>OW240921.1:36678494-36691233 GCA_933207985.1 Pelobates cultripes
AGAGACACCATTGCAAAACTGCACTATTACACCACCAAAGAGAAGATCATGAGAGCCTCCAGGCGCACCGTCGATCTGCCGGAAAAGTTTAAAGGTGTCCACTTGTTCACAGATCTCTCCGCCTCCACGCTGTCGAAACGGAGAGAGCTTACTCCCATCACAAGAGCCCTGAGAGAGGCCAACATTCTATACAGATGGGGCTTTCCAGCCCGCCTAATTGTTCGGCGGAATGGCACAGACCGCCACATCACAAACAGCGAAGAAGGCACAAGACTCCTGAAGGAGTGGGATATCTCCCTCCCGCAACCACCTGACCGAGTCACCCAAGAGACGCATCGGGAACCGCCGAGAAGAGTCCAGACCGATTGGAATGTGGCAACTTCAGCTAAGTGACATCTCCACACCCCTATTGCCTACATCCCACACTCTAGGGCTCGCCGGCTAGGCGCCCCTGCCAATGAACACTACTGACTGCTTCTTTTCTCCAAAACCTTTATATCCATATCTACTAATTTTTTGCATAATGTTTTATCTGACTTGTTTATTTTAAATTCTCACTACATAGCCCACAATGTGCCAGACTAGGCCTTGCGGCAATGGTGGGGCCACACCGGAGAGGGCCCGGCCATTGCAGCGATGCACAATGGGGTAGCAAAGAGTATTTAAAAAAAAAAATAAAAAAAATAAATAAAAAAAATAAAAATAAAAAACACAATAGAATTATCACCTACTAATGCAAACCCACGGGCACCGTGCGTGCCCTACCTAAATTTTACCCAAAGGCACATAGACCAGCCTAAAGAGGGCATGTAGGGAAACAATGTCCCCAGGCAACCACGGGTCAACTCCCAATTGATGGGACCCCACGAAACACTGAGGGTCAAACACCTGACCATCCACTGTACCCCCTGGGCTCAAGTGAGCCTTGTTATTACCGTCCATGCCACACGGCACTACCCATGACGGAACCCTGTATATAGTTTCTCCTGCTCTACTGTACCAGATCATGGTACGTATATGCATCCTTTCCCCCCCCCCAACCCTGCTAAGCAGCTAGCACAACAACAAAGGTATGCAACCACACTCGCAAACGCACAATGGCCTACCAGGCGACTAAACCACGCTGGCATATTGGCCGGTCCTCCCCATGACAATAACGATATCGAGGTAACCATCACTGTTATTCATACACACAAGACCCCAACCTCTCTGACCGGCCCCTGCACAACGCACGACGCAGTAAGGCTGGGAGCATCCCACGATACCCCGCTACTGTACTCCTACAACACCACCAAACTAGGCACCATATGGGGCATTTGGTCCCATCTCACCGTCCGTCCAGCTCAAAAATACTACCCAAATAATGACGCTCACCATATTGTCCCTAAATGTTAAGGGCCTAAACACCCCCCACAAACGTAGACTAGCGCTAGAGGAGGCGAAAAAACACAAAGCCCACATAGCGTTCTATCAGGAGACCCACTTCAAATGGGGCGCCCGACCCAAATTCAGCTCCAAACTATTCCCCCATGACTACCACTCATGTTACAAAAAGAAAAAAAGAGGGGTATCCATCCTGATAGGACGACAAGTTGCGTTTTCACTGGTAAAAAAAATCGGGGATAAACAGGGAAGATACCTGTTAGTACAATGCTATATCAATAATGAGCCATACACACTTCTCAACATATACGGCCCCCACACCAACCAAACAGAATTTCTAGATAGCTTGTTCGCCTTAACCACCCTACATAAATTCGGGGAACTAATTATAGGCGGGGATACCAATTTCCTTTTAGACTGCACTCTTGACTCCACCTCAGCCCACAAACTAACCGGAGCATCGGCCCGCAAACAATACAGATCCACCTCACGACATTGCAACCAGATCTTACACAATAACTTCCTAGACCCGTGGAGAATCCTCCACCCATTGGAGCGGGACTACACCTTCCACTCCCCGGTCCACAACACCTACACCAGAATTGACAGATTCCTCCTACCTACCTCAATGATGCAAAAAGTACTATCTGCCAACATTGGCCTAATTACCTGGTCTGATCATGCTCCAATAACCTTGGTCCTAGCGGAACAATTTCCCACGGCGGGCAAGGGAACTTGGAGACTCAATGACTCCCTACTATTAGATCCAAACGTAGTGGACCAAATTAGAGCAGACTTAACATCATACTTTCACACAAACACAATACCGGAAACCGACATATCAATGACATGGCTAGCGCACAAAGCAGTCATACGTGGCCTCTTCATTAGAGCAGGTAGCTACGCTAAGAAGCAAAGGCTCAAAGACTATACCACACTGATTTCAGAGATAACAGATCTCACGCACAAAAATAAAACCAACCCCACACAAACCCTCCAACACCGCCTTCTCTCACTGCAAACTAAACTCAGAGACCTTGAACTCCAAAAAACAACATACATACTTCGACGCTTCAAACACAATTTCTTCACCCAAGGAAACAAGGCAGGAGCACTACTGGCGGCACAACTCCAGGCACGCTCCGCCAACACGAGAATAGCTTTTATCAACACACCCTCGAACCAAAAACTCACAAACCCACAAGATATAGCAGATGCATTTGCCTCCTATTACGGCACGCTTTACAACCTTAAAGAAGACCCAGAAGTAACACCGCCCCCGCCAGCCCTCATCCAAAACTTTTTAGCGAAAGCGAATCTCCCCAAACTGACACCCGACGACATATCCTCTTTAACAGCACCATTCACCACACTAGAAATAGAAAAAACCATAAAACAACTGCCCAAACACAAAGCACCAGGCCCAGATGGTTATACCAATATGTACTACCAAACTTTTGCACCCATCCTATCCCCCCATTTAACGGCGCTATTCAACCAATCCTATGAGAAGGGTTCACTGCCCCCCGAGATGCTGAAAGCACACATCTCTACTCTCCCAAAACCAGGCAAACCCCCTACGCAATGCCATAACTTCAGACCTATATCCCTGCTCAATGGAGACGTGAAGCTCTATGCTAAGCTTCTAGCAAACCGTATATCCAACATCCTCCCAAAACTGACACATAATGACCAATCCGGATTCGTTAAAACTAGACAAGGTTCGGATAATACCCGAAAGATTTTAAACATCCTCACACAAGCCCACACTGACCACACAGAAGGTCTTCTCTTGGCACTAGACGCAGAGAAGGCCTTCGACAGGCTCAACTGGGACTACATGCAATACGTCCTTCAGGCATTTGGCTTTACACCACACATTATCTCAGGTATCATGGCTCTCTACAACAACCCGACAGCACAAGTTGCAAATGCGGGCTTTCTGTCCACACCATTCAACATCTCTAACGGCACCAGACAAGGATGCCCCTTGTCCCCGCTATTGTTCGTCCTCTCCCTAGAGCTGTTGGCGTATATCATTAGACACCATCCAAACATTAAAGGCATATCAGTAGGTCCCAGCGAATACAAGCTGTCTATGTTCGCTGACGACATCCTTCTAACATTAAGGGAAGTCAACACGTCCCTCCCGACCTTGATGCAACTCCTACATACCTACGGTAAAGTAGCATACTATAAACTGAACCAATCCAAGACACAGGCCCTGCCCATAGGCCTTCCACACACACAGGCCCAGGAACTCATGCGAACATATAAATTCGACTGGAGAGCCGACCACATCACTTACTTAGGGGTTAAGATAGCGCCCACATCGGAACGTATGTTCCACCACAACTACAAACCACTGCTCCGCTTGTGCAAAGCGGAATGCCTCAAGTGGAAACCGGTCAAACTGTCATGGTTAGGCAGAATCAACACTATTAAAATGACTCTCCTGCCAAAACTACTGTACGTGTTTCGCCTCCTACATATACAAGCCCCACCCGCCTTCTTTAAACAGCTCCAACGGACCCTGTCCGCATACATATGGGACTCACACAAACCCAGACTATCTCATCGCTTACTGCAGCAGCGCACAGCAGAGGGGGGTGTGGGCCTCCCAGATATTTATACGTATTACAAAGCAGCCAACCTAGAAACTGCAGTGAAATTACACACCCCCAAAGGCACATACCAGTGGGTAGATATGGAAGCAGCGAAATCCAACAAGACACCCCTAGTAGACATCTTATGGACCCCCAAAACGCTACGCCCCAAAGACAATCTGTTGTTCCCAACCACATCACTCACCCTACACCACTGGGACGTGCTCAGGCACTCGCAAAACACCACTCACAAATTCCACCCACGCACACCGCTGACAGCCCTACGAGCAATTTCACCGTGGCTCTCACTAAACTCCTGGGTCAAACTGGGAATTCACAAACTCGACCAGATCATGCACCACAACCTCATCAAACCTTTCCCAGATCTACAACAGGAATTCAAATTGACCAACTCCTCAGTATTCCCTTACATGCAAATCAAGAGCATCATCCCCTCCCACGTGGCAAAAATCACCACAGAGACTAACCAGAGCACAAAGGTAGTAGACACACTGTATGACAGATGCTGGCACACCCCAACTAAACCCAAAACTCTCGCCCTATGCTACCAGGTAGCTATGAAAACAGCTCCACACTACTCCCCTGCCTTCGTGACCCAATGGCTCGCGGACTGCAATGAGCCGATAACTGACAAGGAAGTGGAGGCGTCCCCAACTGCCCTCAAAGGTATCACACAGTGCTACTCACACATAGAGGCCCACAAGAAACTAGTATACAGGTGGTACCTAACGCCCCACAGGCTCCACATAATGTACAGCTCTGCATCACCACTCTGCTGGAGATGTGGGGAGACAACGGGCACAATGTTCCACATCTGGTGGTCGTGCCAACGTATACGCCCCTTGTGGGACGAAGCGCAATCCATCCTACGAACCATTGGCATCACAGAACCACCGCTAGACGCCCGTACTGGGTTATTCCTCTCCTACCCGCACTCAACCTCGAAAGCAGTGAAACACATAATGGCGATTACTGCATTGGCAGTACGAAACCTCATAGCAAACCAATGGAAGCAATCTCACTGCCCTTCTAAAACCCACCTGCTAACCAAAATCCACCAATACCACACGTACGAAAACATGACGACCAAAACTGCCTCACAAAGAAAGTCTTTCCAAGAGTCCTGGGCACCATGGGTCAGCTACTGGGACGGGGTTAACAATACCTAAATACCCAACGCCCTACAGGGATCAAAGACGGTGTAGGTACCACCGATGAAGTGCAGATCCTAGTTGCTAGCCCACAGAGTTCAACTACTTGAATAGGCCCTACCCCTCCTCCAGTTGCCACAGGGGCTGGTACTCTCAGAACAACACACCTATCCCCAGGGTAGACCTATCCTCTCGTCGCACCACGCAGTGCAACATATGACGACACCTACAGCTAGGCATATGTATTCCAGGTATCACGCTCGCATGCCACTACTGCATACCTCCAAAGCATATTCCCCCCCTCCACCCTTTCCTGTTTCTCCCCCCACCCAGTTGCACCCCCAACTTCACATCGCAAAGAAATCCACTAAACCGGTGTATCCGCCATGAATTGGCTCACACAGAGAAACTACCTCCACGACCCCAGGCACTACCAAACACCGACCATGCGAATCTCAGGTGCCGCCGTGTCCCCCCCGGCATAATTCATGCCGACTGTGATGCAGAAATTGACACCTGCTAAGGTTCCTTAATAGAACATGCTTAAAGTGGAAACAAATGTTGTATAATATGACATCCCCTAATTGTTTCCCCCTTTTCTTTCTGTACCCCATTATCTTTATGAAAATAAAAACTGTCAAATTGAAAAAAAAAAAAAAATAAATAAATAAATAAATAATCTTTTTTCACTGTTATAGATTGAATAGCAGTCAGTGTCCTTAAAGCGGGTGTGTTACGCTAACAGTGGATACGCTGACAAGTGCCACTAATTAGATCCTGTGTCACAATAGTTTGACTTCTAAAACAAAAAACTTTTTTTACTGTTATAGATTGAATAGTCAGCCAGTGTCCTTAAAGCGGTGTTACGCCAACAGTGGATATTTGTGACCAAAGTGCCACCAATTAAATCTGGTGACACAAAGCTTGATTTAAAACAAAAACACTTTTTTCACTGTTATATCAACAGCAGTCAGTGTCCTTAAAGCCGGTGTGTTACGCTAACAGTGGATACCACCAGTGCCAATTAATTAGATCTGGTGTCACAATAGCTTGGATTTAAAAAAATAATTCCTTTTTCACTGTTATAGATTGAATAGCAGTTGCAATCCTTAAAGTTGTGGTGTGTTAATACGCACAGTGATTATCACTTGACCAGTGCCCAACAATGATCTGGTAACACAATAGCTTGATTTAAAAACAAAACACTTTTTTCACTGTTATAGATTGAATAGCAGTTAGTTATCTTCAAGCGGGTGTCAGGCCTACAGCCTGTGCTCTGCACAACCGTGCCAGTGCACATTGCCACTCATATCTGGTCTCACAGTAGCTTGCACGCATAGTACCACTAATCCCAACAAAAATGACAGGCAGAGGCAGGCCACCCCGGAGGGGCCATCGTGGTCGTGGTGCTGTGATTCCCTTTGGCCCTAGAATAATGCCCAGTTTTCAGAGGCCACGTACCCTGAACTTGAAAAGTTCTGAGAACATAGTTGACTGGCTAACACAGGACACCCAATCTTCTACAGCCTCCTCGCCAGAACCTGACGCACCATCCTCCTCCAGCTTAGCTTCAGGCACCTCCTCAAGATACCACTCACCCGGCCTGCCGCCAATACCTCACCAAAACTAGCACCACAGCCGCTTCAGTTGGTATGTCAGAGGAGTTATTCACATCCGCTAGGAAGAAAATGAGTGATGCGCAGCACCATTATTGCCAGAGGGATGTAGATGCCTTCAGGGATATGTCTCAGGCAGGCAGCATTACACACATGGACGTACGGTGTGATGATGATGATGATGTTGTACCCACTGCTGCTTCCTTTGCTGAGTTGTCAGATACAAGTGAAGCGGTTGATGATGACGATGCGTCCATGGATGTCACGTGGGTGCCCGCTTGTCAAGAAGAAGAACAGGGCGAAAGTTCAGATGGGGAGACAGGGAGGAAGAGGAGACGAGTTGGAAGCAGGGGGAGGTCGTCGCAAGGAGCTAGTGGCACAGTCAGACAGCATGCATCGACACCCGGGGTCAGCCCGACAGCACGCCAATCAACGCATGCCGTGTCCACCACCAGAATGCCGTCATTGCAGAGCTCAGCAGTGTGGAATTTTTTTTGTGTGTCTGCCTCTGACAACAGCGATGCCATTTGCAACCTGTGCCAAAAGAAACTGAGTCGTGGGAAGTCCAACACCCACCTAGGTACAACTGCTTTGCGTAGGCACATGATCTCACATCACAAACGCTTATGGGATCAACACATGAGTACAAGCAGCTCGCCTACTCTAAGCCGCCAGCCTCCTCCTGGTCCAGCATCTTCAGCCACGTCAACCACTGCTGTCCTCCTTGTCCCCTCTCAACCATCCGCCACTCCGCCTCCCGCCTTGAGCAGTTCACGCTCATCTTCCCACAGTCATGTGTCTGTCAAGGACATGTTTGAGCGCAAGAAGACAATGTCAGAAAGTCACCCCCTTGCCCAGCGTCTGACCGCTGGCTTGTCCGAACTATTAGCCTGCCAGCTTTTACCATACAAGCTGGTGGAGTCTGAGGCGTTCCAAAAATTTGTAGCTATTGGGACACCGCAGTGGAAGGTACCCGGACAAAATTTCTTTTCACAAAAGGCAATCCCCAACCTGTACTCGATTGTGCAAAAGGAAATAATGGCATGTCTGGCACACAGTGTTGGGCAAGGGTCCATCTGACCACTGATACCTGGTCTGTAAAGCATGGTCAGGGCAGGTATATCACCTACACTGCGCATTGGGCAAACCTGCTGACGGCTGCCAAGCATGGAATGCGTGGCTCTGCAGAGGAGTTGGTGACACCGCCATGACTTGCAGGCAGGCCTGCTGCCACCTCCTCTACTCCCTCCTACTCCATCCTCTTCCATAACCTCCTCGGCTGAGTCCTCTTCTGCTGCTGCGTCTTGCTCCACATCAACGGATAGGGACGTAACAGTGATTAAACTGATAACAATAGTACTAAACACACCACTCCTATCTGGTGGCACATTAGATTGCACGCGCAGTGCCCCAAATTTGTTGTGATCTGTGAGTAAGGTAAATGGTTGTCATACAAGTAGGTTGCAGCTTTTTGAGGGCCCACACCACCGCTATGCACTCCTTTTCAATGGCAGTGAATATACTTCACTGTGCAAAAGTTTACGGCTTAGATAAGCCCCGGGTTGCTAGCCACCATCTGCTCCGACTTGGCTCAGTACTGCTCCCAATCCAAGCATAGAAGCGTCTGAATGGACGAGAAAGTGTTTAGTTGGATCAGGAGAAGAAAGTACAGGTGATTTAATGAGCGCCGTCTTGAGCTGTTGGAAGGCCTGTTCACATTCTGGGGCCCATACTACTATCTTGGGGAGGTTTTACATGTTCCTATATGGCACTTACTGGGCTTTAGGGTCAGTCCGGACTCCCTAATCCGGTCTATTACGGCTCCTATGTGGGTCAGGTGTTCGGGCCAGGAGCTGCTAAAAATGTCTATACCATCCAAGTAGGTGTGTATCAGTGTGTATCAGGGATCCTAGGACAGGTGTCAATCCATATCTGCCAAGTGACCCTATGTTGGGGTAACATTCCCCATTCTGCTCTGTGTCAGTGTGTATCAGGGGCCCTGAGGACAGGTGTCAATCCATATCTGCCAAGTGACCCTATGTTGGGGTAACATTCCCTATTCTGCTCTTGTGTCATGTGTATCAGACCACTGATAGGAGACGCCGAAGGTATTAAACTGATAAAATAGTACTAAACACTCCATCTCTATCTGCGTCACATTAGCTTGACCGCCAAGTAGGCCCCAAATTTGCAGTAAGAGGAATCGAATTCAAGGCTCTTCTTCCATCTCCTGTTACAAAAATCAATGCCGTATTCACGTCCACTGATAGGAGACGCGGAAGGTATTAAACTGATAAAAATAGTACTAAACACACCACTCCTATCTGGTGTCACATTAGCTTGACCGCGCAGTGCCCAAATTTGCAGTAAGAGGACCGACCAAGCCTCTTCTTCCATCTCCCTGTTACAAAAATCAATGCCGTGTACACGACCACTGATAGGAGACGTGGAAGGCATTAAACTGATCAGAACAATACTAAACACACCACTTTCTATCTGGTGGCATTATTTTGACCGCTGCGAGTGCCCCCACCCTGCGAGGACCGCACTCAAGCCTCTTCTTCCATCTCCCCTGTTACAAAAAATCAATGCCGCGTACACCCACCACTGATAGGGAGACGTGGAAGGTATTAAACTGATCAGAACAATACCAAAACACACCAGCACAATACGTAACCGAACGAAGTACAACAGCTGCACTGCTGCACCAGTTACATGGTGGGGGTGTGGTCCTCCTCGTACGGGGTCAGCTGTCCCGCCTCTTGGAGGTACCAGGGGTTTTTTGTCATCTCTGGGTGGAATGATATGGGTTCGGTGTTGTATGGGGTGCTCCTCAATCTGGACATGTTGCGGATTCTGTTTTTCTTCCCAGAGGTTCTCAGGGGCTAGGCTGAGGCTATCGCCCGTCCCTGTTGGCAGTGCGCTCAGCGATGTGAGTGCCTTGGTGCGATGCTGTAAAATTCTGACGAGATGGGTTTCTGGGTTTGTCTTGGGGGATTACAGTTCGCCTTCGGGTTTGGCTGGATGCGGCCTAGTTATCTTGAGGGGATGGGTGCGCTTGCAGGTGGTTGGAATAGGCCTATGTTATTCTAGCGCTGCAAGAAGTGGGTGAACAGGCCATGGCTGGTTATGGTGGGGTCCCCCGCTGATTTTAGGTGTAAAACAGCGGGGTTGTGGCGGGGGTATGTCCTTGCCAATTGAGTTTTAGTGGTTACGTTTAAGTATATGGAATGAGATGAACAAGTTTTTTAGGTCTCAACCTCCCCTGCTTAAAAGGTTAAACATTAGGTTGCCTGAGGTGTCATGCCCATCGAGCGTGGATAAGGTCGGCTGATGGCGGGCATTGGAAATATATGATTTTTATGACGAGGGGGGAGGTGAGACGAAGTGGTGATTAGGAACCTCTGTATGTATGTTTATTGGCAAGGACGGTTGGGTCACTGTATAACACTATGGGTGGAGTTATATATGTATATATGTTAATTTATGCTTATTTATGTCTAACCTTTTGGTTACAGAAAGAAGAGATTTAATAAACAAAGTTATGGATGTGTTATTCAGTAATTTGGTTTGTGATAATAAATGCTGTGGCCTGTTCATCCATACTAAGTGGTCTGTCGTTATTGGGGGGGTAAATGGGTTTAGATTTGTGCTAGGCTGCATCGCGATTCCCCACTACGTACATACATGGCTATAGGGGAATATTGCCTAAATTATCTCCTGGGGGAAAGCAATGTAAAGGATTAATTTCATTTAAACCATCTGGGGAGAGATTACCCAATGTAAAAATCCAGAAAGCCTCACGTATGAGGAGATCCCAATCCTGGTCATCTCCCCTAGGAGACATTGGAATGTGGGCAATACTTATGAATCATAGCGAGGAAACAACATGTTTCATGCCCAGAAAATGTTGTGCTACCAGTATTGCTGATGATTCCATGGCCAAGGCTGTCTATATGGAAGACCTATAACCCCTCTCTCCCTTAAGTTGTTGGAGGTCTTTCCTGTATACATCAAATCACATGTGCATACAATTTTGTATACCACATGTGTAGTAGTACATGTGATTCGATGTTTAATGCAGTAAATCTTTTCAGTCCCGGAATGTGAAAACGTCTTTCCCGGGACCATCAATTTGCAGGTAGTACAGCCCAGGCATCTGTAGCATCCAGCATTTATTTGTTTCTGATGATTTAATGAGGGAAAATTGATCATTATGAACAAAGATATCTTTGAAGTTGGTGTTTCTGCGATATCTAAGTAAGAATTTCCCAGATAGAGGCCCTGGGGAGATAGCATAGCTAAGCGGATAAGGGTACATGTATGAGTGTGGGTATGGATGCTTGTGATTGGTTGTATTAATTAATAGCTTTGTTGGCTCGACTCCCAAGCTGCCACTTGAGAGTCGAGCCAACAAACAACTTCCCTCCCATCCTCCCCTTTTCTGTTTGTTGTAATTTTGTGTCACAGCTGACGGGGGCATGTTTTTGCCAATTGGTTTGGGGCTGTTACAGTGAGTGTCATGATATGGACCAGGTTTGGGTCTCAACCTCCCCTGCTCTGTAAGATAAAGTTACCGACTTGGACGTGTCCACAGAGCTATAAACTAGCTGGTGGTAAGCATTGAAATCAAAAGGGAATTTTTATGCATGAGGAAGGAGGCGAGAACCTTCTGGGGCAATTTTCTGCATAGGCACATGGTCAATTTCATTGGAAAGGATGTTTAGTTAAGTTGAAGTCTGTATGACAGTGTTAATAATATATGTTAATTTATGGGTTATTTATGTATTTATCTCTTGCTATTCTAAGGAAAATGATAAAGTTTGATGCAATGATGGATGTGTTTTACAGTATTTATGTTATAATAAATGCTGTGGCTTGTTACATCCATATTCGGTGTCTGTCATTATTGGGGGGGTACTTGGGGTAGGCTCTGTTATTCTTATCTCACATCACAGTTCCACCTACATCAGGGCCGGTGCTAGGATTTTTGACTACACAGGCGAAGATGCATTTTGACGCCCCCCCCCCCAAAAAAAATAAACAATGCATCTTCACCTCTGTGTCTCGTAGCCCCCTTTTGAATTTCTTACCCCCATTAGTGTTGCATATCCACTCTCTTGAATGTCTTATCCTTTTGGCCCCTTTGTGCCTTACACCCCCCTTTAGTGTGTCTCCTACAACACCTCTTATGTATTTCTTACTTCCCCGCCAGCCCCTATCTATCTCTCTTTTTCTCCCACATAGACATAGATACAGGCAAAAATACATACATGCACAAATACACAAACATACAGACACAAAACCATACAAGCACACAGACATAATTTTTCAGGCACACAGTCACAAAGATATACAGACACACAGTCATAAAAGGCACACAAACAAACACAGTCATACAATCTACACATACAGGTACATTGTCATACAAACACAGTCATACATTCATACAGACACAGGCACTCACAGAAATACAGACACAGACATAAAGAAACATAGAGATAGGCATACAGAGACATACATACACAGACAAACAAAGAACCCTGCACACTGATACCGTGTAAATGCTCCGGCCATCAACAGTGGTGGATGCTCCGTGTCAGACGGACATCACTGGATCCACCAGTAAAGTCTTCAAAAGGAATAAACGCAGGCAACACTCCAATAGTAAGGATGGTATATTTATTGGTAGGTGAACCACCCCATAGAAAGTGTGATGTTTCAGCTCATGCAATAAGGCTCTGCTGAGCCGAAACGACGCACTTTCTTTGGGGTGGTTTACCTATCAATAAATATACCAGCCGTACTATTGGAGTGTTGCCTGCGTTTATTCCTTTTGAATACATACACACAGTCATACAGAGACATACATACTGTATGTCTCTGTATGACGGTCTGTGTATGTACACAGGATGGCTAAAAGATAGATCCCCATCTGTCGTGCAACTTCAACAATGCTTTG
>OW240921.1:36691333-36830110 GCA_933207985.1 Pelobates cultripes
AATCCATATCTGCCAAGTGACCCGATGTTGGGGTAACATTACCTATTCTGATCTGTGTCAGTGTGTATCAGGGGCTCTGAGGACAGGTGTCAATCCATATCTGCCAAGTGACCCTATGTTGGGGGTAACATTCCCTATTCTGCTCTGTGTCAGTGTGTATCAGGGATCCTTAGGACAGGTGTCAATCCATATCTGCCAAGTGACCCTATGTAGGGGGAACAGTCCCTATTCTGCTCTGTGTCAGTGTGTATCAGGGATCCTTAGGACAGGTGTCAATCCATATCTGCCAAGTGACCCTATGTAGGGGGACCAGTCTCTATTCTGCTCTGTGTCCGTGTGCATCAGGGGCTCTGAGGACAGGTGTCAATCCATATGTCAAGGTGTCAATATGTCATATGTCAGGTGTCAATCCATATTGATTGTGATTTAGGAATGTTAGGTGATTTCTGCCCTTTATGGATTAAAACCAGACTCTGTATCAACTGTGTAATTTTCCATGGGAGTTTTGCCATGGATCCCCCTCCGGCATGCCACAGTCCAGGTGTTAGTCCCCTTGAAACAACTTTTCCATCCCTATTGTGGCCAGAAAGAGTCCCTGTGTGTTTTAAAATTCGCCTCCCTATTGAAGTCAATCGAAAATTTCGGGATCGCGACATCACTATTCATGATATCAATAAAATTTCAATTTTACTGATATCATTAATACCAGTTTAATTTTCTTCATCTCAGCATCTGATCAATGCTAAACAACCTTTAATCCACATAAACATGTAATTATTTTTAATGTGTTTTAGATATTATGTATTCTTTACATGCCGGATTTCCCATTAGCAGAGTAGGCAATTGCCTGTTTTCAGGACTTATAATGTATCTTTAAGAGGACTGGTGATGGAGAAATATGTATTATGATCCTCAGTAGTCATGCCAGCCTCCTATGCTTGATAGAGCTGCATAAACAATTATAGAATGTGTAAAACTGTCCAAGCTCCTCCAGTGTCTGTGTGGAAGGCTGGACAGGAAGTGGAAAGGATCACTTCCCATCTGTCCACAAACAGCTTTTTACACAGGAAATGCCTTGCAGAAGGAGCTGGGTTTAGTGGTGCACACTTTGTAACAGCTATTGCAGTTTTAATATCAGTCTCAGTAGGCTGAGTGGACTACAGAATAGATAGGATGGTGAGTACTTAAGCAAATAACCCTTTAAACTCCACATGCCGACAAGACTCATTTTCCCCTAATCCCAAACAGAACCCATTCCAAATCCTAATTAAACCCTTTACTTAATCCCAAATATAAGTATTATAATCCTAAACCTGACAAAAAACATGAACTTTAACTCATCTTAAAGATTGAACACCCCATATATCAAATACTAGGTTAAACCCAACACTAACCCTGAACTCAATCATCTTAAACACCTCCTGTACTTAAATACTTTGTTTACCCCACTCTAACCCTAAACCTAGCTCTACCTACCTCTAACCCTAAACGTAACCTAAATAACTATAAAGCTCCTCATGCCACAACTACAACCCCCCTCGAGCTTTTAATCTTTTTAACACTTAACACTCTATATACTCTAATTCTGATTTTAGCCCCTCTCAAACCTTAGCCCCCCTTTAATCTAAGCACAATTATCTTTAACCCTGCATGTGTTTTGGGGCAAAAATCAATGTTAGCAAAATTCTCTTTTTCATCTGTATTTTGCTTAAATTATGAAATTCAGGATACAATTTACTGTTTAGTGCATTTAGTACAGTTTCATTACACAGTTGTTCAGTTTACTGAATTTACTATGGCAGGTTCATCAAATGAAATCACTACATAATGTCAAGAGCAGAACAAGGACATCTGGCAGGCAAAGGAGGGCACTAGGAGGGGCATAATGTACTTAGAAACCTGGAACTATTCCAGGACTAACATATAAAAACTCCAACTGCGCAGAATCCTTTAGAAAAAAAAGAAATCTTCCGTTCTGTCTTTGACTATTTAAGAAAGACTATTCAAGGGATTACAAATAAGCAATAATCTGTTTCTTTAAGGATCAATTTTCTTGAACTCAGCATCTGGCCATTGCTAAATAACCTCTAATCCATATAAACATGTATTTATTTTTAATTTGCTTTAAACATTATATAATCTTTACAGGAAATGATAATCCTTAATATATCCTAAACTGCGGTATATTTGTGGATTTTTTTAATAAGAGAACTCTGGCTTGTATACAGGAGAAAAAAAATCTAGAAAACTAGTAATATTGGCAGAATAGCAATCACATGTATGAAAAGTGTAGGAGATACATAAAAAAGGATGCATTTATGGAAAGTAAAATAAGTCGTGCTGAGACACAAATGATTTAGCGTAAATGGGAACCTGTCAAAAAAAACACTGAATTAATTAAGCAGAAATCCACATACTGGAGGAATGCAGCCAAAATTAATTCAATGTAGAGAAAATAATCAGTGTGGATCCACTGTTACAGATCATAAATAGGTTATCTCTCAGTGGTCCAAACTGACAGAGCATCGATGAGAGATTCCAGGCATCTCTCTAAGGGCTTAACCCACTAGTGCCAACGTTACGCGCGTTGGGCGTTTGAAACTCTGGGTGTTCACTTTGTCACTTGGCACCTTATTTTTTTTACTCACTATTGATTTACCATGTTGTTCTAATTACTTACTTTCACTTTTTCCCTCCCTTTTGTTTCTATGTCTATCTGGCAAGATTACCAGGGGGAGAGGCTTTGCTGCATTATTAATTTATGCCAATATTTTGTTGACATTAGAACTTACTTGCTATCCCTTCCTCTCCATTACTTGCTTTCTGTAATTATCTGAGCACAATTTCTGGCTACAGACAACATAGTTCTATTAAACAGCTTGTTAGTCTAGTTGTTTTAATTACCATCACCTGTTGATATATATCTATACAACCTAACAAGCCACTACTACAGGCATAGGCAACCTTTGGCACCCCAGATGGTTTGGACTACACCTCCCATGATGCTTTGCCAGTATTATTGGTGTAAGAACATTATGGTGGATGTAGTTCACAACATCTGGAGTGCCGAGGGTTGTCTACCCCTGCACTAGTATTCAGAAGGAGTACTTTGACAACTTGCTAAATAACTCCTGTCTGTTTTGACATTTGACTGGAAGCTGTACTTTAGGATTACTCAGACTCATGTAAATAATATACTCAGATATTACCTCTAATCCCCCTGTTTTATATATTTCATTGGAGCCATACCAATAAAGCTCTTTTTACCTAATCAGGAACAATATTGAGACCACTATCTGATTTTTCTTATATGGACATAGGAATTAACCCTATAGGGTTATGACTACACAGACTGGGTGTGTTTCATAGTTTGCAATTCTCTAGATACATATTGCTATAGACCCTTTTTTAGTATTTTTGTTTTCTTTTTAGCTATATATCCTCTATATCAGCCATAGGCAACCTTCTGCACTCCAGATGTTTTGGACTACACCTCCCATGATGCTTTGCCAGCGTTATGGGTGTAAGAGCATTATGGGGGATGTAGTCCACAACATCTGGGGTGCTGAAGGTTGCCTATCCCTGCTCTATATAATCTTCAACTGACTACTAGAATTATCTCCAGGCAGGGGAGGCATAGTCACCTTTGGTGTACTTGCATACCTCTTTTATTATTTTTGCAAAATTATTACAATTTGCAATGGCCAGGTGTTATTAGATACAAACAGAAGAAAATGTATGCTGATAAATTGCTCAATATGTATCCTTATACTTAAATATGAGCAACTATTGAATAACACCACAATGCTCTATACAATACATAATATTAGTTATAAAATAGCTACAAAGCTCTACTGCATTATGTAGAATAACCCATGAACATATCTATACAGAATACATAAAATAGTATCTGTCAATTTCAGGGTTCTTTACATATTTTGTAAACAGACAGATCTGGAGGGGATCTGGTGGCTGGGCTTTGCAGGGGAGGTGCATTTTACTTACCTCCTACTGTCTTTTGGGGCTGGCATCATGTTAGAGCTGTATATCTTTTCAGCTCTCGGTTATTCAGTTGCCAGTAGCCACGTCAGTGCTGTATAATCGTGTGCATGCGCGAGAGTACAACAATGAGCTCAATGTTGGGCAACACTAAGGTCTATGGAGGATCCCACAAGACCTTGGGACCCTCCAAGTTTGACAAAGATTTTTTTAATCCCAGATTTGTGACCACTACTGGAATTTGCTGAAAGTTGACAGAGTAGCTCCTCAATTTGTCAACTTTTGCTGACCACAGTCTTTACCATAAGACAAAGTAGTCTCTACTTTGTTTCATGATTAATTAGGATTGTTTTGGAATTTGACTGAAATAAATATTATATCTGTATCAAATTCTGAAAAGTGACAGACCCAGTTTAAACTGTAGGTCTAAAAAAGCAGTAGCAAGAGGCTGCTTTCTCTTTCATACAGGTGATACTCGAAAAATTTGAATATCGTGCAAAAATTAATTTATTTCAGTAATCCAACGTAAAAGGGGAAACTAATATATGAGATAGACGCATTACATGCAAAGCAAGATAGTTCAAGCCGTGATTTGTCATAAGTGCGATGATTATGGCTTACAGTTTATGAAAACCCCAAATCCACAATTTCAGTAAATTGGAATATTGTGAAAATGTGCAATATTCTAGGCTCACAGTGTCCCACTCTAATCAGCTAAGTAAGCCATTACACCTGCAAAGGCTTTCTGAGCCTTTAAATGGTCTCTTAGTCTGGTTCAGTAGGAATCACAATCATGGGGAAGACTGCTGACCTGACAGTTGTGCAGAAAACCATCACTGACACCCTCCGTAAGGAGGGAAGCCTCAAAAGGTAATTGCGAAGGAAGTTGGATGTTCCCAAAGTGCTGTATCAAAGCACATTAATAGAAAGTTATGTGGAAGGGAAAAGTGTGGAAGAAAAAGGTGCACAAGCAGCAGGGATGACCGCAGCCTGCAGAGGATTGTCAGGAAAAGGCCATTCAAATGTGTTGGGGACTTTCACAAGTAGTGGACTGAGGCTGGAGTCAGTGCATCAAGAGCCACCACACACAGACGGATCCTGGACATGGGCTTCAGATGTCATATTCCTCTTGTCAAGCCGCTTCTGAACAATAAACAACGTCAGAAGCATCTTACCTGGGCTAAAGAAAAACAGACCTGGTCTGTTGCTCAGTGGTCCAAAGTCCTCTTTTCTGATGAGAGCAACTTTTGCACCTCATTTGGAAACCAAGGACCCAGAGTCTGGAGGAAGAATGGAGAGGCACACACTTCAAGATGCTTGAAGTCCAGTGTGAAGTTTCCACAGTCAGTGTTGATTTGGGGAGCCATGTCATCTGCTGGTGTTGGTCCACTGTGATTCATTAAGTCCAGGATCAAAGCAGCCGTGTACCAGGAGATTTTGGAGCACTTCATGCTTCCTTCTGCAGATGAGCTTTTTGGGGATGCTGACTTCATTTTCCTGCCCACACTGCCAAAAGCACCTGGTTCAATGACCATGGGATTACTGTGCTTGATTGGCCAGCAAACTCACCTGACCTGAACCCCATAGAGAATCTATGGGGCATTACCAAAAGAAAGATGAGAGACATGAGACCGAACAATGCAGAAGAGCTGAATGCTGCTATTGAAGCATCCAGGTCTTCCATAACACCTCAGCAGTGCCACAGACTGATAGCTTCCATGCCACGCCGCATTGAGGCAGTAATTGCTGCAAAAGGGGCCCAAACCAAGTACTGAGTCCATATGCATGCTTATACTTTTCAGAGATTCGATATTGTTCTATGTACACTCCTTGTTTTATTGATTGCATGTAGTATTCTAATTTACTGAGATTGTGGATTTGGGGTTTTCATGAGCTGTAAGCCATAATCATTGCACTTATGACAAATCACGGCTTGAACTATCTTGCTTTGCATGTAATGCGTCTATCTCATATATCAGTTTCCCCTTTTACGTTGCATTACTGAAATAAATGAACTTTTGCACGATATTCTAATTTTTCGAGTATCACCTGTATGCTCAAAAATCTTATCTCCATACTGCTGCTGCAGCTGGTTCTAGTTTTTTAAGCTACCTTATGGTTTCCCAACTTCAATTTCTTCCATTATATGCATTTAATTTTTGATGTAGTGCAAG
This sequence comes from Pelobates cultripes, assembly GCA_933207985.1. NCBI lineage: Eukaryota > Metazoa > Chordata > Amphibia > Anura > Pelobatidae > Pelobates > Pelobates cultripes. The sequence continues at coordinate 36,697,507 of OW240921.1, forward strand.
CAAAATCCAGACCACTGCACATTTTGAATAAAGGGTATGCACTTTTCTTGGCAAATATAAACACACCAGTAACATATGCAACTCCTATATGCCTTTCATGTACAGAACCCATACAGTACCCACAAAAATATTTTGATCACAAAACCCCCATAACACACACAGTACCCATATTATTCTTATTTTGCATAGTGCACCATATATGTTTAACGTGCAATTCCAATTTAAGCAATTTAATAATATTTTTAATTTTTGGTTGTTAGCTTTCCTGGATTTATCTTAATTGACATATTAGTAAAAAAAAAACTCCTTGAAGTTTTACAGCCAGTAGAAAAATAGGCAGACATGATGGACTAAGACTACTGCCAAACTCTATGGTCCATACATATCTGTGGGAAAATTGTAAAGCATTCCTGCTTTTTAGTTTTTATTGGATAGAAACACTGTCTGTTTAATAGAATGTAAGTCAGTCTCATGCTCTTTTTTATAGAATCTAATTAGAGCTGCTTTCAGGAAGGAATAAAATTGGATCAGTCAAAAAAGGGGCTGTGTGCTGGCTAAGGAGAGCCATCCTGACTTTCAATTAAGCAGAAAGGACCTAGAGGTTTTTCATTGGTCCTGGTCCTTTGGTATTTGTGATCGAGAAAGTGGAGTGAGAAGTAGAAAGTGGTTCAGGAAAGCCATCTTCTTCGGTTCAAGGGACAGGGTCAATTCACCACCATGGTCTTTGTTTCAACCACCAACGTTGTAGATTTGTGAATGAAGGTCAATATAGAAGTGTGCAACTTGACATTGTGATGTGGACACTGCATGCTCTGCTCTTGTTTTTTTAAGACCCTGCTGTGTGTTGTAATGCCACCCTTCCCTAACAGTCCAGCCATCAGAGCTCCACTAATACCACAAGGGAAGAAGAAAGGATGAAATGGAATGGCCAAAGTTTGTAAACAATAGGGAGGGGTTTATCAAATGGAAAGGGATGGCAAACGAGAGGGAAGAATGAACATTCTCTATTGGAGGTGGAAGAGGTGGGGAAATAGAGCATCTATATAGAACAGAGAATTTACGGGAGATCTGTAATGGAGATTACATATATTAGAAGGTCGAGGGAATAACCCAAAAAACTGTGAAAGCTTTTAACAAATCACACAGTACCAGAAAATATGGACTAAAATAGAAAATTTTCCAGCATTAGGCTGAATATATGTTTCTAATCCTTCTTTTGGGGCCCAGATTTGCGTTCCCATGTTATGTCCTCCAATGTTAGGAATGCAAGATATTTGTCAGGCCTCATGGAACTACAGGAAATGTATTGCTGCAGCTGCACTGCCTTCGTAGGGGTAAGGGGGACCTCTATAATACATTGCAGAGAATTAACTAAACTAACAGATCACCACAGATCACCATGTAATCAACATATGTCTAAACCCCACACTCAAAGAAATATTTTCTGAGGACTTAATCTAGACTCTGGCTTTCTCACACACTACCAAAACTTTATATAAACACACATCTTAATGTCTTATATAGTTATTTTTCAATATTCTCGTTTCACCTTTATTGGATCAATTTATTTACATACATATATACAGCTATATATTTCCATGCCCTGCTATGCTGTTTTTTGTCTTGTTTTCTTTTCTTTTTAACTAGCTTATTGTCTCTCCTCTGTTTGTTTACTTTTTCTGGCTATTCTCAACCAGTCTGCACTTTTCACTTTCATGCACATCTTCTGCTATTTAAGACAATGGTTTGGGCTGAAGCTCATGGTCTTTTTGACACCTTGGTAGGCCCCTGCTTGCAGTAAATGTCCAATTGGACAGACAAATTTATTTTGATTTGTCCACATGACTTTTATTATTATTGTGTTCACATCATATTGTGTCAACTTGAAAAGTTGGCTTTGGAGGAAGAGATGTGCTTGTGTAAGGCGGTATGTCCTCAGGTTCCCCCCATTTATAATTCCCCACTCCACTTGGTTTATGGAAATTTTAAATTACAAAAAGGACAGTGGGGTTAGGTAGACATCCTGGAGAAGAGCTAACTTTTGTCAGGTGTCAGGTAGACATTATGAATGTCTCATGGATAAATCCAACATACTGGTGGCAGCCTGACTTTCCCCATTCATCCTGATTGCTACCATTTATTGTGTTGTGCCTTCCCAGCTCAGTATTACTATGACATCTGTTCAATCTTCTGCCAATACTTTCAAATGTTTGGACAACTTTATACTGGGAACTTCTTATATAAATGGGGACTGTTCCCTTATAGATAACAGATAAAGGACAGTTATCTATGTAAATACAAGTTTACCCATACTTTTATACAATATTAGAAGTCTTATATTAACAATAAGCTGCAATGATCCTGAAGGCAAGAAAGAACTCCAGACCATTGTGGAACCATTCAAAATGGTTTGGCTCCTTATGGAGGGAGGGGTAAGGTGTACTCCTACCAACATAACCAGTACATTGAGTGAGTAGTAGCCGCTGTAATGCCCCAAAGTTTGCAGTTTAGATTTGAATTGTGGTTAATTGCAAACTGTTGCTCCAAATTTGCTCCAAACTGCCAAATTGGAAAAATAGAATAAATTTATTTGCTTTTGCCTAAATGTTTAAATTTGTCATTCACTATATAGTGAGTAAACCATTTTAGGTTTTTGTTTATTTTCTACTTGATTAAAAATGTATTTTTATCATGTTCCTTGAATTTATTTTTTATTATCCTGATTTGTATGCATCTCTAATCAAGATGACCTTTGCTAGCATTTTTGTCAATCTTCAAAAGGAATGTAGCATTCCACTACAATCATATTCAAAGTATAGCTGCCATATCTTTATTACAGTTATAAAAACCATGTATTTAAAAAAATCAGCAGTATCACTATTTAGCTGAGGGCAGTCATTTTAAATACGTTTCACAAAGTAGCCATGCTTGTAACTAATGCAAGGTAGCTCCTCTCTTGCAGCCCATTGCATTCTTTTAGTAAAGAAACAAAGAAATATTGATGCACACGGGTCTGCTATGTTACCATATGGCTGGCTTCAGCCGGACCATCATTATTAACACTTGACATCTGTCCAGCAGGTTGCTTAAGCATTGAGGGAATGTTAGCCTATGTATGCAGTCATTTTAGAGACTTTGCATATATTTTTACTGCCTGGAGATAATTGATAATCTAGCTGACTCAATTATCTCACAGGCAGAGGGCAGTGAATTATCTGTTTTTATTGGGAGTGTCACACTTTTCCATTGTATTGTCATTCATTGTAAACTTTGTGTCCCTGTTCTCCACAAGGTCGATGTGGGAGTGCCCCTTGCATGGGGACTTGCATAAAAGCCAGTGCAGAACCATTAAACTTCATTCCTGTTGTACCCTTCATGAAGTCTAGACTCATGTTTGGGTAACTGTCTACTTGCTGGGGAAAAACTACTTGGATGCTGCATTCGTCTGTAACTATTCGAATCTACACCCGAACTGTAGCTATAATCACACAGTCTCAGCAGTTCAGGAGGAATAGGCGAACAGGATATCTACTATACCAGTGTTCATAACAGGATAGTTCACATCATAGCCCAATATAGAATACATTTAGGAATTAAAGCTTGACTGTAATAGAGCTGTGTCTGACACATAATTGATACACATGAAAATGAAGTTAAAGGAACATTCTAGGCATCAAAACATCTTTAGCTTAATTAATCAGTTTGTATGTATAGATGATGCCATTGCAGTTTTGCTGCTCAATTCTTTGCCATTTAGGAGTTAAATCACTTTTTTTTTTTCTGTTTATGCAGCCCTAGCCACACCTTCCCTGGCTGTTACTGACACAGGCTGCATGAAAAAATGGTTTCATTTTAAACTTACTTTATAAGTTTTTATCTCTTGCTCTCTACATTGAACTTTAATCACACAGGAGACTCCTGCAGGGCCTAAAAAGCTATTAACAGAAAAGGAGATAAGAAATTTCAAGTTAAACAGAATATGCAGAAGAAAAAGTTTAAATATTAGATCACCCTTTACAGCAAGCATTTCAAACTCAAAGGCTAACACGGGCCAAGTGAACAAAGTTTAAGTTTATGTGGGCCTCAAAAAAACGAAACCTTCAGTTTTCATAGAGTTTTATTTCAAAAAGTACAGTATAAAAAAGGTTCCTAACTGACACTGGACATCCTCACGCTCATAAGACTTCAAAGTGAACAAAAGAGCGAATTTATTTTAAGGAGACGTGCATTTGCATATAACCAATGTTTCAGTCCAACTACCTTGCCATATTAAGAAAAGTTTGAAAATGGGACTGAAATGGTGAATGTATGCTGTTGCACAGCTGTAAATAAACAAATGACGTTGTCGTGTCCTGTGAGTCCTATGAGTGTGTTCGTCAATCCAATGTTTTCTTATAGTAAAGCATTGTGAGGCTATTGTGCATGTGTGGCAAAAAGCTGCACAGCCAATCAGTATCTCCATGAGGACCGTTTTTCCTCCATGCAGACCCAATCTAATACACTGCCCCCTCCCACACTCTAATATACTGCCCACAAATGCATTACATTGTTCCCCCTCCACCCAATCTAATACACTGCCCCTTATTCAAATACACTGGCCCCCCTCCCTCCACTCTAATTGAATACACTGTCCCTCCTCCCAGAATTCTAATTTAATACACTGCCCCCCCCTTGACATGCTTGCTTTACAGGAAGCATTTAGGGGCACTGTGCAGTCATATGCAGGGAGGTGTGACTATGGCTGTATAAACAAAGTGATTTAACTCCAAATTGGCAGATAATTTAGCGGTAAGACTGTCTATACACCAAATGCACTTCATTAAGCTAAAGTTGTTTTGGTGCCTACATTGCCCCTTTAACTTTACCAGCAGATATGGTGTAACCTCTTAGTGGATAGACAGGCACTTGACATGGGAGAAGCAAAATGAGTATAAGCGAAACGTAATGCTCACACATAGAGCCAGATATAGGGGAACCAAAACACCAAAGGTCAACTGGTCTACAAGTAGGGAGTCTAGTGGAAAGTTATTTGTCATTAGGAAAGAGATTTGAAAAGCCAAAGGGGAATCATTTTCTATGTCTGTGTTGGAAGCAAGTACTTCCAACATGGAGGGAAGGATTCAAGCCAGGAGATACAAGCAATAATATTTAAAATATAGATTATGGAAGTGTCAGCTGATCTGTCAAAGTAATGTTGGTTGTGAACATTTCACTATCAAAGATAGCTTAATCAAAAGCGAGTAAGAAGCTGACACCATCCAGTGAAAGCAGACAATAAAAAAAGGAAATGCTGGGGGAGGAGCCTGCTGCTATGGTTCGATGAACGCAGAAAATGTTCATCTTTACATCACTGCTTATTTTACTTCTATCTTTCTTTTTTAATTTACTGAAATTGGAAGTATTTCTACACCCAACACTTAACGATTGTTCCTCTCGCAATCTAGTAATAAAATTAAAGACGTTTAAAACGAAGTCTGTGTAAAATAATAGAAAAGATATCTAGCCATATAAAATTAATGGGCCCTTCAGAACATATTCCACAGGCTAAATTCATTGCTGATAAATTAATAAACATGTACTGTATAATGTACAAAGTCATAAAGAGTAGCGAAAATATGTGCGCAAAATCCTAATGCAGTTATAGGTCATTCCCCATGACACCGGTGTTGTTATACTCTACCATTATATATAAAAAATTATCTTGTTATATTTGTTGCCTGCTATCATTCATTTTGTACCATGTTTCCTTTGTTAGGTTATCTCATATCTTTAACACACTTATCTACAAGGCTAGTACATTTATTTTCTCTTAGCTTTTGGCATTGGGGTTCCTTTCTCCACCCCACCCCCCCCCCCACCCCAAACAGTGGAGAGTCCATCTCTCCACTGTTTCAAACACTGGAGAGATTGACTCCCATATTGGCTACATAACCCAACCATACAGCCGGAGTCTCATTATTAAATCGCTCCAGCTATGCATTGCTTTGGTTTATCATAGTGGGAGAATACCCACCCAAGGGTCTGTTCTGTTAACATTATGTCAGCTGTCTCTTGTTTGGCTCTTTTATACTGTCTAGTACTTTCACGCATAAAGATTTGCACAAAATAAATAAATAAATAACTGATGATGAGTTGAAAAGTTTTTGTCTCCCTTAATCTGTACAAATCCATTATGCACAAAGATGAAATAATTCTTGGTTTTTTTTTTTCTTTCTTTGTATTTTTTTTTTTTAATCTTTGACTGAATGACAGTACAAAGTTGTCTCAGAACACATTTAAAATGAAACTGGATTTTTTTGATAGACATAGAATGGGGTTATTTTTTATGTTGGATCTGGCACAGGATTGTCCTGACCCAAACAGTGTGTGCAACATATACCACAATAAATAGCACTGTGTTTAAATGTGCTTACATCTTCATAATACCTTTTTAGTAGATAATTTGTAAGAACCTAAGGAACGTGCATAAAATGCGTTGGAAAATATATGAAATTGAATATTTTAATTAATAGCTTTTGGCTGCTGGTTTGAATGTGTGACTCGGCATAACCAGCCAGATATGTATATGCATGTTATATCTATTTTATTGCTACAATTTTTGGAGGACACTTTGGTTTGATAGAAAATAGTGGGATATCTGTTTTCTTGCTACTTTTTGTTGAAGGGGTTTTGGTTTTCATAATTAAGATTACTGATGGGATTTTAAATACATTTCAACACGGATATAGTTTGAACCAATTTAAAATGGTTTGGTTTATTAATGAATCAAGATTATAGCAAATAATCCTATAATTTATAGAGGTCTATGCAGCAAAGTGGTTATTCAACCAACAGCAAGTTAGTTGTGACATTGAGCTGCAAACAAACAAAACAAATTAATGATAAATAATTACAAATACATGGAAAAAACTGAGTACGGGTCCTCAGGGATGTGAGAAAACATCTGCCTCAAATCCTTGATTAATAGGGGTCCTCTGGGTTTTTTCTGTATCCCCACTGCGGCACATATGTAGGACATCAATTGACATCATGAGGCAGATGCATCTTTGCTTCACAGTTTAACAAAGGGCCTCCATTCCTTTCTTCAACGTGTTTCTTTTTATTTTAACAATTCGCCAGTTGGTAGTTTTGATCCTTATGATTTTTACAGAAGTTTGGTGCCTTTTCAAGTTGGCAGTCAGGGAGCCAGTCGAAATCAAAAACACAGAGCCAAGTAATAATGGCTTTAACCCCTTAAGAACCAAACTTCTGGAATAAAAGGGAATCATGACATGTCATGTGTCCTTAAAGGGTTAAATGCCTTTTTCTTAAGTCTACTTTTTTTTCTTTACTTGCAATTGGTGAATACATGAATACTGGCCAGCATTTGCACCAAATCTTTTTTTTAAACTGTTTTTCTTTGAAAATTGGTTAAAAAGTCTGTTGGATATACCCCAAATTGTTTCACACATTACAGATTTCAAGACAGCTGATTTCTAAAATGAATTATCTCCCATTTTTAATTAATTGATTCTCCTAAACATTATACATTATGTAATAATAATGTAAGATACATTATATCCCATATATATTTAATGATTTTAATGAACTATCAATATTCTGCCCGACTAACTTCAGACTCATGAAAGTCATCATTCTTCACTATTTTATTATATGATTCTACACTATTATCATGTGATCTGATGTGATGTCAGATTGTTGCGGTCATAAAATAGCACCCCTAACACTGAAATTTAAACTGATTTGATTTCGTTGACCTATGGATTTGGAATCACCTCTTCAATTCTATTTGTCAATAGGGCTGTGCAAAATGTTTAATGCAGGGGTGCCCAAAAGGTAGATCCCCAGATGTTTGAAAACTATATGTCCATGATGCTATGTCATTCTAGAGGCATGCAAAGTAGTTCTACAACAGCTGGGGATCTACTTTCTGGGCACCCCTGGTTTCATGCTTTTATGCAGGGACTTTTGCCCAACTGTGAAAGTCTCTGTGCCCCATATTGTTATTGGAATCAGAAAATGCAGCAAACTATGACGAGAAAATATAATGTGGCATTTAACTGCACTATATGCAGAGGTGCATGAAATGCAGAATAGTAGAGCTGTTTGGCGACAAGATGACGAGCAAGAATTTATTGCACGGTTTATTAGCTGTCTAGAACATTAACTCTAGAAGACATTTAGCTAGAATAGGCATCTCCTGGTATTTCAATTTATAAAGAGGTTGCATTTTACTATTTTGGTTCTAAGCATACATTTATTCAGTAATCAAAGGTGTTCATTTTATTGTTACCTGCATTCTATGTGAAATATACAATGTCTGTCCTGTCAGAGTATTATAGTATTAGATAGGCCGAATGGTTCTTATCTGCCGTCACATTCTATGTTTCTATCTATAAGATAAGGCTAGGGACTAATGAAAGTATTTAGAAAATTGGGCAGACTAGATGGGCCGAATGGTTCTTATCTGCCGTCACATTCTATGTTTCTATGTTTCTATAGAGAACATCGTATTCTCGATTTTATTATTTCTTGTGAATGCAAGAAAAATATTTGTGTCCATTTTTTTTTTAAATCAAATATACCCTTAAGTAAAAAAATTTTTTAAAAAGTATTAGCCTAGATTTGTCTGTAATCCTATTCAAAACCGTTTTGCATAAACCACATTTAATTTATTTTTTATATAGATGCTGATAATTTTTTGAAATATAACTTTTTGTATCTTATTATATTCAGCGTAGGAGGATTTTGTAACAACATATTTCTAGCCTAAAAAGAATTAAATATAAAAATCAATCAAATTTATATAAACGTTCACCAGGTTAAATACTGTACTTTGCTGCACTACTATAAACTCAGGTTGATTGTAAATTAGTTCTGAGTATATGAACTTTGAAATTTCGGGTTAAAAAAATACATTTGCAAATATTTTACATACCATACCATAATTCAAACTACAAGGTCCTGTAATGCAGACATTTGTACTAAATAAAATTTATAATTTTTGGTTTTCATGTTTGCTATTAATAGGATAATTAAGCATATCGCATTTTAAGTTATTTTAATCAGTTTGAAGTACAGTTAGAAAATCATATTTTGTAATTTTGTTTTCCATTTCGTATCATGTTATAATTAGTTTATAGTGGACACCGAAGACATTAGTCATTTTATGTAGCAATATAAATATTATTATATTATTAACCACTATTTTAAACAGTAAGAAATAGCTATAATAGTTCATTATTCATCAACATCTGTCTCCCACATCATCTATCGCATTCAGTTAGTTGGATTGCCTAACCCTGGCCTATTTGCAAAATTGCTTCTGTCATATTGCAACAGAACAAATAAAAATATTATTTAACAGTACAGCTGCTTCCCTCGTAAATTCATACGGTACCTTGAATGGGCAGCCCAGTCTATCTTCCGCAATAGTGACTACAGCCAAGTGGGAAATGTGACTCCAAAAGAATGTCAAAAGAAGCAGATGTAGAGAGAGAAAAAATAATCAACAGGCTAAGGAATGATTAAGAAAAATAGAACCCGAAAATACACATCTGGAAGGGAATTGGAATCTCCAGCATCTCTGTGTTCTATGGTATGAAGCGCAGCAGTAAAGACAGATAACTGACAAATAAATCTTACTGAAAGGAATCCCGTTAGGGGGATTAATGGTTCAAGTAGTAATTCTGGACAATCTCAAAGCAAACCACTGCATGACCCCATTACTTTCTCATCCCTGATTGTTTTTTCTTCTTGAGTGTGAGTTCATACTGTCTATGTAATATATGTTTAACATGTCATACGGAGACATCAAAATTATGGGTCAGCATTTGTCACTTCGATATGTCAAAAGGCTTTGATGTCATGTTGTAACCCTGATATAATTATCTAAAACAAACTGGTACATTAGGTCAGCTCTAACCCACGGTAGTGGGCCAATGCATCATCAGTAGAATCTGTTTAATACTTGGGTCGCAAGTTCAAATCCCGGCAGGGTTGACTCAGCAAGGTAGATAAAATGAGTACCATTAAATTGGGTAAGAGTAACAACCCCAGGATGTACTTGGAAACCAGAGTAATCTGAATGTACCTTTCCTGGTTAAATACTTTATTATTATTTGTGGTAAGAGATAGTTATGCAAGCTGTAGGCCACGTACAGCTGGAGTGTAGCAGTTGTAAATGCCCTGCTTTTATTTATTTTCTCTAAAATGCTCAACTTTATTTTTCTAATCTATTTCTCTCTGTCAACATGGCTTCCTCAGCATTTCATGTTGGGGAGAGAAAACATCTGTGGGTAGGTAAGTAGGTAGGGAGAGAACTTCATCGTAGGCATGAAAATAACAAAAACAGTAGGAACAGCAAGCATGACAACGAGCTTTAGGAGATAAGCTACTGTATTATTCTAGGTGTGTTGCATGCTATACCTGCAATATTTGTAATTATATTATTGAATATTATTGAAGACTTTCATCCCTTTTCAGCAAAGAAGATTTTGATAAATTCTTTTTTTTTTTTTCAGCTGTGATGCATTTTGCATATATTCATGTGAGTGCCCATGCACAAAAATATATATTGATGTTAAACATTCTAAGCACTATAACAACTACATTTGCCGTACTAACCTTATTTAAAACACGTGATAGCATATAAAAATGGGGGACCATAAATATAATGAAATACAATCTAAAATAATTGTATTCACACGTATAACTTCTGTTAAATATACTTGTTTAAGCCTCTGTGGTAATTGTGTGCCTGTTAGAAAGAAGCATGTACAACCACCTAGTGCAGTATTGCAATATTGCCATAGAATATTTATAAGAGCAATAAATAAATCAATAATACAATATATTTGATTGAAAACATATGTCCTTGCCTCATATGCATCTTTCACAGTAAATCATAAGATCGGATGCAATTTAAGTTATTTTACATGTAAATTAACTTGTATTTATAGTTGTAGCTGGTCCTTTATATTGGATACACTGGAATATTGGTTCCCTTAAGGCTTTAATCATCTGCTTGCTATTTATTAGGCTTGCCTCACTCAGAGACCATTCATTCATAGACAAGGTCTTAATAGCATCCTATGATAGGACGAAACACATCAACCAACACATAGGACTGACGGGGAGCTGAGAGAAATACCTTCTTACCATTCCCATGATTCTTATGCTCAGGCTTGGTTCTACTTGACCAGTTATCTAAATTATCATATTGTCTGAATTACCTACATTTTGTTGGGGCATGTGATGAAGTAGTCGATTACGTCGCTATAGGTACATAGCAAATTTATGCTGGGCTATGATATTCTAAAGTATTATATGGCAAATTTTTACTGTACTGTATTTTAATTATGATCATGTGTTGGTCCTTTCATTGGGGTACTACTTAGGAAAGTACTGACCTGATAAAACAACATAATTAATTTCAATAGAGTAACACAATTATATGCATTTGAGGTAATTTTTGGCTGCTGATCACTTTTGATTTTAGTGCATACTTTCTAGAATGCACAATTCTGGTGAAGAATTCTAAATTTTTCATATTTTTAGTCCATGTATAAGTGTTGTGGAAGGGCGACTGCTCACCAAAATTTATTGTAGAATAGCAAATGGAGATACTCTTGATGGTCATGCCTCTACTAGGCAGAGAGTGAATAGAGTTGTATCTGTATTCATTCATTACAAAGGGTTAAACTGTCTGCTTGCTAAAATAAAGCTGTATATTAAGGTAGAATGAAAAGTATGTATCAGGATTAGAATTCTTGCTCTTGTGCTCAGAGCAATAAGGAGTCTGGCAGCTGCTTGCCAGTTTGTTCAGCTGCCTCTCTCAATATGGGATTGACTTCCTAGCGATGCTACGGAGAGAGTTCAAGGAACTACGAGGTTACTGTGTAATGAACTTTGGATCTCAGCTGCTATTCCCTCCCTGAGCTTTTTTTTTAACTACTTAGAAATGGACGTGCCAATTTCTAATCACTAAATTGACCCAAGTTGTGTTGAGGTTAATTATTTTATTCAATGTGGGACACATATTTGCAACTTTGAGCTTAAATCGACTTATTTCTCACTCTTTCCAAAACAGGTCAGGTGGTTGGTAAAAGTCCATTCGATAGTGCAGATAGTGTAATGGCATTATCTCAGAAATGTTTTTAAATAGGTACTTAATTTGTGATTGAAGCGGACGTAGATGCAGTCATATTTCACTCTGATTTCTCAAGAAATCAAATACAAACATGATGCAATGGAGGCAATTGGTGAATTGAGGCATGAGGTGTTAAGGTGTTAACATTAAATGCTCTGCTCACTGAAATATTTCTTTAACCCCCTTAAGGACACATGACATGTGTGAAATGTCATGATTCCCTTTTATTCCAGAAGTTTGGTCCTTAAGGAGTTAATCACGCTAACCTTTTGAGTCTAAGGGGTTATTGTAATATTTATAGCTAAAAAATGTCCCAGTATGAATTTGACAACGTCATTGGAGAAATGGATTTACTTACAAGAATGTAATTAAACGAAAACTGTCAGATCACTTGGTGATCCCTCCCTCAGCCAGTGGCAAAACTACCGCGGTCACAGGGGTCGCAGCTGCGACCGCGCTTGCTACTCGAGAGCCAGGGACGTTTTAGCCACGAGGCAAGCAAGGCATTTGCCTTGGGCGGCATTTTCCAGGAGGCGGCAAAAAAAAGCTGCCCCCAAATGCCCAGGGTAAATGTCTTGTTAGCCTGCGGCTGCTGGGCGGTGCTGGCAAGGGAACACTTTCCCCTGAGCGCTCTACTCAGCTACCTCGCGCGCTGCAGAGTGATGCTGGGAGCCGGAATATGACATCATATTCCGGCTCCCAGCATCACTCTGCGGCGCGCAAGGCAGCTGAGCAGAGCGCTCAGGGAAAAGTGCTCCCTCGCCAGCGCCCCCCGCCAGACCGACCAGCAGCCCCACTACACCCAAGGGAGAGGGTAAATAAAATTTTTTAAAAAGTGTGTGTGTTAATGTGAGTGAGTGTGTTTATGTCTGTTAGGGAGTGTGTCTGTGAGTGAGTGAGTGTGTGTGTGTCTGTTAGTGAGTGAGTGTGTGTATGTCTGTTAGTGTGTGTGTGTCTTGTTAGTGTGTGTGTATCTGTTAGTGTGTGTGTATCTGTTAGTGAGTGAGTGTGTGTGTCTGTTAGTGTGTGTCTGTTAGTGTGGGTGTGTGTGTGTCAGTGAGTGAGTGTGTGTCTGTTAGTGAGTGTGTGTGTGTCTGTTGTGTGTGTGTGTGTGTCTGTTAGTGAGTGGTGTGTGTGTGTTTCTGTGAGTGAGTGTGTGTGTCTGTTAGTGAGTGAGTGTGTGTGTGTCTGTTAGTGAGTGTGTGTGTCTCTTAGTGAGTGTGTGTTTCTGTTAGTGGTGAGTGTGTGTCTGTTTGTGAATGTGTGTGTGTGTGTGTGTGTGTGTGTGTGTGTGTGTGTGTGTGTGTGTTGGTGAGTGAGTGTGTGTGTCTGTTAGTGAGTGTGTGTGCGTCTGTTAGTGAGTGAGTGAATGTGTGTGTGTCTGTTAGTGAGTGTGTGTGTGTGTGTGTCTGTTAGTGAGTGAGTGTGTGTGTGTCTGTAAGCTAGTGTATGCGTATGTGTCAGCGAATGTGTGTGTGTGTGTATTTAGAAGGCGGGGCAGAGGGGAAGGATTGGGTGGGGGTGGCGCGACGGGGAGAGGGTGCTCCTGAGTTTTGTCCTGCCTAGGGCAGCACAAAACCAGGATACACCACTGTCCAGAGCGCCCGGCCGTCCTGCGCACCAATGTGACCACGGTGCCTGCCGCCATGTGTTACGGCCCGGCCCGTGCAGTAGAGCTGCTGGGGCCACAGGTTCTGGGTCCCATCGGGTGCTGTTAGGGCCACCTGATGGAAATTTATTTTCAGGGTGCCCGGTCAGCGCTGCTGCACTTTAACTGTGCCACCGGACCCCCGGAGATGACATCGGAGCTGGGAGGACGTGACTGGCCCAGTCACTCCTCCCAGCTAACACCAGGAGGAAGGAGTCAGAGTGGGAACTCTGACTCCCATCAGGCTGAGCCACTACTGAAGCCCAGGGAAGTCACCCTCCTGCATCTAAAAGTTAGGAAACACGAGGGTGACTAAGCATTTTGTATGTGTGTGTTTGTTTGTATGTATGTGTGTGTGTCTATGTGTGTCTATATGTGTCTGTATGAATGTGTGTCTGTATGTGTGTAGGTGTATGTGTATGTGTATCTATATGTGTGTCTGTATGGTGTGCGTCTATATGTGTATCTGTGTGTCTGTATGTATGTGTCTGTGTGTGTGTGTTTGTGTATTATATGTATGTGTGTCTGTGTGTATATCTGTGTGTGTGTATGTCTGTATGTATGTCTGTCTGTGTGTGTGACTGTGTGTGTGACTGTGTGTGTCTGTATGCATGTGTGTGTATGTCCGTATGTGTGTGTGTTTGTCTGAATGTGTGTATATGTGTGTCTGTGTGTGTTTGTATTTATGTGTGTGTGTGCTTATTTGTGTGTGTGTGTGTCTGTATATATGTGTGTCTGTATGTGTATGTCTCTGTATATGTGTGTGTGTCTGTGTGTGTCTGCATGTGTGTGGGGGGCAATATATGGGAGGGTAGACATATATGGGGTGGCGGGGTGTAGATGTATGGTGGGGCTGGGCCAGTTTTCGCACTAGGGCCCTGTGGTTTCTAGTTAACCAAATCAAATTATTGTACACTCAACCGAGAATTGTGTTTTCCTTGAAATGCTTGTCAGTCGTGTTTGTTATGTAAATTGATTAGTTTAATAAAGCGTTATTTGCACTTAAGACAGGAATAGCTATGCTCCTAAATTTGGCATGTGCCTTCCAACTGACTCTAATTCTAATAGGATAAGTAGTTTTAAAATTTTAACAAATTAATTGCCCATCAATAAAATAACACACACATGAAGGTAGAGAATTGGATACAAACATTTAAAAATAAATAATAATTATTGGAGTTGGCAGCAATATAGAACAGGGAACAATACAGAGATATACTAGATATGACTTAGATTATAATGTATATGAAAATAAGCAGCTTAGTAGCCAAGAAAAATTCAAATGATTATTAAAGGGGAACTGCTACTTTTCTGGTTTGAATAAAATATTGAAAATCACCTATAACATATGTTAAACCTTTTTCATGAAATGATCTGTTTTCTACTAAATTTTTATTAAAGATTTTTTACAAATGACATCATAATTCAGCTCAGACAAAACAGAACCTGGCTAAATAATGTAAATAAAGATACATAGAAACATTATTTTGTTTCTCGTCCATGTATGCTCTCTCTACTCTGACTACCAGGTGCAAAGGAGCTTATAATATTGATTGACAGAGAGCTAAGATGGAGTCACCCAGTCGTGTGATAAGGAGGTGAAGACTTCACTTTTAATTTTATTTTTCACATCTCACAAATACATATTTGTTAACTGTTGGGATAAATAATCATAATATTAAAAAAAAAACCTGGGAAGAGACAGATCCCCTTTAATTGTGACATGCACATGGGTTACATAGTTGATGAGTTTCGATATCTTAGTTTGGTGATGCTGCGATTTAAATGCTAAGAAAACAAAACCATGAATTTTAAGTATCTGAGTTAACAGCAAGCAAATTTAAAGGCGCCCTTAATTCACAGTGCCTTCTGCCTGATTCTGCATCTCCTCTGAGCCTTCATCATAAGACAGACATATTGCTATTTAGTAGCTATAACGAAAGCATGCATGCATTTATTTATGAATATTGTCATTGAGGTATATTTAAACTCTGTTTGCAAAAGCTGCAGATCTTCTGTATGAAACATTTGCAAGCCTTCCCCTTTAGCCCCATCATATAACCAATCAGAGGCTTCTGATTCTGAAATACTCATGCACTCAGAGTGCACGTGTTCAGTGTAAAGAGTCTCTAATAGTCAGGGGAGCAGAAGAGATTCCGAGGTACAATGAGACCTGTGGAAGTCCACTCACGTGTTCACCATGGCCTGAGGGAGGCCATGGCAGGAGAGCTTTAGCAGAGCATGCTTGCCTCTTCCATTGACTCAGTGGGGATAACATAAGAGGAAGAAAACCCAAGTATCTGAAAGTGCTAATTTCTCCCCCAAAAAATAAACATTTACATGTTGATTACGTGTTGATTTCTCAAAATAATAAACATTTACATAAATACTCCTTACAATTAAAGCATTTGAGCAAGCTTTACATTTTTGGAATGGCCCTTTAACCCCATAACACCACAACAGCATTCCATGCTGTCCGCAATTCAATGGGCTTTAAAGCCGTTGTGGCAGCATGGAATGCCTGGACTGTCAGGCAGTCCACCAGAAGCGGATCGCGGCGGAGATAAGTGTTTAATAATAATAATAACGTAAAAATAAATATAAAAAAATTATATGATATAATTGTGTACGGCACATTATGAGGACGTAAGGCAATGATAGTAAAAGAAGCAGTATTAGTAATAGCAAGTCAGTTGAGGTGTGCCGAAACTGACGTGAGGTTAGGCCTGTAAAAGAGGGCCCACCTAGGAGAAATGTTAATGAATTGAGGGTGCGGTGGGAGGGGCACTTCCGGGAACGTCGATGACAGGTAAGCTGGGCTTGTTGTGGTTTATATAGGGAAAGATGTACCTCCCACAATTCCAGGCCAAGCCTTCTATTTGTGTACTGCACATTACGAGGACGTAAGGCAATGAAGGAAGAAATGCTGCCCCGCCCACCAAAACCATGCCCAAATTCCTTATGTTAGACCCTTTTATGTGTCCTTCTCTCTTTCCCCATTGTGCGCCTACTTACCTCCCTTCATGTAGTGTGATCGAGCGGATCACTGTAGAGGAGCTACTGCTTCCTCTATCCAGACTGTCAGGAAGCTGTTTAGTTCTCTCACTGAGCACTTCCTGCCAGAGTGGGATAAAGATCCTCTACTGCAGAGGGGTCCACTTGGCCACACCACATGAAGTGACCGGCAGGAGGCAGAGCACTGCTTGCTCTCTTCCTGTCGGCCACTCGGAGCCCAAATATTGCGCTCCCTGGGTTGGTGTGCCCTAATGCTGTCGCCTATGGTAGTGCCAGCCCTGACTATCCCCAACAGCCACGCTGTCACCTAAAGGCTCGGGCTGACCATCCTGGTGGGTACCAGCTGCTGTCAGGCCTGGCTGTGATACCGGTTTTAGGGCAGCCACCTGTGTGACCAAGATATCAGGCCTGCTGCTGTCTTAAACGCAATGGCCCCAGATTTCAGAATATAATATATACACACACATTAATATAAATTGAGTAATACACACATTCATACACTGCCTAATACATACACACACAAACTGCCAAATACATACATACATACATACACACAGCCTAATACATAGGCAAACACATTGGCTCATACATGCACACACATGTATATTTGTACGTATATAATATGTACGTACACCCACACAAACCTTCTAATACATACGTACACACACACAAATCTTCTAATACATGAATACACACACACACAGTCAGACACTGCCCAATATATCTGTCCCACATACAGACGGCTTTATACAAAAAACTGCTTAATCCACACACAAACTGCCTAATGCATACATACACACTGTCTCATTCACAGACACACACTCTGCCTAATACACACACATCCTGCCTAATACTCACAATCTTCTTGATGATCTGGCTTGAGGGTTGAAGCCTATGCAGAACAGCATTGGGGATAGCGTATCCACTTGGTATATGCCACATTTGATGGTCACTTGAGTTACTGTCCTGGAATTGGCTTCTAGAGTTGTTTTTTCACTTGGCCATCAAGTTCTTGATGAAGGCTCTTATCGTCTTGCTGACCTTATAGAAAAGCCAAGCATTCTAGTATCCATGTGTGTGGCATAGTGGCATAGGCTTTCTTGTAGTCAATCCTGGCCGTGCACAGATTGGTCTGTCTGGTTTTAAATATATATTTGTAGTCGGAACCTAATAGTAAACATAACAGTAGAAGGAGTGGTGAGTTGTAGTAGGTAGTGTTGTGCCGATACCAACGTACGGGTAGGCCTGTATAAAGAGGGCCCACCAAGGAAAAGGAGTGTAATAGTTGAGTTCATTTAAGGGAGCGGTGGGTGGGGTCACATGAACGGAAAACGGTACAGGTAAGCAGGAGAGATTGCATTTTATAGGACAAATTCCTCCCACAAATTCAGGCCTTTGGCCTTCTACTTGAGGACTGAACTTAATAGTAAACATAAATGTAGAAGGAGTAGTAAGTTGGTAGTGTTGTGCCGATACCAACTTATGGGTAAGCCCAGTATAAAGAGGGCCAAAAAGGTATCAGTGAAAAACACACTTTTAGCATGCTTACAAAGATAAACTTGATTGAATGATTCCCTGAGCTCTTATTCATGAAGCGGAATCTAAGTATTGAGTACATGGATTACCATCTATTCAATTTAATGAGGTGGACTGGTATGACTTGATGCGCGTGAAGTGACTGCAAGCTGTTGCATGCGGGTATGCATGTGTGACGAAAGCACGTTCGTCACTGGGATTTGGAGAGGCCTGCTTGCCAGCCTCTTGCCCCAGGATTATGGGCCCTGCAAAACACATGTTAAAAAGTGACTTAATGGGAAAATGTGCCTCTTCCCGTCCCCCTTTTTCCTGTTCTATTGTTTCCCCAGCAGGGTGTTGGTCTTGGAACACTGCCAGACTAGTTTAAACTGGCTGATTTGTCCCTCCTCAATCTCCCATCAGCCCTTGCCATTGTCTGACAACACCCTTCCTTGTACTATAGGGCACTTTTAACATTGAAAATAGACCGACCCTGATAGCTAAAAGCCATGAACCTAATTATGGACAGATTTCTGCCGAACAGTCGGTGACATTTTTTTTGGCGATTTGACTGTGTTCAGGGGATCTGAGCACTGTTCGGATATATTGAGCGCTCAGATCCAAGCTATCTGGGGATATGACGAATGTGGGGTTCCGTTGGGTGAAATATAAATTATGTATTTTAATGTGTTTTTTACAGTTTTAACTAATTAAGCCAATTATCTCCAGGATAGAGAGGAGGGATTTTACTGTTTCTGTGGGAGTGGTTCACATTGTATTGTATGTTGATTGGCTACTGTAATTGTATTCCAGTCCTCCACAAGATCCCTGTGAGAGTATCCCTTGCTGGAAGACTTGCATAAAAGGCCAAGCTGTGGCCACCATTAAACAGATCATCTTGCACCTTCATGAAGTCTTGGCTCATGTTTGGGGGATTGGAGAACCACACTCTGGGGATCACTATACTCCCCAGGGTATAATCACTGAGCTCTGGTAAGAGCTTGTTCCTGTTCCTGCTCTCTGGATTTAAGAGAGGTCTACCTACTGGAAGCTGGATCCTGGTCTTGGGTTCAGAGGGGATGGAAGACGGCAAGACCCCAACCAAGCTGCGGCGGTTTGTGGGTCTGCGGTGGTTATGGTGTCTGGTGGAGTGCTTGGAGCCCTCGGGAAGGACTAGGAGCATCCGTCAACGGAAGGTACCCAGTCAGGGTGCCAGGCGTTCTGTTACAGAATGTATTTAGTATTAACAGGGGTTCATCTGTTGTCTGTCAGGAATATTGATATTGTGGTTGGATGGTTCGTCTGGTTAGTTTGGACATCTTTTAGGGGGAGAATGTAGGGGTCGTTGTGTTTGACAACGATGTAGTTGACTTCATATTGGTTTACCACTGTGATTTCTCTGGGCCTCGAGAAACCGTGGAAGGCAATGTAAATTGTTATGTGACTAACTGCATTATCTTTACTATCGAATGGTTTGGTATCCGATAAATCGCATAGGCTCCTGAAAATATGCTCGGTTATGAGTAGTCTAATTGATGAAAGAGAACGGTCTGTTTGTGATTGCCTTAGGACATTGTTGTAATGGGGTATGAGGAAAAAAAGGGGGTATGATGGTAAAATTTGTGAGGTTGTGATGTAGTATTTCTGTAAAATAAGGATTAATGGTGTTATGTGCTATTTTTTGTAAATGGTAGAAAGTTCATGGTCTCAATGTAGTAATTCTCTGTGGGGGGACTCTAAAACAAAACCCACGAAAATCTGTTCATGCCCTAATGTAAGAAGTTTTGGTATTCAGGGAACGAGTGTGATGGGATAGTGACTGTGCAAATAACATACATCCATAACCAGCTTCTGGAAATGCCGGAATTTGGGTTGGATGTATGTTGATTGTGGGTGTGAGTTGAAAATTGTTGCAATTGAGATTGGGATAGTGCGTCTGCTGTGATTATTATTATTTATTATTATTGCCATTTATATAGCGCCAATAGATTCCGTAGCGCTTATGTGATATGATGTTATCTCCCTCCTGGACCAGCGCATGAACCTAAAGGTTAGTTCTCTGTCCCCATGTGAGGGCTTGATACATATTGTATTTGAAATTAATGGTTAACGTACATATCTTGGTAAACAAGATAGTCTCTAAGAGAGAACCTAGAGAGTACACACCTACAGATATAGGACAACCAGATTACCATGAAATGTGAGTAGATAATAGGGAAAGTAGGGTGAACCATGCATGGGTCAAGTATAAAGAGACAAGCCTCTTGACGTCCCATGAATAAGGGATGAATAAGCGAGTGTAACGAACCTCATGTACTTTGTGAAGTACATTCATTCGCACACTCCCGAAATGCTAGAGGCTTAGTGATTATAGCCTGTTCGCATAGTACGCTGGTTCATACTTTCCCGAAATCCAAGCTGATCGTAAGAATAAATCAATCGGTTCGCCGTTCGAATACCCAAACATCAGTCGAGACTTGATGAATGGTACAACTGCAATGTTTTAATATGGTTAGGTGGCCCATTTATATACACAGACCCCCAGCATGGGGTCTCAAGCATAGTATGACACTCCCACAACACACCCAAAACACACCCAAGAAACTACCAGGCGTCTCTGTGTCTGGGAGATAATTTAGTGTACTTTGCTTAAACTAATTATCTCCTAGGCACTAGAGGTACAAATCATAAAATATAAAATACCCCAAAATACATATAACAGATAGAGGAACCCCCACAAATATCATATCCTCGGATAGTCTGGATCTGAGCACCAAACATATCCAAATAGCGCTCAGATCCCACAAATACAGCCGAATCGCCACCAGGATAAAGTTTTGACCAACCGCACATGTTGTATGCACAAAAACATATGATGACAGTATTTACGTGGAACGTAAAATGTGGACAGATATGTTCAGCAGTATTGTAATCATGCTAAAAATGTATTGGAAGTAAACCAACACCAACAACCACTAAGTAAAAAACTAAAACCAAGTCGACGGTGCTACCATCAGCTCCACTACGCAGGCTCGCTGCTTAGGTGTTCTCTTTGACTCCGACCTCTCCTTCAAGCCTCATGTTCAGTCTATCACCAAATCCTGTCATTTCCATCTCAAAAACATTGCGCGCATCCGCCCCTACTTAACGCCAGATGCGACTTAGGTGTTGGTCCATTCCACTGTCCTTTCTCGCCTTGACTACTGTAATCCACTTCTCAGTGGTCTTACGTGCTCCCAACTTGCGCCGTTACAGTCCATAATTAAATGCGGGGGCAAGGCTCATCTTCCTGTCCACCCGCACTGCCCACGCCTCACCCTTTTGTCAGTCCCAACATGGGCACCCTATAAGATATATAGCTCAACATAAAATTCTGATTCTTGTTTTCAAATCTCTACATAATGCTGCTCCCACCTATCTATCCTCCCTTATACACAAGTATGTCCCGTCTAGGCCCTTACGATCTGCGGAAGACTTACATCTATCTTCTGTCCGTACTCCCACGTACGCCTTCAAGATTTCTCAAGGGCTGCACCATTCCTGTGGAACTTGCTTCCCTCCTCCGTTAGATGCTCACCCAGTCTCCACTCCGCTCCCAACTGATTCCCCTTCTGAAACTGTCACTAGTCTAATACTATCCTTATCTTTTGTGTCATTTTACCCCACTCCCTCTAGCATGTAAGCTCATTGAGCAGGGCCCTCAACCCCTCTGTTCCTGTGTGTCCAACTTGTCTGGTTACAACTACATGTCTGAATTGGAAGCTGCGCATCTTTTTCTCTTAGGATAATTAGTTTTTTTTATGGTGACTCAAGGGGGGGGGGGGTTCTATCTTTCCTCTCTTTGTGGGGTATTAGCTCCTTTTCTGTTTAGTATAAGCTACTCGATATTAGTTTGGGCGCGCCCCATTAGTTGCTATTAACCCTGACCTTTCCAGATTCTCTCAGACACTGCTCTAAGACTATCCTTTTTCTATCCAATTACCCAGTTGGGTCCTTTCCTAGAATGGATTTAGACTAACCTGCTTTGTTAGCCATTTATTATTTTAGGTGTATTTTTACACCTTTATTAAGTCAAACATACCTTGCAGGATTAGCCTCTCCCAGGCTTTTACAAATTTGGTTGTTAACTTATAATCAATACACTATTTTAGTGTATGGTAATAGTATTTGGACTATATACCATTTTAGCATTTTTTTTTTAATAAAGGTTGTTTATCCTCTTCTGTGTGACTATTTACATTATGAGATACTTTGAATGAGGCTAGGCATTCCACCCACTTTTTTGTGAGTGGACTGTCTGCCCCATTTTTCGTCTCTTTTTTTCTACAACTACATGTCTGTTTGTCCACCCATTGTAAAGCACTGCGGAATTTGATGGCGCTATATAAATAACATAATAATAATAATATTATTGGCAGTTTGGATGAATGTTGTTACTGTGCTAATCTGCTTTGATGTTTTGTTACCTTTTTGTTAACATACTTACTTTAGCTTTGAGCCTTAATTGCAACATGTATCTACTCTTTATTTAGAGGTTTTTTTTTTTTTTGCCATTAGTGTATACTGAGTGAATAGGGTGACCACTCCCACCTCCTCCGATTGGTTCAATATGCAGGGGAGGTCACCTGTCACTCTTTCACAACCTGTGGTCTTTTGATTGGAGGGCTTTAATTGAAGGGTGTGTCTATATCCCCTTTATAACTGCTTCCCGTGTCACTTACCAGGTAGCTCTTGACAAAGGCGTATCTAAAACGCAGAAACGCGCGTCGAGATATTTTCTAGCCGATGCTATTATACTCAATTGATTTTCTTTACTCTCATCTTTCATTTACCTGGGTTTCCACAGCGCATGTGTTTGCGCCTATATTTTCTCCTGATACAGACTTAGGGATTTGGATAGGCTGCCACGAAGCAGCAGTTAGTTTTGCCATTTCTTTTAGGATAGTTAGTTTTTTAGGGTGACTCAGGGGGGGTGGGGGGTTCTATCTTTCCTCTCTTTGTGGGGTATTAGCTCCTTTTCTCTTTAGTATAAGCTACTCGATATTAGTTTGGGCGCGCCCCATTAGTTGCTATTAACCCTGCCCTTTCCAGATTCTCTCAGACACTGCTCTAAGACTATCCTTTTTCTATCCAATTACCCAGTTGGGTCCTTTCCTAGAATGGATTTAGACTAACCTGCTTTGTTACCCATTTATTATTTTAGGTGTATTTTTACACCTTTATTAAGTCAAACATACCTTGCAGGATTAGCCTCTCCCAGGCTTTTACAAATTTGGTGGTTAACTTATAATCAATACACTATTTTAGTGTATGGTAATAGTATTTGGACTATATACCATTTTAGCATTTTTTTTTTAATAAAGGTTGTTTATCCTCTTCTGTGTGACTATTTACATTATGAGATACTTTGAATGAGGCTAGGCATTCCACCCACTTTTTTGTGAGTGGACTGTCTGCCCCATTTTTCGTCTCTTTTTTTCTACAACTACATGTCTGTTTGTCCACCCATTGTAAAGCACTGCGGAATTTGATGGCGCTATATAAATAACATAATAATAATAATATTATTGGCAGTTTGGATGAATGTTGTTACTGTGCTAATCTGCTTTGATGTTTTGTTACCTTTTTGTTAACATACTTACTTTAGCTTTGAGCCTTAATTGCAACATGTATCTACTCTTTATTTAGAGGTTTTTTTTTTTTTTGCCATTAGTGTATACTGAGTGAATAGGGTGACCACTCCCACCTCCTCCGATTGGTTCAATATGCAGGGGAGGTCACCTGTCACTCTTTCACAACCTGTGGTCTTTTGATTGGAGGGCTTTAATTGAAGGGTGTGTCTATATCCCCTTTATAACTGCTTCCCGTGTCACTTACCAGGTAGCTCTTGACAAAGGCGTATCTAAAACGCCGAAACGCGCGTCGAGATATTTTCTAGCCGATGCTATTATACTCAATTGATTTTCTTTACTCTCATCTTTCATTTACCTGGGTTTCCACAGCGCATGTGTTTGCGCCTATATTTTCTCCTGATACAGACTTAGGGATTTGGATAGGCTGCCACGAAGCAGCAGTTAGTTTTGCCGTTTCTTTTAGGATAGTTAGTTTTTTAGGGTGACTCAAGGGGGGGGGGGGGTTCTATCTTTCCTCTCTTTGTGGGGTATTAGCTCCTTTTCTCTTTAGTATAAGCTACTCGATATTAGTTTGGGCGCGCCCCATTAGTTGCTATTAACCCTGCCCTTTCCAGATTCTCTCAGACACTGCTCTAAGACTATCCTTTTTCTATCCAATTACCCAGCTGGGTCCTTTCCTAGAATGGATTTAGACTAACCTGCTTTGTTACCCATTTATTATTTTAGGTGTATTTTTACACCTTTATTAAGTCAAACATACCTTGCAGGATTAGCCTCTCCCAGGCTTTTACAAATTTGGTTGTTAACTTATAATCAATACACTATTTTAGTGTATGGTAATAGTATTTGGACTATATACCATTTTAGCATTTTTTTTTTTAATAAAGGTTGTTTATCCTCTTCTGTGTGACTATTTACATTATGAGGTACTTACGCATTCCACCCACTTTTTTGTGAGTGGACTGTCTGCCCCATTTTTCGTCTCTTTTTTTCTACAACTACATGTCTGTTTGTCCACCCATTGTAAAGCACTGCGGAATTTGATGGCGCTATATAAATAACATAATAATAATAATATTATTGGCAGTTTGGTTAATGACCCTTGTAATGGGAGTAGTTGTTTTTGTTTTGTTTTTTGTACCATGACCTGGAAAAACGTGAGGATTGTGCAATAATCAAATTTGTAGAGCTCCGCCTTTCCAGCCATGGCAGGGAAGATGGCACCTCCACGACTTAGCTCAACTGCCAGTTTTAGAAAGGTCCAGATCTCAGGGCCTTGGGAGTAGTGAGGACAAGGGATTCTGCGGGGGAACCTGGGCTTACAGGGTTGGAGTGTCATTTAGAGATAGATCATCACTAATTTTTGAAACATCCTATAAAGAAATTAATAATGAGTTAACCTTGCAAAACTTTGATGTAAATTGATAATATCCTTTATGTATAACTGGCTTGCTGACTAGTGCCGTTAGGCAAAAAAATGAACTACCCTGTGACAGGTAAGACCCTGCTAGTTGCCAAGTGGCTATGAGAGGCTCTACCTATGATTTGGACCATGTGGGTTTGTAGTCATGATGCGTTGTGGCGGGGTGTTGACCTCTCGGTGACGGTAAAAGAATCAAATACATGTGGCCATGACATGTGAGGCCCTGACTATGACCCTGCAGAAGGGTTTGCGAAACACTTGGGCGAAACCTCCACGATGAGGTGGGGAGTTGGCCTTGCGGGACCGTTTTTACGTTTTTAAGACTAAGGCCAGCTCCTGACCCTAAAAGCCAGTTCTCTTTCCCTAGATATGGCTTGTCTCTTTCGTGAATGAATGTGAATGTAAACGTACATACGTAAACAACTGAATAGAATCAGAGAAAGAAGGACTAGAAAATGGTACCTGATGACACCATCAGTTATGACCTGAACCGTGAAATAGAAGGGAAAAACAGTGACCAACAGAAGGAAAAAGATGTGCCCTTTAGGAGCGGAATATGAAAAGAAGAGTCTGATTGTGCTTAAACTTAATTATGATATGTGTAGGTATAATAAATACATTATTCTCATATACCTGATAGGCTTGGAATTGGAACTTGTCTGTATCCTAATATGCCTATTGATGTAAAACATCTAGACAGAAAAACAGATAATATGACAGAAAGTCAATATCCCATTGGATATCTTGAAATGTAAAGGAACATTTATAGCATTTATATGCTATTTATATATATCAGGGGTTCTCAAGGACCCCCTACCAGTCCAGGGTTTAGGGATTACCTGGGTGTGTCTAAGGTGTTTAGAAAAAGAAATAAAAACACCTTAGAGTCTAAGGTGTTTTTTTTTCTCCCTTTTTCTAAACACCTTAGGCACACCCAGGTAATCCCCAAATCCTGGACTGGTAGGGGGTCCCGAGGACTGGGTTGAGAACCCCTGATATATAGCAACATTTTTATAGCACCAACAGATTCCGTAGCGCTTTAACGCCAACAGATTCTGTAGTGCTCTACCATAAGCTGTCTCCAAAGGCGTTTCAGAGAATTTGGCAGTACATCCAACCGGCCTCACAACAGCAGACCACATGTAACCACACCAGCCCAGGACCTCCACATCCAGCATCTTCACTTTTTACGATCATATGAGTCTAGTTTTTCAAATGGTATGCCATGATGGGGGTAATTCTCATTACTGGGCTGCCATATGGTCTCAAATGCAACATAACCAATCTGGCAAATTTCAAAAACAGAAATGGGCAAGTCTCATATTTGAGCCTGTGATTTTCCAAAACACCATAAAATCTGAATATGGGGGGTAATGTTGTACTCATGAGGCATTACTGAACACACATATAAGTGTATTAGAGCAGTGAAATTTATATTGCTGATGTTATCATCTGTAAAAAGGGCAGTTTATTTGTGAAAAATGAAAAAAAAAAAACTAATATGAATGCTAACTTTGGTCAGTGTTTGTGACTAAATGCCTACTAGACAAGACTGGACATACCTCATTTTGAATACACTGTGTTGTCTACTTTTTCAAATAGTATGCCATGATTGTGGGTTATTTTCATTCCTGTGCTGCCATACAGTCTCAAAGGCAGCATAAACAATCTGTCAAATTTCAATGTCTATAAACTGAAAAGGGGAACGTGCAATATTTAACTCTGTACGTTTCCAAAAACCCATAAAATCTGTACATAAGGGGTACCGTTCTACTCATGAGACATTGCTGAACATAAATATGTGTATTTTATTGCAGTGAAGGCTAACAGTATTATGACATTTGCAGTTAAAATGTCATGCAGAACTAAAAAAAAAAAAAAAGCTACATTTCTCAAGTTTTTTATTTTATTTTATTAATATAAAATTATGTTTTGTATATAGATACTTAATGTGAAATGAAAGCTATGTTTCTTCTGAAGAAAATTATATATATATATAAGTGTGGGTGCATTTAATACAAAAGAGGTAATTTATGGTTGAACAAAGATATAGTTAAATTCTACGATTTGTTTTGATCAGAACATGTACAAATGGCTCAGCCTTTAACCTGAACTGATTAGCAGCATTACTAACATAATCCTAAATCCTGTGTTCCTAAAATAATAAAGTACAATCCTTATCTATATATTCTTTTGCATTTGAACTTTGTCTCCAAACACTTAATCAATTATTACTCAACTGTGTTCCCCAGGTCATTACAGTGTATAATGTCAAGAATTCAGAACTAATTCTTAAAAGATTTTTCACTAAAGTGAGACTTCAAAGTGAACTGGAAACATTAAGTCAACTATTATTTCAGTTTGGCTACTTTGGCCTCAGATTTGAAATTCGCCCCGAATGTTCATTGAATACCCTATAAATGAATTTAACATTTTAGACCACAATAGTCACACTGTAGGAACAGATAGATTTTCCAGTTAGCTTTGACCTAAAATTAGAAATTCACTTTAGTGAATACTGTGCTAGATTGCTTATATTCGCTACCAAGTCGTTTGCAAAAAACAACCCCAGAATCAGAAGAAGAGTATTTTGGGTGTCCTGACAAACCAATGTTTAAATGTACTTTTCATTTCAGTATGTTTACATGGTTCATTATTTAATCAATATAAAAATAAAATATTTAGTTGGACAGAAACACTTCAAAATCATTTACCAAACAATTATACGCTACAGATGAGAAAACAATGTTGCAAATAAATAGCATTCCTGAATATGTAACATATTCATTTCCCCCCACATGTTTTACATTTATGTTATCCAACACATTCTCATATTGTGATAACAAGACAAGGATGAAACTGCAGTCCATAGCTGACTTTTGGTCACTAATCTTTTTGGATTATAGCCCACGATTTGGTTCAAACCCCTTAAGGTTCTATGGCGTCCTTATAGGGGCAGTCTTAAATTGAACATCCCCGCTGCCCAGAGGACTTAATGGGTCCCCACTGATCCCACGTCAGCGGTCGCAATCCTGGGGACTGCCTTGGAGCTCAGGCAGTCCCTCTCCATCCAATTTGGCCCTCTCGGCCATGTGTCCTTACAATCACATGGCCGGAACAGCTGGCTTGTTCAGTGCCTGTAGAGGGACTGCCTGAGCTGTCAGGCAGTCCCCCTCATGCCTATAAAAAAGTTTAGAAAGTTAATAAAAGTTATTAAAAAGTTTAATAAAGTAAATTAATTTACTTACATCATATATATCAAGTACCTTTATATACACATACCATTATTAAATTGTAAAAAATGAAAAAACATAAAATAACAAGAATAATAAAAACATTAAAAAACAATTATATACCCGTGTAATTTCATCCTAACTGTATTTTGATATTAATATACATATATTTATATCAAAATACATTTAGAATGATATTATAAAATGATGTGGATATCAATCAATAATTTGATTATCTTGCGAATATGCCCCCCGGCCAAATTAAAGAAATAGTGCGTGCACGCTCCTGAAGTAATTCACACCAGACACAAGTTTCGGGTTAATGAAAAACTTGAGGAATGTTTATTTAAGGTGGACGACATGTCCCTTATAAAGCAAAATTATATCATAAGCATTGTCAGAGATAATATGGAATAATACATCAATAATTGGTTAGGTGTTAAGTGGTTCATTTAGTGCTCTGCCTACTGGGTGTGATGTCACTGGTATCTTGGAGGTCTCCCCCAGATTCCAGCGTCATCTTGTTAATGAGGGTGTTAGTCGATGTTTAAAGGGGAAACTCCCATTTTAGGTAAATCACATAGAAAGTTGAATAATGCTGATTGTAGTTATGTTGAGTAAATAGGCATTTTACTAATATAAATTGGGTTAATATTTTTGTCCACAACATAAATATGTCTGTCTATCTATCTATCTATCTATCTATCTATCTATCTCTCTCTCTCTCTCTATATATATATATATATATATGTATAAATAAAAATACAAAAAAATTCACTTTAGTCCTCCATATAATATGTACTATGTATGTATATATGTGTTTAATTCAAGCACAAAGGAACACATGATCGGGCACAACACGTATTCACTGTTTTCTTGTATTACCTAGCAACCATGTTATGCATACACGTGTCCTGTCTGTGCACTTCTGGGTTTGAGGGGGATTGGGCAGCACGCACCTTGCAATTGGTAAGTTAATTTACACACTTTACTATATAACAGTATCACTTTCACTCTATATTTGATCTTGAGGAAGACCTGCCAGGGTCGAAACATCGAACGGGACAAACTTTATGTAAAATATTTAAATAAATCACGTTGAAAAGACCTGAGAGTGCACCCTTTTCTTTGGATTATTTATGTTTATGTTGAGAATTACCCCCATAATGGCATACCATTTGAAAAAGTAGACAAGCCAAGGTATTGAAAGTGGGGTATGTTTAGTCTTTTTTAGTAGCCACTTATTCTTTAAGAGCGATCACATGGCCCCCGGGGGCCTCATTCGCCGGGGGAGGGCTGCCTGGGCTGTCAGGCAGCCCTCCCGAAGAGGATCGCGGCGGAGGTAAGTAAATCTAACCTCCCCTGGGCTTAAGCCATAACGGCGTTCTATGCCACCGCAACGGCTTTAAAGCCCTTTAAAACCGCGACGGCATAGAACGCCGTAACGGCGTTAAGGGGTTAAACAAAGCTGTGTTGAAAACAGAGTCCATTGAAAACATACACAGAGTTATTTACTAAATTGAGAATTCAAAGTGAATTTCAAATTTAAGACCAGAATGGCCAATCTGAAAGCATAGCTAATTTAGAAAGTGTTTTCATTTCAGCCATTTTGGCCTTAAATTTCAAATTTACTTTGAGTTCTCACTTTAGTAAATGACCCTGACAGTATGATGTCTAAAATATAATATGATGGCTGTCTGTGCTTATTTTGCACATCAGGGTGAGAACTGATAGTTGTGGATACATGATTTATTGATGTTCTCCAACTGGAGAAATGCAGGTGATGCATAACAGTACTTTATGTGTGTGTACGTGTGTCTGTTTGTCTGTCTATCTATATGCATTACCAAACGTATATTGCCTCACGTGTATTGTATAAGTTGCTGCATTGCCTATACCATATCGTCCTCACATGGCATCCATTTTGCCGCTTTGGACACACACACATACACTAAAACATGCACACACATGCTGATAAACACACACACACATATACACAGTTCTAAATAAACACATATAAACACTCTGATAAATGCACATGAATACACAGACACAAACACACTGATGCACAGAGACACTCATTGACAGACAGACTATCACAGTGTATATTGACAGTATATCTTGCTGTGTGCATTTTTAAGTGTGTCTGAACATGTGTGTCTGGTATTGTGTACCTGTGTATGTGCTTAAAAATGTGTGTCTATCAGTAAGTATCACCCATATGAGTGGGGGAGTTGTTTGCTAGGTGAGTATCATTGTGTGTGGGCAGCTGCTTGTGATCTTGTTGTCTGCATTGGTGCACTGTATTTATGGCAAGGCTGTGTTGCATGTATGAGGCTAACTGTGTAGGGAGGTTTCCTGTAGCCCCAAGGAGCCAAAGCACAGCTTAGCGGAGGAGGGCCTTGACAGGGGTTAGGAGGCGGGCTTAGGAGGAGCCAGCCAGGACTGGTGGATTGTGGGAGAAAGGGGTTGGTCTACTTAAGTAGGCAGCCATTTTGGATAGAGCACATTTAATTTCTTACCTGTCTGAGTTTGTGTGCACCCTGGTGCTCACTGCTTTGCTGGGTAGGGCTTTCTCTTTTTTCTCTCCTCTGCAGGGCCATGGAGAATGTGGAAAGGTTGCTGGCTGGAGTCCGGGCAGCAGCACAGCGACAGGGAGAGGGCTGGGTGCGGGCCAGGCTGGACCAGCTCCTGACGGCGGCGGCAGGGATGGATGGCGGCGGAGGAAGACCGACACGGGCCAGGAAGCCCCCAAGGCGCCTAAGTCCAGGCGCAGGACCGGAGGTTGGAGGCACCAGCGGTCTGGAGGCAGCGGGCGGCAGCAGCAGCAACACCAGGCCTGTAGGCCCTGTGGTTGAGGCCCCGCCTCCCACGGCGCAGCCAGGGCCTCGGCGAGGAGCTTCCCGGCGGGCGGCAGCCGGGAGGCAGGCGGCGCGCCCCCTGCTGCAGGTGGGGTGGCGCCAGGAGCGGGAACACAAGCGGCGGACGAACGGCCCTCTCCAGGGCCAGGAAGGACTGGGGCGCAGCCCAGGAGGGCGCCCCCACCACTGGAGGCCGAAAGGGACGGGGCCAGGGGCAGGACGGCCCGGAGCAGGCCCCAGGTGAGCCAGACACAGCAGGCAAGTGCAGGGGGCCCTCCAAGGGGCCCCCTTGGCGTGTTGGATGCGGGGGGTACGCAGCTGGGGGACAGTGCCCGGGCAGTAGGGGGGCGGAGAGGGCGAGTTTCCCCTAGGAGGCCGGTGGCAGAAGAGGAAGGGCCACATGGGGAGGGGGGAGGTTGGGGGGCAGGCTGACGCTGCACGGGGGTCCGGTAGCCAGGAGGCCAGAGAGTGGAAGCCAAGGGGGGTAAGTGGGGAGCAGGCATCGTATTCAGGCAGGCCCGGGGGTTCTGGGAGGATGGTAGGGCAGCGGGTGACAGAGGTAAGGGGAGGGGGGCGTAGGAGCAGTTTTCTGGGCTCAGTGGAGGTGAGGGACGGGAGGGGGAGGCTTAGGCGGGTCAGGTCCAGTGATAGGTCGGGTTCCAGGTCTAGCGGCAATAGCCTCTCCCCGGTTAGGGACGCTAGGGCAAGTGGGCATCCTGAGAGGCAACGGCGCTGTAGGTCTTCATCCGGTAGTTCAGCGGGGGGTAGGTCAGGGTCCCCCAGGCATGGTTGACAGGGGCAGGCTTCAGGGTGAAACGGTAGGAGTCGTAGCCCACGGGGCTGGGCCTCAGGATGGCAGCGTCAGAACAGCAGGCGGTGGGAGGCCTTGGCGGCTGGCAGGCACACCCTGGGTCGGGACGGGAGGGTGGGCGAGGAACAGTACACCCTGCCCAGGACTTCTTCTCCTCGTTTCAGACCACTCCTCATCAGTGTTCGTGAGGCACCGGGTGGGCTCCCCGGTTGGCGGGACTTCAATAGACGTTGCTCATCCTGGAAGCACAGCGGTTCCCATCGCAGCCCTGGGCGCTTCTGGATCGAGGGGCTTGGCCGGTGAGTCCAGCGAATCACTGCATTCCAGCTAGTGCAAACACTACAATCACTACTCCACTCACTGGGGGTGGGGGGTGGTACAGGGGACAGCGTAGGGCAGGTGTGGGCGCAGGGGGCGGCAGCAGGGGGGCCCGGTGTGGGGACCTCGGCGGTGTCGGCAAGCATCGTGGAGGCGGGGACCGCACCCGGCGTGGGGGACGCAGGGAGCGAGCGGGCAGAACTAACCGGGGGGTGTCAGACGCGGCAAGGCAGCACGCGTACGTATCGTTTGCTGGCCCACTCGGGGTCCACCTCAAACAGGAGGTGAAAGAAAAAATCTGGAAGGGGGAGTTTTGCGAGATCTTCTCCCTCCTTCCTTTGGAGGACTTTATTGACCTCAAGGAGGAGGATAAGAAAGATGAGAAGAAGGAAGAAGAGGAGAAGGGGAAGTGGTATCGCAAGATACCAAAATCCTTTGGGAACTGGCTGAGGGCGTTTTGCGTCTTGGCCAGCGTGATAGGGGAGAAGTCGCCGGGCGTGTGCTCTTCCCTGTTTTGCTAGTTGGACGGGATTTGGGAGGCATACCGCACTTATGGCGGGCTGGCATGGTGGCGGTATGATGAACAGTTCCGGCAGCGGCTGGCGGCTAATCCGGGTATGAGGTGGGGCCAGATGGACCTGCCTCTCTGGATGAAGCTGATGATGGCGCAAAAGGCGCAACCCTTTCAGCACGCGGCTGGCGCAAAAGGTCAGTCCGCCTCGTCGGCCGCCTCACAAAAGGGACTATGCTGGTTTTTCAATGAAGGCCAATGCAAATGGGGTGCTTCCTGCCGATTTAAGCACGAATGCTCGGGCTGTGGGAGGGCGCACGGGTTGCAGCGCTGTTTCAAGAAAGGTAAGTCAGGGGGAGCAGGAGCTTCTTCCGCGGTCGAAGGCGGGGGGGCTTCCGCTGCAATGGGGGCTCACCCCGGTGAAGCTAGATGCAATGGAGCCCTGGCTAAGCCGCTACGGTAATAGGGGGGACGCCGAGCTCCTCAGGGCTGGGTTCGGGCAGGGGTTCTTTATCCCATTCCGGGGCAGGGACGGTACGGGATGCCCGCGTAATCTAAAATCGGTGGCGGAATTTCCAGAAGTGGTGCGGGACAAGCTGGGCAAGGAAGTTATGCGGACGGTGGCCCCGGAGGCACTGGATGTGGGCCAGGCGTGCCCGAACGAGATGTGGCAGTTAGGAGAGTCCTGCTTGGGGGACTCGTGAAGGCGTCACTCGCGCCGGCCACCTGGGCCGCCTACAATAAGGTCTGGGGTGCATGGGAGCGTTCCTGGGAAGGGTTGGGTAGGCGAGCAATGGGGGAGCCACCGCTGGACGCCTTCCTGTGGTTCACCTTCCACTTGTTGGCGGGCGGCGCGTCTCCGGCAGTGGTGGACAGGACCATGGCTGCAATGGCCTTTTGGTTCAAGCTCCACGGGGGCTTTTGTTATCAGGCAGGCTCTAAAGGGCTATCGGAGGGGCCGTAGGGTGCCAGATGCAAGACGCCCAGTGTCGGTACGGGTGCTGGGGGGTCTAGTCCAAGCCTTACCTGAAATCTGCTTCAATGGGTTTGAGGTGTCTCTGTTCAGGGCGGCATTCCTTCTGGCCTTTTTCGGGGCCTTTAGGATTGGGGAATTGGTAAGCACCACGCGGTTGGCGTCAGGGGGCATACAGGCATCGGGGGTTCGCACACTCGGTGGGAAGTTGGTGGTACACCTGGCCAGGTCCAAGACTGACGTCCAGGGGGCAGGCAGGGATGTGACCCTGGGCCCCCTACCAGGTTCAACCTTGTGTCCAGTGGCTGCGGTAATGCACTACTTGGAGCAGAGGCCGGCGGTGGACGGGTCGTCCTTGGTGCATCCGGATGGCTCGTCGCTCTCCCGCTTCCAATTTATTAAAGTTTTCCGGTTGGGCTTAGGAAGGTTGGGGTTATGTGCGAGCACCTACGGCACCCACTCATTTCGCATTGGGGCCGCCATGGAGGCTGCGCGCCTGGGGCTTGGGAACGAGCTGGTCAAGAGGATCGGGAGATGGGAGTCTGTCCAGTTTCGCTCGTACATTCACTTGGGTTTATTGGATCGCTAGCCAGGGCCCGTGGGGGACTCCGGTGGGCACGGGGGGTATTTATACTCTGTCTTTCCTCCTTCCCCAGGTCGTGTCGCATGGATTGTGGGGCATTCCTTTGTCTTCTGGGCCACCAGGAGGGCTGCCGCTCAAGCGCAAGGCCAGCAGCTGGGCTTTCCAACGGACCAGTTGGTGGTGCGATGGCTCGGGTACAGGGGATATTGCTGGAGGGACGTATGCGGGGCGGTGTTCCGTATGGTGGCAGGTGGGGTGAGGCCCGACATGTTGGTACTGCATGCAGGGGGCAACGACTTGGGCCTCATACCACAACGGAGGCTAGTCAAGTGGATGAAGCAGGACCTTAACAGGCTGGTTGATCTGCTTCCCGGGGTAATGTTGGTGTGGTCGGAGATGGTCCCGCGGCGACACTGGAGACACGCACGGGACCCTGCGGCCTTGGACAGATGTAGGGGTAAAGTTAACAGCCTGATGGCGAGCTTCGTGAGCAAGTTGGGAGCGGTAGTGGTAAGGCACGGGGAATTGGAAGGTGGTTTGCCAGGGTATTATCACCCGGACGGCGTTCACCTGTTGGCAGTAGGTTGGGACCTGCTGAACCTGGGGTTACAGGAGGGGATGCAAAGGGCACTCTTTCTCCAGGGTGGGGGAGCTCAGACAGCTTAAGGGGTCAAGGTCTGAGCCCGTGGTGGGATAGGGAGCCGAGGAAGAGGAAATAGGCTCCCATGAGGAACGTCACGGACATGGAAATTGTGGTCACTGGTGGTTGGTAGGTTTCGAGTTCTGGAGGTGGCTCAGAACCTGGTGGGGTAGGGGTATCCGGGTATACCCCGTTGTGGTTATTTATGGTTGGCACTTAAATTGTTATGTTGGAGTAAGGTTGCAAATTGTTAAAGATATATATATATGTGTTAGTATGTTGGGGGTCATTGCCTGTTATATTAAAAGAAGGATGCGGATGCGAGGGCGGAGTATGGGGGCAATGACCCATATTTATATGTTAAATTATTATTATATTGTTATGATTGTTATTACTAATGATAAACTTATTATATTTATTATTATAATGGTTAATAAAAGCTGTGGACAATTTTACCCATATACCCTAGCGTCAGTGTGTTGTTGGGTTAGGTATGTGGGGGTTTTGTCCTAGGTTCCGACTGCCCATATGGCGACTATACACCGGTCATGTAGCCCCAAGGAGCCAAAGCACAGTTTAGTGGAGGAGGGCCTTGACAGGGTTTAGGAGGCGGGCTTAGGAGGAGCCAGCCAGGACTGGTGGATTGTGGGAAAAAGGGGTTGGTCTACTTAAGTAGGCAGCCATTTTGGATAGAGCACATTTAATTTCTTACCTGGCTGAGTTTGTCCCACCCACCCTCCCTGGGTTTTTGAGATAAGTGATGGTATCCCGTTTTGTCACAGCGGCGGGATAGGGAGCCGAGGAAGAGGAAATAGGCTCCCATGAGGAACGTCACGGATATGGAAATTGTGGTCACTGGTGGTTGGTAGGTTTCGAGTCCTGGAGGTGGCTCAGAACCTGGTGGGGTAGGGGTATCCGGGTATACCCCTGCCGTGGTTATTTATGGTTGGCACTTACATTTTTATGTTGGAGTAAGGTTGCAAATTGTTAAAGATATATATATTTATGTGTTAGTATGTTGGGGGTCATTGCCTGTTATATTAAAAGAAGGATGCGGATGCGAGGGCGGAGTATGGGGGCAATGACCCATATTTATATGTTAAATTATTATTATATTGTTATGATTGTTATTACTAATGATAAACTTATTATATTTATTATTATAATGGTTAATAAAAGCTGTGGACAATTTTACCCATATACCCTAGTGTCAGTGTGTTGTTGGGTTAGGTATGTGGGGGTTTTGTCCTAGGTTCCGACTGCCCATATGGCGACTATACACCGGTCATGTGTATGTCAGAGGGTGACTGTGTGTTTATATAAGTGACTTTGTGTGTATAAGGGTAAATTTGTTTACAAAAAACTAACTTAATTTTCAGTGATTCTGAGGTAGGGCTAAATACCCTGGAATCATGAATGCACGAAATCTGGTATGAATGGGTTAAGCATTTGTTAAGAATGGTATACCTAATGGAAGCTACTATATAATTTAACATGCATTCAAGCATTGGTCCAATAAAATATATTACATAGGCTACTCATATCACATCTAGCAAGCTCTGTCCCAGCATACTGAAGTAATCCAAAAGGAGAAATTTGCGTTGCAGAGTTTCAATCAGACAAAACAATTCGATTTTCACAGAATATGCATTGGAGCATATTTCATAATGAATTATTTTACAAACCATTATGTAACGGATCACCTGGCACCCCGACTGGGTACCTCCATTAAAGGATGCTCCTAGCGCTTCCTGAGGACTCCAAGCACTGCAGCAGACACCACAATCACCGAACCAGAGAAGCGTATACCTTCTCTCAAGCATTTGAATGCTGTAGACAGTTGAATAGGAACCATACGAATAGGTTTACTCTCCTAGCAGTCAAACTGGAACAGCATACAATAAATCCTTCCCCCAATAATGAGACGACACTTCACTTTGAGGGTTAAAACAGGAACTCTCTGTACTGTCACATACAGTCTCTTTTATTCCCAATCCACAAACATAGTACAGCCCACAGGGCGTTACAAAACCACCAATCACATCACAGTTACATCCCACATATTCCCTCCCCTTATCCTGAGAGGAAACTCAATTATACATACAGTTAAAACATACTTTCTACCCAACTTTCATAACTCCAAAACCATACATCACATTCACATAAAATTACAT
Source organism: Pelobates cultripes (assembly GCA_933207985.1). Lineage (NCBI taxonomy): Eukaryota > Metazoa > Chordata > Amphibia > Anura > Pelobatidae > Pelobates > Pelobates cultripes. Next base: position 36,734,996 of record OW240921.1, read on the forward strand.
ATTCACAATCAATCCATTCAGGGGAACAACATATTCAAAATGGCACAAATCAGACAAGGGGTTCAAAAGTTAGTAAAAAGTCCTTTGTGACTAAATGAAGCATGGCTTTCTGGCCCAAACCAGTTTCAGAGTCTTCTATCCTGGAGATAAGTAATTCAATTATCTCCCAGGACAGACACAAGACTCCATTAAGCACATGGTTGCAAAAGACACAAAACACTTTAAAATACATAAAGTCACATTTTACACATAACACACAGACATTTCACATATCCCCAGATAGCTCAGGTCTGAGCGCACATTATTAAGTGAATGGCGCTCGGACCACACAAATACAGTTTAATCGCCATGGAACCAAAGTCTTTACAGTCAGTTTCATACGAATGGGCTCCATGGGATTCCTATCTGGGGTATAACACATTCACATAAGGTCTGGTCCATAGTCCAAAGGCAAGAGGCGGGCAAGCAGCCCCCTCCAAGGACACGTGGCGAGGCCGGTTTCGCCACACATTATATTAGCTAAACCTAGGTAATAGGATTAAATAATATAGCAGGTGTAGTCAGATGTTTTCTTGTACAAATTCTTACCAAATTTTTTTACAATTCTATAGATTTTTTTTATAAAATTGGGAAGTCATGTTATCACAGAGTGAAAAAGAAACAAAATACTGAATGAAATTATTTTGTTGAGGACATTCTAGTTTAATTTGTAATTTGCACCAACACAATGAACCCCCATATGTAAAATAGCTAATTTAGAATAACTAATCTGCATAGAAATCTGCATGATTACATCATAGGAGAACCTATGCAAAAATATGTAAATGTGTGTTATAATTTATTAAGAAACAACAAATTTCACATTATTAAACAATAGTTAGCTTATCAAACACAGACAATAAACAATCTCATTCAGCAAGGTACTGTTAAAGCTCTGCAGATCTGAATATTATCATGTAGACATGAATTGTGCAGTGTTTTAAGGGGACACTCTAAACACATAACGTACTTTACCTTGATGAAATGCTTGTGTGTGAAGAATGTGTCTGCTTTTTAAATGTCATTTCAATATAAATCTTCTATGAGTTAACCGTATCTTACTCCACTGGCTGTCAATCGGACAACCTGTCAAGTTACTTCCTGGCTTGGTTAACTCACTAGAACTAAACTCGAGAGGCAGCAAATGCCCAGAGCATGTGTCTTGCAAAGACATCTCATTAAGCTGCATTGGGAAGTCTGTGATTGGACATCCACAGAAAGTCTCTAATGGGCAAGAATGGGAGAGCTTTAAATGGCTGCAGATACTAGCTCTGCATCATTTACAAGTCAAGATTTCATATACCCCAAACAAAGCTAAACTAATTATATGTATATTTTCTTTGGGGATATATCTACTAAATTGGTTTTTGTTTTTACTGGAGTGTTACTAAAATTGGAGTTATTTAAGTATTTTTGGAGTGTGGTGAGGAGTATCCATGGCAAAAACTGGCATCCTAGAGGTTTATGAGTACTACAATGCCCATGATGCTAGGTTATTAAAGTTAAAACTATCACTACTCTATATTCAGTGCACTAAATAATTAAACTTAACTATTCAATACAATTTCATAAATATTATTCCTACAGTTCCAAAATATATAAGTTAAATAAAGAGTATTTTGAAGTGATGACATGGAGTCCGCTGGTGGCCTTCTTGCTGTCGGCCATCTTGTCTGCTAATAACAGAAACAATACAATATTTTCCTTTTTTGGTTTATTGAGGTACACAATTTTTTCTTTCGAAAGTTTTTAACTATAATCCATTTATTAGAATTGTCGTCTTTCAGTACATCTTCATTGTGTTAAGTGATTATGCTACATGCAGATACTTTAATTGTCCTTCATTTAGCAGAACACTTGATGCATGTGCCCATCTTCTTTAGCCCAAAAGTTCTTTTCACTAAACAATATTACTTCTGTCTTCTTAAAAAAGATCTCCATTAAAATAATTCAAATATTCCATGGTACTGCTTTCCAGATACGAATGCTGAATTTGTTACTTTGTACTCTTTTTTTTTTTTCTATATAAAATATAAAGTATAAAGTCTCAATGATAGTAGATATTTGTGGTGGCTTATCAAAAGTCTTTTAAAACCACCAAGTGCCTTTAAGCTCATGCCCTTTTTTTGGATTTTACACTCTGATAATGTTTCTTTTGCAGATCGGATATAAGTAGTAGTACTTTGCATATATAGCAATTGTCCCTTTCATGCTTGCTGTTACATGCACAGAGGTTAAGACAAAGCGTTAGGAGTGTATTTAGAAAATACATCATGTCTGGCAATGAATCGAAATCTGGCAATTCTGAAAACACATTTGCAACCAGTGACCTAAAACAGAAATAGAACAAATCAGAAATTAATAGACAAGATTAAAATATTTCACATGGTAAATCAACAAAATACAAATCAACCCACCCCCACCCTGACACACACAAAAAAAACCAAAAAAAAAACCCAAACCAACCAAATTCGTCATACTTATTAAACGACCACTATAGGCACCCAGACCACTTCAGCTTAATGAAGTGTTCTGGGTGCCAGGTCCACCTAGAATTAACCCTTTCTGCTGTAAACATAGCAGTTTCAGAGAAACTGCTATGTTTACTTTAGGGTTAATCCAGCCTCTAGTGGCTGTCTCATTGACAGCTGCTAGAGGCGCTTCCGCGCTTCTCACTGTGATTTTCACAGTGAGAAGACGCTGCCGTCCATAGAAAAGCATTGAGAATGCTTTCCTATGAGACTGGCTGAATGCTGCCGTGCATGCGCATTCAGCCGAAGACGGCAGAAGGAGGAGGATATTCCCCAGCGCTGAAGGAGCCCGTTGCTGGAAAAAGGTAAGATTTTAATCCCTTCCTCACCCTAGAGCCCGGTGGAAGGGGGGAGCCCTGAGTATGTTTTCCTGGCACTATAGTGGTCGTTTAATATAGTTAAAATACTTGTCTCTGGCTCTATATTATCTCTGTCCAAATAAAATGATTTTGCCTTTAATGGGAGACTCCAAGCACCTATACAACTTTTTCGAAAGCAACAAGGTGAGTTGTTAATGCATGACTCACATAAGAGTTCTGTATGAAAGTTGGCAATTGAGCTCGCACTTTAATGGCAATTTTAAAGATACTAAAAACTCACTTATTCAAGTATACATTGGGTTAGTGTGCAGGTTACAGTTTTTTGCTTTTGGCGATTGGAACCAATGACTGACTAATTTGGACAACACCATCCTCTGGTTATGACCAATCCCATGTTTACCTATGCGAAAGGTAAATTATAGAACAGTACGCCAAGCAGTAGTGTATCCTGGTTTTGTGCTGCCCTAGGCAGGACAAAACTCAGGCGCCCCCCTCCCCCCCGCGCCACCCCCACCCAACCCTTCCCCCCGCCCCACCTTCTAAATACACACACACACACACAGTCAGACACATACACAAACACACACACACACAGTCAGACACATACACAAACACACACAGTCAGACATACACAAACACACACACACAGTCAGACACATACACAAACACACACACACAGTCAGACACATACACAAACACAGTCAGACACAAAACACACACACACACAGTCAGACACATACACAGACACACACACACACAGTCAGACACATACACAAACACACACAGTCAGACACACATACACAACACACACACACACAGTCAGACACATACACAAACACACACACACACAGTCAGACACATACACAAACACAGTCAGACACAAACACACACACACACACTCACAAACACAGACACACACACACACACAGTCACAAACACACACAGTCAGACACACACACACACACACATTAACTTTTTTTTAAATTTAAATCCCCCAACCTCCTTACCTTTGGGAGTGCTGGGGGGGGGGTGTCTCTCTCCCTGGTGGTCCAGTGGCTGGCTGCAGGGCGGGCGGCGCTGGCAGGCGGGCGGGCGGCCGGCGAGGGAGCACTTCCCATGAGCTGACTGCTCAGCTCCCTCGCGCGTCGGCTGCAGAGTGAGGCTGGGAACCGGAAGATGACGTCATCTTCCGGCTCCCAGCCTCACTTTGCGGTGCGCGAGGGAGCTGAGCAGTCAGCTCATGGGAAGTGCTCCCTCGCCGGCCGCCCGGGATGTCAGTTAGCCGCAAGGCTAACAAGGCATCTGCCCTGGGCATTTGGGGGGCGGCGTTTTTTGCCGCCCCCTGAAAAATGCCGCCCAAGGCAAATGCCTTGTTTGCCTCGCGGCTAATACGTCCCTGACGCCAAGGATATAACATTTTCTCTCAGCTATAGTAATAGCTATAGTATAGTATAGTCATAGTCACTCTTTTATCATTCCCATGATTTTATAGTAAATAATTTAGATGATTGATCCTAATTTGAAAAGCCTATAACTTTAAGGAAGCTAGGTATCCCAGTGAATCCACCTCTTTATAACCATTTAAAATCATATTATTATCTGCTGATGATCAATGTATAAGGGTCTATGTTATCTTGTTACATGCTCCAAAGTGCATAGTCTGTGTTTGTTTAACAGCTGTGCAAGCTAATTGTCCTAATTTCTTCACATTCAACTCTCTGCAGATAAAATAAGACATAATTCCTTTGCCACGTGTAGGATAGCAATTGAAGGGACACCAAAACTACTTTAGTAACTTAATTTTTTTTTGTTTATAGATCATGCACCTACAGTCTCATGTTTCAATTCTCTACCATTTAGGAGTTAAGTAATATTGTTTAAATAGTCCTGACCACTGCTCTCCTGGCTGTACCTCTCAAATAGAGATCTACGTTTTAAACTTCAATTATTGAGAAATTAAACAATATTTAATTTCAACATGCTTATCTCCGGCTCTGTTAATTGAACTTTAATTAAACTTTAGTCACATGATGCTCCTGTGGGTTTTCAGAGCAGGATATAAGTACACTGAGCTGTAAGACTGGTTTGAAAATGAAACTTTTTTTTTTTAATGGAGCCTGTGTGAGTCACACCAGGGCAGTGGCTGATCCGGGGGGGGGGCAACAGGGAAAGTGCCCCCCCCCCGAGATTCTCCCCTGCCGTCTAGTGCAGGGCTGGCATTGTCCATGTGCCAGCCCTGCAATGTGCCTGCGGACCGGGGAGGGAGATCACAGATCTCCCTCCCCGGTCCGCAGGCACATTGCTGACAGCCGGCGGGGGGAGGGAGTGAGAGAGGACCCGGGAGCTCTTACCTGCAGCTCCCCTGGGTCCTCCTCTCGCGAGCACGGAGCGTTGCTGCGGTTACCATGGCAACGCTCCAAAATCTCGTGAGAGTGAAGTCTAGCCCTGGAGCGCGGGCTAGAGTTCACTCTCACCACTACTGAGACCACCAGGCATTCACCACCGGACCAACAGGGATTGAAATATGTCCCCCCTCCTACCAGTAAAGGTAAGAAGGGAGGGGGGACATAAATATATTTAATTTTAAATTTAAAAAAAAAAAGCTTCCCTACCCTCCTTCCCCCCATACAAGCACTGCCCCTCATACACACACTACACACACTGCCCCACAAACACTGCCCCCATACGCACACTGCTCCACAAACACTGCCCCCCATACACACACTACACACACTGCCACCCCCCATACACACACTGCCCCACAAACACTGCCCCCATACACACACACTACACACACTGCCCCTACAACACTGCCCCCCACACACACTGCCCCACAACACACTGCAACCCATGACACTACACACCGCCCTCACTTTTCCTTGTTCACACACTTCACCGCTCACACACACACTGCACCTTTCACACACACTTCACCCCTAACACATACCACTGCTCCTATGCCCTATATCCCAGCAGACCCCAGGTAAGTTGTCAAACTGTTCTTAAACGGTTTGACTACTTACTCTGGGATGGGATCCTGGCACTACTGTCGCCATAACTACTACCACTGTAGTGGTTATTGCGCCTGGATTATTTCTTTAAATAATCTACAAGTGCCCCTCCCGAGATCAGGCTCTGGATCCGCCACTGCACAAGGGGAGGCACGGCAGGGGCTGCACAAACAGAAACAAATTAAATTTAACTCAGAAATGTCAAATAATTGAGTGGTAACACTGCAGAGGCATGATTTATACACCAAAAGTGCTTCATTTAAGTGAAAGTTGTTTTGGTGCTTAGTGTATCCCTTCAACTACTAACTTCAAAGCATACATGTAATGAATAGTATTAAAGAATGGGGTGACAATATCCTGATATCTAAATATACATACAGAATAAGGTGGAGTTTCCTCTTATTTTAATAGCTGATATTGGCAGGTATACCTAAACATAAAACAGAATAGAACACATAATAGTGCAATAACGCCTGTATACAATTTTGGAGTTCGACGAATAGATGAAATATCACTCACAAAAAAACTCCACCTTATTCTGTATGTATATTTAAGTTTTCTGTGAGGATAAAGGGATACTCACTAAGGTGTTTGAGTACCGATTATTTTTTGCGATTCTCACTGGGATACTGTTACTATTCACTGAATATCCTGATATCTGTCCACTCTTCTAATCATTAGAAATCTAACCCCTCAAGGACCGCATGACTGTTATGTATTCCGTAATGCAGTGCAGGGCTTAAAGCCCAGTGACGGCATAGACCATCATGTATTTAAGATACCGGCAATGCTAGATCCCTGCTGATTTGATACCGGGGGGGCCCCCTCTGTCAGCCAGGACCAGAATTAGTGGCCCAAGGCAGAGAGATGAGCTGTAAAAATTAGGGCATGTCTGTTATTTGTCCATACATTTCCCTCAAACACATCGGAAAGGCATATATGTGTGGTATCATTGTACTTAAGAACAGTAGCAGATTATTATGGTATTTTCTTATTATTACTGAGACATACAATGTGCCATTCACTGTGAAAAGAAAAAGGTTGGTGATGAAAAATCCAAATGAAAATTGTCAAAATGGTCTTTATACTCAAAATACTTTCTATAAATAGATATTGTTATGTAGTAATTTGGGATTTTATAACAAGACATGGAGGCTCATATTGCATATCCCTTTCTTTACTGTTCACAAATAGCAGCAAATAATACAAAAATAGTAAGAAAAATATGGTATACATAGTGACATAAGGCACTCCCATACCAAGTTCCAGTATAATAGTTAGCACCTCCCTTAACTCTCTTCTCCTCTTTCTTTGCTGCTCCACAGTCAGTTAAGTACCATATTTTTTATAGCTGGGATTTTAGTTGTACTGATCATGTTAGATTTCTATTTTATGTCTCTGGTGACTTTAGTTTAACTTATACTTTAAGAGAAATAGCAGAAATGGAGAATTGATCGCCTCATGGAAAACCAGGCTGATCATCTCCAAGCCACCCCACAACAACGTCTCAAAAATAACAAACAGTTTATTGGGAAAAAACCTTATTAAAATCAAAAAGAGAAAACACATCTAACCATAAGTCAAGTGAATAGCCAGAGCCCAATATAAACAGAGTATGGCCGATATATATATGTACATATAGTATAGTATGGTATGTCAGGTACCTATAGGTAAAATACAGTACATATATGGGTATATACCAGCCATAGACTGTGCACTATAGGCCCAATACAGAATATAGAGTATAGCTAAGTTATAGATACCGTACTACAATAATAAGTAATATAAGTATCTGTACAGAAGAGTACATACAGTATTAAGTATGAAAAGCCATAAATTCTGCACTGAAAAAATCACTAAAATAAAAATAAAAATATACTCTGCAGAGTATGGCTAGCGATGTCAAAATGTGGCAAAATAATTATGAAGTGAAACAATAAGTAACAGTGTAAGCCACAATAGTAGCCAAAAAACTCTGCTGCTGTACCTACAGGGTTAAATATGGAATGGAAATCGAAAGGATAGAGGAGGCAAAAATGAAGGGAAGAAAATAAAGCAGAAAGACCTGATTGTAGATCTATATACAGAAAAGCTAGGTCTGAGTGCCTAATCCCAAAGAACAACCCCCCTATCACTAAATAAGAGAACCAGAGCTTCAAAAACGCTCAGTACCACTAGACCATACTGTAGGAACACAGAAAAAACAAAATAAACTTAAATAACTATATAGAATAGCCCATAGCCCAACGCGCGTTTCGGTGGATTAACCACCTTTCTCAAGGGCACAAAGTATAATGTGGCAAACAGAGGAATCCCCCCTTACTCAATTTAAACGTTAATAGTACCTCCCAGTTCATCTGATTCGGCTTCGTCTCAGGGTAGGCGGGACAGAGGTAGCCGCTCGTATCACAAGTCTGTGCGCGTACCTGTCCACACGCAGGCGCGCCGACTTAGTGTCAGGCTGAGTATCAAGCACAACCGCGCATGTCAAGAAGTCGCGCATGCGCATAACAAAGAACCCGATTAGAGTATATCAGTCCATGCGCATGTGCGAATGTGTATGAAATGAACTCAACATCCACAGTGTTATACTTATGCCGGTATACATAACAAGTCCCAAAGGGACGAAGTGCTACAATAGTAGCATACAGACAAATTAGGTAAAGGGGATAGAAAGTACAAACAGCATATATAGATAAATAAATAAATCAACAAACAAAAAAGAATAACAGAAGAAAAAAAAAATATATATATATTAAGTTCCCATCATATTTAGAGTTAATCACAAACGTACGTTATACAGAGACAAAAGAGTGGTATTAGAAACACTAGTAACAAATTAAATGAACTAAAGTAAAATAAAATAAAGTAATAATACTAGGCTGAAAGAAAAAAGTAAAAAAGTAAAAAGTATATGCATAACTTTATTCATTATCCAATGATAATATACTAAAGTACAGACAACAGAATCCCTATCAATCTATAGTTATTAACATAATCTATAACTATATTAGATTGATACAGGGAAATGTATGTAAGTATATATGCATACATAGAGCATACATGTATATAAATATATATACAGTATATTATTCAAAGAGGCATCCTATGAGAAGCGGGTTATATGAAAGGGGCAAAAGAAAAGCCCTCGTTAAGACGCCTGCGTGTGGACAGGTACGCGCACAGACTTGTGATACGAGCGGCTACCTCTGTCCCGCCTACCCTGAGACGAAGCCGAATCAGATGAACTGGGAGGTACTATTAACGTTTAAATTGAGTAAGGGGGGATTGCTCTGTTTGCCACATTATACTTTGTGCCCTTGAGAAAGGTGGTTAATCCACCGAAACGCGCGTTGGGCTATGGGCTATTCTATATAGTTATTTAAGTTTATTTTGTTTTTTCTGTGTTCCTACAGTATGGTCTAGTGGTACTGAGCGTTTTTGAAGCTCTGGTTCTCTTATTTAGTGATAGGGGGGTTGTTCTTTGGGATTAGGCACTCAGACCTAGCTTTTCTGTACATAGATCTACAATTAGGTCTTTCTGCTTTATTTTCTTCCCTTCATTTTTGCCTCCTCTATCCTTTCGATTTCCATTCCATATTTAACCCTGTAGGTACAGCAGCAGAGTTTTTTGGCTACTATTGTGGCTTACACTGTTACTTATTGTTTCACTTCATAATTATTTTGCCACATTTTGACATCGCTAGCCATACTCTGCAGAGTATATTTTTATTTTTATTTTAGTGATTTTTTCAGTGCAGAATTTATGGCTTTTCATACTTAATACTGTATGTACTCTTCTGTACAGATACTTATATTACTTATTATTGTAGTACGGTATCTATAACTTAGCTATACTCTATATTCTGTATTGGGCCTATAGTGCACAGTCTATGGCTGGTATATACCCATATATGTACTGTATTTTACCTATAGGTACCTGACATACCATACTATACTATATGTACATATATATATCGGCCATACTCTGTTTATATTGGGCTCTAGCTATTCACTTGACTTATGGTTAGATGTGTTTTCTCTTTTTGATTTTAATAAGGTTTTTTCCCAATAAACTGTTTATTATTTTTGAGACGTTGTTGTGGGGTGGCTTGGAGATGATCAGCCCGGTTTTCCATGAGGCGATCAATTCTCCATTTCTGCTATTTCTCTTTTTGTATCCATTATAGGGTTATGCCCTTTTGCCATCCCATTCACCCATTTTTCGGTACTCCAAGTTGGGCTGTCTAACTAGGTAGTACTATTTATTTAAATAACTTATACTTTAGTTTAACTAATAAAACTGGATTTTTATACCTGTTTATTGTATATTTATTTGTTCTGTGCTTGGGGTCCATGACCAGCTGAGGGGTTTTTCCTTTCCCCTTACGTGGGTTTTTTCGCATCCGCTGATTTATTTTCTCTTCTTTGGTTTCTGCCTTTCCCTTCGGGTGTGCCTGTAATTTCTGTCTCCCTCTGTTTTCTGTCCCGGGTCCATTTTTGCGCCCTTTTGGGGTTTTGCGCACCTCTGTTCGGCCCCTTTCGTGCCATTTTCGAGACTTGCATTCGGTCATTCACATGTGAACTCCTGTGCGCCTCTTTCGCATTGTATTTCAGATCGTGAACGCTGTACATTTGCGTTTTTTCTTACCTGACCATTCTGTTGTTTTCACTGCCGCTTTTGCGGCATTCACTTACTAGACACATAATGCACTTTGTTCGTGATATGAATTCACCTGTTCAGTTGTTTTTTTCCATGCGAATTTGCAGTTTTTTTCACTCCGATCTTGTGATTTTAATAGTGTTTGCTTCTGGTTTCTGTCTGCTACTGCCTCTTCCTGTCTCATGTCTCTAGCTGCTGGTCTGGGCCCTTCTATCCCTTCTGGTGTGTTAGTTTGGGTGATTAACCCTCACTGATGGCAATATTATTTCCTGACAGTGTTCAATTAAGCCTGTATTTTCAGTGTTAGGATTTTTGTGGGTCTTACTTATTTACCAGCCATGCCTAAGCCTAAAGTGCTTGTATGCACCTTAACCCCTGGGGAGTTGGATACCTCACTACTATTGGCTGATACCCCATCTACTGCTGGCTCCCTCCACCCCCTCGGCAGGGGACCGTGACCCCGCAGGGTGGATGTGCAGTCCAAAGGCACTGGGCACTCCAAAGGTCTGTCACCGATGCCATTGTGACAGCTATAGGCTCTATGTCTTCGGCTTTGTCCTAGACTATATCCCAAGCATTGTTGGCATGCCTCTCAGGTGCAGGGGCCATGGATCCCTCGATGCACACTCCGCGCCTTGGGTTGGATTTCCTTGGGGACGAACCTAGAAAGGCTAGCCATAAATCTAGGCATGTCTCCCCCTCTGCCTCCAGAAACACTATGACTGGCGTACCTCAGGTCCCCAATGAAAGCTTGTCCAATTCATGCAAAAGAGCCTTTCCATGCAAGGCAGAACAGGCGCAGCGATGGAAATGTACAAGAGCACTGACTGAGAGCGACTCCGACTCAGAAATTGGGTCTAGTGAGGAGGCTGTAATTGAGTCCGACAGTGGCTCGGAGAATGATGCTGGGGACTTGGTTCTTGACCTCTTTACCTCCACCTCGGCGGGGATGATGGGATGCGACCCTTGTGCTGATCCTCCCGCAACCACGGGGACTGCCCTCATGGACCCACTGGGTGAACCCTTGTTCAACCCGGATGACCTCCATCATCCACAGTTGGCAGAGTGGCTTTCTGCGGACCATGTGGCCCACTACCTGGAAAACTGGGTGCGGCGCCCCCTTAGGAAGGTGGCACATAATAAGCTCAGAGCTGAGTGCCCTAGACTGAGTGTGACACCCCGGAAGATGACCCCAAGATGACACAGTTCTTGTCAAAGCTGGGTTGGAACCCACATAAGGGCCTGGACTCAGCACTCAGGTCGTGCCAAGACAAACATCTGGACATTTTTGGGCTCCTGGCCAAGCTTTTTGATCTGGCAGAAGACACCAAGGCCAATAACAGGCAGGTCAACCAGGAGGAACTCCGCGGTTGGGTTCAAAGGGCCACCTGTATTGCAGGCAGCGTCAATGCTATGGAGCGATGCAAGGCCATCTTATTTAAGATAGGGCCGAAACTGGCCAACCTTGCCCTCACTGAGGCCGGTAAAGATGCCCAGGGCCTCCTAATTGTTGATTAATTTTGATTTCCTTAAGGATTTAGGGTGTTTCGTTGGGGCATTTGCTGCCCTAAATAAGGCCCAGTCCTCCATGAGGAGGGTATTCCAGGGGCGGGTCTCTACCAGGGCCAGCAGATCCAGGGGCTGTCTGTAGCTACTTTTATTCCTGTGGCTCTGGACAAGGCTCCTTCAACCAGCGTCCCAACTACCAAGAGGCGAAGACCAGATCCCCCTTCTTCACATCCTTAGGTAAACCATGTTGGTCATGGGGATTCAGAGGGAATTCCGGTGGCAGACGACCATATGCTAAGTGTAACGGATCACCTGGCACCCCGACTGGGTACCTCCGTTGAAGGATGCTCCTAGCACTTCCTGAGGACTCCAAGCACTGCAGCAGACACCAAAACCACCGAACCATAGGAGCATATGAATGCTCTCAAGCATATGAATGTTGTATACAGCTGAATAGGAAAAACCATGCGAATAGGTTTACACTCCTAGCAGTCAAACTGGAACAGCATACAATAAATCCTCCCCCAATAATGAGATGACACTTCACTTTGAGGGTTAAGCAGGAACTGACTGTACTGGCACATACAGCCTCTTTTATTCACAATCCACAACTTAGTACTGCCCACAGGGTTTTACAGAACAACCAATAACACACGTACATTACAGAAAACACTCCCACACAAAATCCTCCCCTCTGCCTGTGATACAATTACCTTACACAATGGGTAATCTAATTATCACAGACAGAGAAATACAGTTTCATAAAACACATCACAGGGACCCCAAAACATGCAATAACCCCATAAAATATATCCTTGGAACTCAGGGATCTGGGTGAACCACATATCCAAAATTCACCCAGAACCGATACAGTTTAATGCAGATTCCACAGAACATATGCAGGCTATATGAAAAACAATTACTGTATAATGTGTCCCCTGTTGTATAGTCCAAAACCACTGCACGATGTCTCTGTGCACCAAATACCGGCGAGATGGCACCGTGTTGAAAAGTCCAAACAGTGTCTGTGAGTTAAAATGGCCGGTTCTCACCATGTGCCATCCATTGTTCTCACCATGTGCCTCTGATACAGGAAATGGTGGCCACCCAGTAACTCCACAGTATGTCCCCAGATGGTTCTTAAAGGGCCAGCAGCAGCACAACACAAATCCATTATGCCCAAATCATGTCTTTAAAGGGCAATACATCCCAGGGGCCATAGTCACATGGCAGGAGGCTGGCAATCAGTCTTCTCCAATGACCAGTGGCGAGGTCGGTTTCGCCACACTAAGCTTAATTCTACCTCATGTTTCTTCTCATGTTTGTGTAGGGGGCATACTCCGTAATTTTTTCCTAGCCTGGGTGTCCATCACGTCTGACACATGGGTTCTCAACACAGTGAGGGGGTTTCACATGGAGTTAGAGGAGACACCTCATAACATCCCTACCCCTCAACCGATCTGTTTTTCCCTTCGGGATCGCAGGTTGATCGTCGAGCAGTTGTTTGCCCTACGTACCAAGAAGGCTATAGAGTTGGCTCCGCTGCACCCATTGGGGGTCATCAGCAATATCTTCCTGATAGAGAAAAAGGGTGGCTAGATGTGCCCTGTAATCCATTTATGCCTGCTCAATTCCAGGGTATGCTACTGGCATTTCAAGATGGAAGGCATCCACCTCCTCAGAGACTTGCTCCTACACAGGGATTGGTTGGCAAAACTGTATTTGAAAGACGCATACCTGACGGTGCCAGTGAACACAGTTTCGAGGGACCTCCTGCAATTCAGTTGGAGGAATCATGTATGGCGCTTCACCTGTCTTCGATTTGGTCTCTCTTCGGTGCCTTGGTGCTTCACCAAGCTACTACGTCCTGTGATGGTCTGGCTCCGCTGTTGAGGCGTGCACCTTATCGTATATCTGGCGATATTCTGATCATTGCTCAGGACTGCTCCGTTCTCCTGCAACATCTGCGATGGATGGTGGATCTGCTGACCTGGCTGGGTTTTCTCATCAATTGTAAGAAATCCTGTTTGACACCACCCAGATGCTTGGAGCTCTTGGGTTTCCTCATGGATTCGGAAGAGGACTCCTTGAGCCTGCCTTCATCCAAAATTCAAAGGACTGCAAGGAATTTCGCAGGGCGCTACTGCGACCACATATCACCCTGCGACACTTGGCGAGGCTCATTGGACTGTTGGCATTGTTAATACAAGCGGTGTTCCCGGCTCCTCTTCACTATCGAGCTGTCCAACAGTTGAAGATTGCACATCTCCACTAGGGAGTGTCATATGCGGACCTGATCTCTTTGGACAGGGAAACGAAGGACGAATTGTGTTGGTGAATTCACAACCTATGTGCATGGAATGGCAGGGCCATATTCGGATCTCAGCCGGAGTTCATCATAGACTTGGACGAGAGCCTCCATGGATGTGGTGCCCACTGCGAGGGTGTGTCAAGAGGAGGTCACTGGTCGGACAGCGAATCCAGAACGCACATCAATGCCTTGGAATTTCTAGCGGGATCGTTTGCGATTCTGAGTTTCGTGAAGGGGACTGCCAATGCCTGCATTCGCCTATGTATGGACAACATATCAGCAGTTTGGTATTTCAACCACATGGGCGGAACTCAATCGGCATTACTGGCTCATCTGGCAATGGAATTTACGTTATCTCTCAGACAGCAGCGATTGGAGATTGGATGTAGAGGTGTTTTACGCTATCTTGTCCCTTTGGGTCCTTTTGCCATTGACCTGTTTGCCTCATGGCTCAACGCCCAGTTACCTTGTTTCTTTAGCTGGTGTCCAGATACCAGCTTATTGCCCTCCTGCTTATACTAGCCTATTCCTGGAACACTTTTTATCCTGGCTTCCCTATTTCCTCTTTTCTAGTACTCCTTATTTCTTTAGAGACTTTAGTATACCATTCAACACCCTAAACAGTCCTGATACCTCCTGGTCCCTCCCAGTAACTTCCTTCTGCCTCACTCAATGGACTAATTCATAAACTCATACAGCTGGAAACACTCTTGATCTCAGCTTCACTAAACTCTGCACAACTTCTAATCTATGTAATGTGTTCACTTTCCTCTGTATGGTTATTAAACTTTGGTATCAGCATACCTTATATATAACTTGTAACATTGAGTGTACTTTAATCTTACAGAAGTTTCCAATGTTTTCACCTACAGCAATCCTCAACCAATGTCCAGACACTCCTTTTACCTATCTCAGACCTCATCTGCCCTTGTTCTGCAACCTCCCTCTACAAATCCACCTTCTACTAGAGGACATGCAACATCCTGCATTTAGGTGATCCCAGTTATAACCTTAGCATACTCAACTAACACAACAACTGCAAACATTCTCCAGAAATGCAGGAGAAAGTCTCATTACTCTTCTGATTTCCTCCACTTTAAATTAATGTTACTCTTATGCAGTTTGGCTCTTTCATCTGCCAAATAAATCTACTTTAGTACTCATCCAGTCCACCACCTGTTCACGTCATCCTATTCCTTCACATCTTATTTGCACTCGGTCTACTCCTCTTGCTCAGCCTCTCACTGAAATATTTAATCTCTTAATTTCCTCTGGTGTATTTCCAACCTTTCAAGAATGCAATCAAGACCCCAATTCCAAAAAGCCTAACCTTGACTTATATTCCCCATCCAACTACCACCCTATCTCGCTACTGCCAATTGCCTTCAAGATCATTGAAAGTGTTATGCACATGAGACAGAACAATTTCTATGATTCTAATTTCCTGTTTCACCAACTTCAGTCAAGATATCAAACTCACTACACTCATCATTCAGTTGAAACAACTCTTACCAAATTATCGAATGACTTAATTGCTGCAAAATCCACTGGTCACTACTCCCTTCTAATTATCTCTCTGCTGTCTTTGATACTTCTGATCATCAACTTCTTCTTCTCATCTTTCAGAACCTTGGTTAACTAAATAAGTCAATAGTACTACCGTCAGTTGAACCTCACAGACCTGCTGCCTTGGTATTCTCTTCGATTTAAGCCTCTCCTTCACCAATCACATACAGTTACTCTTTGAATCCTGGCATTTCCATCTCAAACATATAGCTGGTAACTGCCTCTACCTAACACCAAATGCAGCTAAGGAGCATATAGATCCCTCTATCATCTCCCACCTTGGCTACTGCAAACCGCTTCTCTGGTCTTACACACTCTCAGCTTGCTCCACTATGTTATATAATGAAAGCTGCAGCAAGGATCACCTTCTGATCCTCTCACATCGGCCCTCTCTGTCAGTCTTCACATTGGCTTCCCATAAGATATAGAGCTCAATTTAAAATTCTGGTCCTCATTTACAAATCTCTTCATAACACTGCTTCCGTCTACCTATCCTACATAAATACGTTACATCTAAAACCCTATGCTCTGCAAAAGTCTTGCATCTACACTATGCTTGTACATGCATCTCTCTCATCGTCAAGACTTCTCTAGGCCTGCACCATTCCTATGACCCTCCCTTGTCTGCTCCATTCAACTCTGACCAGTCTCCATTCCTTCAAAAAAAAAAAATCACTAAACATTAATTTCTTTAAGAAGGCACATAAATTACATGTTACTTACCCACAACTATGTCCTCAGAAAAAACTTAGCCTTCCTTGTAAACTCTAAAAGCAACCTACTTTTTCCATTACATGAAATACAGCTTACATTTACCTCTCTTTACCTCACCCCCCTTAAGTTTGTTTGAGCAGGGCCCTCAATAGCTACAATTCCTGTATATAAATAAATCATATGACAGAATTATGTACTTAGCGAGTTTGCAAACCTATGGTTAAGTATATTTATATCATAACATCAATATTTTATTCCATAGTTATCTGATCTTCTGCTCACAAAAATTCAATAGAATCTTTAACATTTTGCATATACCCCAATTTTAGTATTTTTTTTAAAAGTAAATGAAACAGGCAATACATACCATTTAGGTTCAAGGATTTTGGGTTACGTTGTATCAATCTAGTGAAGAAAATATTTTAAAAGGATTTGAAATGTCTGCTTTTACTTACAATGTCAACCCTGAAACAGGAAAGGTGAGATGAGAAGGTAGGGGAGGGTAGGAGAGAAAAGGAGAGGAAAGGACAATTTTAAGTAACGCTTATATTACATTAATAATCAACATAAAATTGAAATCAAGTGCAGTGGGATCTCGGTTTACAAATGCATTGGTTAACATAATTTTCGGTTTACAAATGAAAATCCATTGAAAATAATGCCTTGGTTTACAATTGTTTTTGCAATACAAAGCAAGTTTCTCCATGATGCATTGCGCCTGGGAGGTTTATAGCACCGCCACCTGCATGATGGAGCTTGTGGGTAGCACGTGGAGGTGTTGGAGCGGTTTTTGCATCGAGTTTTGGAGCCATTCTGGAAACTGTTTGTAGTTGTTTTGGGACTTTTTGGTGCATTTATCAAGCTGTGCAAAGGTAGGGAGCTGAGCTTCATCGTTTGCATGCCTTTTATTTTGTGTTCTGTGGGTTGGTTTCCATGCCAGCTCATTTTGACTTTTTTTCTGATCTCCAGAACGGATTAATTGGTTTTCAATGGATTCCAATGTGAAACCGCATTTTGGTTTACAAATTTTTCGCAATAAGAAACATCCCGAAGAACGCATTAAATTCGTAAACCGAGGTCCCACTGTATGTGTAAACACACGGTCTGGAGCAAATGGCAGGTCTCTGATGTTTTTTCATAAGCAGGAATAGTAATATCTAATATCAGTGTTTGCTATATATTGCTTTGGTAATCTGTCATGTTCTTTATCTGCTTACTGATTAGGAGTGATCTAGGTTCTACAAAACATTCTCTACGTAAATATAAAGTATACCTCATTACTGTTATTTGAGGGTGTGAAAGGAGACATCTCCTAGAATAAACAAAGACAACAAGTGATCAGACAAATGCATCTTGTAAATTTATTTTGCATCTTCTATATAAAAGAATCATAGGTGTTTATGTTAGATGCTAATTTTAGGACATTATAATACTGAGGTTCCTGAACAATATAACTGCATTGTAGCGGTAAATGTAAGCCAGCCAAATGTAAATGTTCTTCACATAAGCTTACTACGTACCATAATACTGAGGTCATCCTGTCTGCGCACAGAATTGCCCTAGAATAAATAGAAACCATAAGTGATCAGACAAAATACAAGTTTGCATTTTTGTATTGAACACTATATATGTATATATATACACACGCATATATACAGTGCCTTGAAAAAGTATTCACCCCCTTGACATTTTACCTATTTTGTTATATTACAGCCTTAAGTTCAATGTTTTATTAATCTGAATTGTATGTGATGGATCAGAACACAATAGTCTAAGTTGGTGAAGTGAAATGAGAAAAATATATACATAAAACTATTTTTTAGAAATAGAAAACAGAAAATTGACATGTGCGTATGTATTCACCCCCTTTGTTATGAAGCCCATAAAAAGCTCCAGTGCAACCAATTACCTTCAGAAGTCACTTTATTAGTGAAATGATGTTCACCTGTGTGCAATCTAAGTGTCACATGATCTGTCATCACATATACACACGTTTTTAAAGGCCCCAGAGGATGCAACACCTAAGCAAGAGGCAAAACTAACTAAACACTGCCATGAAGGCCAAGGAATTCTCCAAACAAGTACGGGACAATGTTGTTGAGAAGTACAAGTCAGGGTTAGGTTATAAAAAAATATCCAAATCTTTGATGATCTCCAGGAGCACCATCAAATCTATCCTAACCAAATGGAAAGAACATGGCACAACAGCACACCTGCCAAGAGATGGCCGCCCCCCAAAAAAATCACAGACCAGGCAAGGAGGGCATTAATCAAAGAGGCAGCACAGAGACCTGGAAGAGCTGCAGAGTTCCACAGCAGAGACTGGAATATCTGTACATAGGATGACAATAAGCCATACGCTCCATAGAGTTGGGCTTTATGGCAGAGTGGCCAGAAGAAAGCCATTACTTTCAGCAAAAAACAAAATGGCACGTTTTGAGTTTGCGAAAAGGCATGTGGGAGACTCCCAAAATGTATGGAGGAAGGTGCTCTGGTCTGATGAGACTAAAATTTAACTTTTCGGCCATCAAAGAAAACACAATGTCTGGTGCAAACCCAACATATCACATCACCCAAAGAACACACAGTGAAACATGGTGGTGGCAGCATCATGCTGTGGGGATGTTTTTTAGCAGCCAGAACTGGGAAACTGGTCAGAGTTGAGGGAAAGATGGATGGTGTTAAATACAGGGATATTCTTGAGCAAAACCTGTACCACTCTTTACGTGATTTGAGGCTAGGACGGAGGTTCACCTTCCAGCAGGACAATGACCCCAAACACACTGCTAAAGCAACACTTGAGTGGTTTAAGGGGAAACATGTAAATGTGTTGGAATGGACTAGTCAAAGCCCAGACCTCAATCCAATAGAAAATCTGTGGTCAGATTGCTGTTCACAAGCGCAAACCATCCAACTTGAAGGAGCTGGAGCAGTTTTGCAAGAAGGAATGGGCAAAAATCCCAGTGGTAAGATGTGGCAAGCTCATAGAGACTTATCGAAAGCGACTTGGAGCTGTAATTGCCGCAAAAGGTGGCTCTACAAAGTATTGACTTTAGGAGGCAGAATAGTTATGCACATTTACTTTTTCTGTTATTTTGTTCTATTTGTTGTTTGCTTCACAATAAAAAGAAAGAAAAAAACATCTTCAAAGTTGTGGGCATGTTCTGTAAATTAAATGATGCAAATCCTCAAACAATCTATGTTAATTCCAGGTTGTGAGGCAACAAAACACAAAAAATGCCAAGGGATGTGAATACTTTTGCAAGGAACTGTATATAAAATACACAATCCATTGCACTCACTTAATCACTAAACAATGATTTCAAATCTTACAGATAGTAATAGTTTTATTTAAAAACACCTCACCTAGGCAAAAAATGATGGGGGTTTAGTTACATTATATGATCATGTATTGCATAAGCCTGCCACAACGTCAATGTACTCCATTCTTGGCAGGTCCTACTCAAGCAGCCTAATGCTTGCTCTTATGAGATTAATTCACCTACCTGTGAAATACTTCCTCCTGGGACTCTTTGCACCCCTCCCTGTCACAGGTGCCTCATTCCAGGACCCTATTCAGCCTTGACTTGCAGGGATATCCAGGAGGAAATATTTCCCAGGTAGGTGGATTAATCTGAGTGAGTGCAGCCATCTTGGTTTTAGATATACTTACCGATATTTTCTTTTCCCGGCTATGGGTCATGGCAGCACTACTCCAGGGTTAGCTCCTCCCATCACTTCCATTGGACAGAACTAGATTTTAGCCCATAAAAGGTCACATAACCATAATACCCCAGTTTGTAACAAGCCAACAAACAGGGAGGTGGGAAAGGATAATATCAGTAAGTATGAAACAATTTTCCATTTTCCCAGCCATGGCCATGACAGCACTACTCTAGGGCAATGCCCAAGCTAGAAAAAACTCTAGGCAGGGGGAAAGATACAGAACACAATATGATGCTGAAATTTATTAAGTGACAACATAAGTTCAAGAAGCCGATAAGACGGCAGAACCAAATTGAGCCTTTCTACAGGATCTCACATCCAGTCGATAATGCCAGATAAAGGTATTCTGAAATGACCATGTAGCTGCTCTGCAGATCTGATCAGAAGAGACTTGTGTAACAGCAGCCTAGGAAGTGGATAGAGCTTAGGTTGAATGGGCTTTTAGACCTTGACGAACCGGAACCTGTTTAGTCTCATAAGCCTTAGTAATGGCGGAGACCAGCCAACTAGAGAGATGCTTGCAGGCCTTTATCATGCCCTCGAGGGAGGATAAAAAGCCTAGAAGATCTCCTCCAGCTGCCAGTTCTGCCGAGGTAGACCGATAAACAGCGAACCACATCCAGGGTGTGAGACAATCATTCCTCCGAAGAAGGAGATGGGAAGAAAGCAGGCAAGATAATCTATTGGTTCATTTGAAATGATGAAACCACTTTAGGCCTGAACTCTGGAACTGTTCTCAGAATCCCCTCATCCTGTTGGAATGAGATGAAAGGTTCGTCTGATGAGAGGGCTGCCAATTCTGAGACTCTTCTACCTGAATTCAAGGCGACCAGAAGAGATGGTTTAAGAGTAAGGAAAATAACCGAAAACTCTGTTATGGGTTTAAATAGGGAACCCTGTAAGGCCGACAGGACAAGTAGCAAGTCCTAAGGAGGAGAAATGGACTTGATAGGAGGTCTGATCTGCATGACAGCCTTCACAAAATGAGTCACATCAGAGTCTAGTGCCCATCTCACACCAGATAAAGCTGAATGGGCTGAAATGTGGACCTTCAGAGTGTTCAGGCTGAGACCCTTGTCCAGACCGTCTTGCAGAAACCCCAGGAGATCCACAGCAGAGAAAGACCCTGTGGAAATACCTTTGTTTGATTTGTCCCACATACGATAATAGGCAGCCAAAGTATTCAGTTTCCTTGCCTGAAGCATAGTTGAAATCTCCACATCAGAGAACCCTTTCTCTTGAAATTGCCTCCTTTCAGTTTCTATGCCATCAGCTGGAGGGTTTGAGGAGCAGGATGGAGCAAAGAACCCTGAGACAGCAGGTCCTCTCTCACAGTCAGATGAAGTGAGCACTCCATGGAAAGGCTCAACAACAGTGGGAACCAGGGTCTCCGTGGCCAATACGGGAGAACTGCAATCACCACCACACGCTCCCTCTGAATTCTCCTTATGAGCGTGAAGATTTGGGGGAAACACATACCCCATCTGGAAATTCCATGAACAGCTGAGTGCATCCCAACCTTCCGCTAGGGGATGATGCTCCCTGGAGAAGAACCTCTGAACCATCTGTTCTGGAAGCTGGCCATCATGTCGATCTCTGGAAGACCCCATCTGTGAACCAGCCACTGAAAGGCCTATTTTGCTAGACACCATTCTCCTGGCAAAACTTTGTGTCTGCTCAGGAAATCCGCCTTGATGTTCATGGAACCTAGAAGAAAAATCGCACATATCCCCAGGAGGTGTTTTTGTGCCCATATCATGAAAGGAACTATGATACTCATCATGTTCAGACTGTGAGTACCTCCTTGGTGGATCACGTATGCCACCACTGCTGTGTTGTCCACCTGTAGTTTCATCCAATCGTGTTCGATTCTTGACTTTAGGTGACGCAAGGCCTCGAAAACTGCCCTCATTTCCAGGTAGTTGGAAGATGCTCTTCGGAGGGATACAGGTTAATTCCCTTGAAGATATATTTGGTTCAGATGGGTGCCCCATCCTGTTTGGCATAAGTCTAGTGCAATATGTTCAATGTGCGTGCAGGAATACATATTGGCATGGCTTGTGTTTTGCTGGTATTTAGTGAGAAGTAAGATATTAGCCCATATGTCTTAATCAGTTGAACGAATGCTGGCAAACCTTCTTGTGGGGGATACTATTGTATACTGTACAGTGTTGAATAAACATGTGAGTACTATATATCTCCCCTGTGGATTTATAAGTTTACATTGGAGAGTGAAAGCTATATCTCGGTTGATGAATATAGATTGAGCATGGAATTGTACAGGATACAACTGGAATTGTACAGGATGTCGTCCAAGTAGTGGAAAATGAAGATACCCTTCTTCCTGATTTCTGCAATCAGGGAAATTAGGACTTTGGAGAGCCCTGGGTGCTGAGCTGAGGTCAAATTGAAGGGCCTTGAAGGATTTATCTGACATTTCAAAGTTCCTAGATGCTACACAAGGGTCACTGTAGATGCACCCCTGGTCACTAAGGGGGTTTCTGCAGGGGGTCACCCTTGGTGAGGCACCGTATGCTGCAGCTTCAGGGAGAAGAGAGGCTGAACTAATCCCAGGAAAAGGAACTAATAAGTCCCAGGTATGTCAAAAAGAAAAATTAGATAATTGAATATTACACAGAGAAAATCCAAGGGAGTGTGGACAAGAAAAGAACTGGGGTATTATGGTCATGTGCCCTTTTATGGGCTAAATTTTAGTCCTGTCCAATGGGAGTAAGGGGAGGAGCTAACCCCGGAGTAGTGCTGCCATGGCCCATTACCGTGAAAGGAAAATATAGGTAAATATGAGACAATTTTCCAATATATATATATATATATATATATATATATATATATATATATATATACAGGGAGTGCAGAATTATTAGGCAAGTTGTATTTTTGAGGATTAATTTTATTATTGAACAACAACCATGTTCTCAATGAACCCAAAAAACTCATTAATATCAAAGCTGAATATTTTTGGAAGTAGTTTTAGTTTGTTTTTAGTTTTAGCTATGTTAGGGGGATATCTGTGTGTGCAGGTGACTATTACTGTGCATAATTATTAGGCAACTTAACAAAAAACAAATATATACCCATTTCAATTATTTATTATTACCAGTGAAACCAATATAACATCTCAACATTCACAAATATACATTTCTGACATTCAAAAACAAAACAAAAACAAATCAGTGACCAATATAGCCACCTTTCTTTGCAAGGACACTCAAAAGCCTGCCATCCATGGATTTTGTCAGTGTTTTGATCTGTTCACCATCAACATTGCGTGCAGCAGCAACCACAGCCTCCCAGACACTGTTCAGAGAGGTGTACTGTTTTCCCTCCTTGTAAATCTCACATTTGATGATGGACCACAGGTTCTCAATGGGGTTCAGATCAGGTGAACAAGGAGGCCATGTCATTAGATTTTTCTTCTTTTATACCCTTTCTTGCCAGCCACGCTGTGGAGTACTTGGACGCGTGTGATGGAGCATTGTCCTGCATGAAAATCATGTTTTTCTTGAAGGATGCAGACTTCTTCCTGTACCACTGCTTGAAGAAGGTGTCTTCCAGGAACTGGCAGTAGGACTGGGAGTTGAGCTTGACTCCATCCTCAACCCTAAAAGGCCCCACAAGCTCATCTTTGATGATACCAGCCCAAACCAGTACTCCACCTCCACCTTGCTGGAGTCTGAGTCGGACTGGAGCTCTCTGCCCTTTACCAATCCAGCCACGGGCCCATCCATCTGGCCCATCAAGACTCACTCTCATTTCATCAATCCATAAAACCTTAGAAAAATCAGCCTTGAGATATTTCTTGGCCCAGTCTTGACGTTTCAGCTTGTGTGTCTTGTTCAGTGGTGGTCGTCTTTCAGCCTTTCTTACCTTGGCCATGTCTCTGAGTATTGCACACCTTGTGCTTTTGGGCACTCCAGTGATGTTGCAGCTCTGAAATATGGCCAAACTGGTGGTAAGTGGCATCGTGGCAGCTGCACGCTTGACTTTTCTCAGTTCATGGGCAGTTATTTTGCGCCTTTGTTTTTCCACACGCTTCTTGCGACCCTGTTGACTATTTTGAATGAAACGCTTGATTGTTCGATGATCACGCTTCAGAAGCTTTGCAATTTTAAGAGTGCTGCATCCCTCTGCAAGATATCTCACTATTTTTGACTTTTCTGAGCCTGTCAAGTCCTTCTTTTGACCCATTTTGCCAAAGGAAAGGAAGTTGCCTAATAATTATGCACACCTGATATAGGGTGTTGATGTCATTAGACCACACCCCTTCTCATTACAGAGATGCACATCACCTAATATGCTTAATTGGTAGTAGGCTTTCGAGCCTATACAGCTTGGAGTAAGACAACATGCATAAAGAGGATGATGTGGTCAAAATACTCATTTGCCTAATAATTCTGCACTCCCTGTATATATATATATTGTTCAATAAAAAATGTAAACTTGTGTGAGTCTATAGAGTCACACACAGAGTCACTGGCAGACAGTCACAAACACAGTCACAGGCAGTCACACACACAGACACACATACACAGGCAGACAGTCATACACACACACACACACACACACACACAGGCAGACAGTCAACACACACACACACACACACACAGGCAGACAGTCAACACACACACACACACTCTCTCTCTCTTACCTACAGACCGTATGGGCTGGAGGAGAAGTGTATTAACTGAAGTCCCTGGAGTCTGAAGAAACTGGAGGCTGCACAACTCACATTCTAAGGCATGGCACACCCCCAAGTGAGTGGCACCAGGGGGCGGCCTGCCTCCCCCTCCTCCCCCTACCCCTCCTTTAGTACACCACTGACACCATGGCAGTCAGTTTTAGAGGCATTAAATTGGCACCCAATGGTGATCAGTTGTAGGTGGATAAAATTGGTACACTATGGCAATCAGCTCTAGATGCATAAAATTGACCCACCATGGCTAATGGCCACCCACCAGTGGGTCGCGACGCACACATTGAGAAACCCTGTATTATAACATTGTGTGTCTAGTGCAACAAAAATACTTAAAACAAGACAGACTGAATCAAAAAATTTACATAGTCGTGATCATGGCCTTTCTAACAAATGCAACAAGTGACATATTAAAAGATACATTATGAATATTTTCTGAAAAACACATGCAAACAGTGATATAATAAAAATATACATGGTTATGATTAGGTACTGGGTAGCAAGGTTCTAACAGATCTGAACTCCCAGCAACCTTTTTTAGATATGCCTTGGGATCTATATCTACATGGTGCAAAGAAAACCACTTCAGAGCAGAAAAGACCTTTTTTTAATTGAACACTATAGTGTTAGGAATACAAACATGTATCTCTAACCACTATAGTGCTGGAATAGATGTTTAGGTACCTGGCCTCTCTTTCTGTGTGATGTTTATTTAAAGGTGCATATAAACTATTTTATATAGGCTTGCACACCAATAATTATGCTAGTCTGACCATCTTTATTTTTACATTTTTTTATTTCTTTTGTTTTAGCGTTGTGAGTGAGTGAAAGAACAAATGCATTAACAGACTTCTAGTTCTAAATACAGGTGATTAAACTTACCTTTTTTTCCATTGCTGGAAAGCATTGGGAGGCTATTAAGCCAAAGAAAAAAAACACTGTGTTGCGCCAGTCAGCATCTCCGCATCTCCTCATAGAGGTGCATTGAAGCAATGAATCTCTATGGTTAGCATTCTGCATCTCTATGCAGAGCATCTCATCATCTAAGAGGAACATTCGGTGACTGGCAAAAAAGGGGCACCTCTATGATGATGTAACGGAAAGCATAAAGGGGAGCAGCACAAGTGTGCTGAAAAAAGATAAGTCACTTTTTCTTTACTCATTTTTATTGCGCGCAAGTTATAGGTGATTCTCAATGTTTTGATTTGTTTTGTAAATTTACATTTTTTTTAAATTAATTTTCACTGGAAATAATGAGAGACGGATACATAAAAAAGAAAGGGGGTATTGTTCTAATTACTGAGACACAACAGACATCACAGAAACAGACCTGATTTTTATCACTGGTGACAATAGATTGTAGGACCCTCATTAAATAGTGCAAGAAAGTGATATAAAGACTACCAGTGTAGCCAGGGGCATTATAACCACAAGTTTCAGGATATCTATTATTGCTGCCATAATGGCACATAAGACATCACCCTCTGCAGAGGAAACGGGTGTATTTGGTTTGAGAAAGGTTAACCCTACACCTGGTCACGTATAACATGTTTTGTTCCACATCGATACAGGATTACCCAATCTCCACGTGTCCCTTACATTTCATGCCTCTAGAAATGTCTTAGAGTAGGGAAAAATAGATGTAAACGAGTCTCATAATTTTTCTGTATTTCAGGGAAGCAGTTTAGCAACAGCAGGTGTTGTAGTGGGTTTCCAAACCCTCGCAATGAGCCTTTGGGCTGTTAAATTAAGATGCAATATCAGTTGTAATTTGTATTTTAGAATTGATTTTGGGAAATCTAATAGAAGGTATGTTAGGACTACAAAATTTATGGAGCAACCTGTTGCCGCCTTAATTGATCTGTGGACCTTGTCCCAGAAGAATACTATGGGACCTAAGTTGTATGTAGGAGTACCTGGAAATGTGGGGTAGAGAGTATTTGCAGGTTAGAGAGTCGAAGTCTGAAATAGTATTCTGCTGAAACAGATGGTATAAATGTGTCAATGGGGTCACATGAAAAGTAGGTATACAATAGGGGTTGGCAATGACAAAGAACTTGTACTGCTCAATATGTGTCTATGGTTTTCCAGGACCTGTAGAATGTGAAGGAGAATTCAGTTTAGGGCAATATTGTTTAGGTAACCACATCAAGTGAGTGAAATTGTAAGGACTCAGAAGTGCTTTTTCCAGTGAAACCCATTGTGGTTGGGACACATGAAGAAAGGTTGGAAAGGTAATAGCCAGAATGGTAGTATAGTTATACATTAGGTACAGTCAGGTCACCTTATCTGGTAGGAGCTTACATTATTTACAAGAAACTCTAGGCCTGCCACCTGCTCAGATGAATCTATTCATGTGAGTGTGAATCTTTTTAAAATAAATGTAATCTGGGAAGTTAGTACATCTTAAATGCCACCACCCGCTCCGTCCATGTAAGAAACAGGGGAGCCCATTTTTTTAACACTTGCCAGCACAAGATCCAGACCTTGAAGTAATTAGGAGTACAGAGATCTGCATGGTTTTTGTAACAGTCAACCCTAAATATTGGTTATTGTCCTTCCTTCAATCAAAATCATAAGTCTAGTGCAATATGTTCAATGTGCGTGCAGGAATACATATTGGCATGGCTTGTGTTTTGCTGGTATTTAGTGAGAAGTAAGATATTAGCCCATATGTCTTAATCAGTTGAACGAATGCTGGCAAACCTTCTTGTGGGGGATACTATTGTATACTGTACAGTGTTGAATAAACATGTGAGTACTATATATCTCCCCTGTGGATTTATAAGTTTACATTGGAGAGTGAAAGCTATATCTCGGTTGATGAATATAGATTGAGCATGGAATTGTACAGGATACAACTTCGCAAACAATGTTGGGATATTAGGTTTAATTAAATGGGTCTCCTGGATACAAGCCAGATCAATTAGGTGCTTTTTTCAGATCTTTGAGTAGAAGTCTTTGCTTTCCCGGAGAGTTTAATCACTTCATATCCAACTTCATAATTGGATAAATAGGGGGGAAATGCTGAGCAATCAGATCGGGAGTCTAGGACCAAAAGACCAATATGCCAGTTGGGATGGTGCATAGAGAAACATTCATGCAAAGTCAATGGCTTTGGAGATTCCTCTAGTGAATGAATGTAGGTGAAAAGTGTGAGCCTTCCGCCCTGCGTCATGCCCTGTGACTGTGGTTGCATGTATTTGGAGCATACACCTATCATGCTTCCATGAGAAGATAGATGCGCGTTGATGTGGGAATTGAGAAGTGGGCAAAGGAAAGAAAGAAAGCATGGGAAATGTGAGGAAACACTAAATAAAAACAAATGTAAAGCCCAAATATAGTGGGCAAGGAACCAGATACGAAAAGTGGCGAAAGGTGGTACTTTCATTTCCATTAGGTAAGGTGCAAAGGTGGATGACCTACCAGGAAACTAATCAGCATTGGAAAGAGCAGCAATATGTGTGTGTGTGTGTGTTTATATGTGTGTGTATATACATATAAACAAGCCTAACAGAATTAGAATGGTGCTTTTTTTGTTTGTTTTTTTGTTTATTGATGTAGATAACAGCACATCTCTTGGCCATAGGCCTAATCTGGTGCTGGTGAGGTGCCAACACCTTAGATTTTGCTCATATATTGCTAATGGGCAGAGTCAAATCTAGCCATTATAGTTGTGTGTTAAGTCTAAGCAATAGGCCATCAATAAACATATGTTGAGAAATCAGCTGGGGGATCTTGGTAAAAATAACAATTAATAGAGCATAACAAAAGTAAGCCCAATACATATGAACTTTGTATCAATTATTAGGATACGATACCCAATACAGGATAAAACTGTGAGCTTATGTCAGAATACATTCCGGTGTCAGCTTGGGAACCTCAGAGTGGTCCGACTTCGGTAACAAGATAACCCATTTCTGCCATGTTCAGACTCCATCTCCAACAGACAGGACTTGATTGGTGGCACCTTGTCACTGGATAAGGAGTTTGGTCGGGTAGCCCCATCGAAATTGAACATCTTCGGTCCAAGGCGTTGCCATGATAGGAGCCAGGGATTTCCTGAACTGTAGTGTGACTGCCGAGAAGTCCTTGTAGGGATCCCTGTAGGTCTACATTCCTGCGTGCCTTAGTTATGTGTTCCTTGAAGGAAAGCGAGTGATCAAATCCTGTGCCGCCAATGGCGTTAAGTGGCTGGGCCTCCGCAGGCGCTGAAACAATAGTTGGTCAGGATGAATTTCTGGAGTAAGCCGAGAACAGATTCAACAGGTAAAAGTGAACCTCCGAGCTGGCCACCGGATGTCCCATGGATGCCCCTTATCCAGATGTTGTTCCTCCATGACCTGTCTTCTAGGTCTGCCAGCTACATTGTGAGTGAGTGCAAGACCTTATCAAGCTCTGTTAGTTTGTATGCCACGGTGTTGTGGGCCCTGCAAACTCACCCATTGTCTGCTCCATGTGAGCAGTCCAGTGCCCAATCTTTTTAATTTCCTTGCACAGCTAAGTAGCTAGAGACTGCAACGGACCCCTAATGGTAGTGGAAAATTCCACCACCATCGCCCGCATGGTAGAAGCCATGAGGGTCCCTCATCTGAACTTGGAGTAGCTGGAGGAGAGGAGGAACCCTCCCTCTAATGCCTGGTGCCATCTTTGGCTTTGAGAGTGGAGGCTCGGGCCAGGAAAAATGAAGCCCAATTGGCTTTATTAACTTTTGCTTTTTGTCTCTGGGACATAGTGGTCAGAGGGTTCAGTATTTTATGCAGATTATCCGCTTATTGTCGGCTTCCCGGCGTTCAATCCTCAGGAGCTTCAGCAGCGTGCGGATCAAGTGATAAGCCACGCCCCTTGTAGATCAAGTGCTAAGCCACGTTCCTCCTCCCTTCCCCCTGTTTTATTTAACAGTCTAAGTTCCAGAGAAATAACAGCTCTCCTTTCAAGAAGACCCTGGTGTGCCATTCTTTCACTCATTTTGTAAACAGATTATTTAGCTTTTCATTAAAACATTGTTAGCATAATATTTATTTGAAACACGGGATGAGTAGTTTGACATAATTGAAAAATAAGCAGCAATTTAGTATATAAAAATAGATAAATAAAACAATGCTTCTGGGTATTTGTAAGGAACCTTATAGCATTTCTAGAAATGCTAATTCCTATTTTAATACATTTACAACAAGGACTCAGTCAGAGTTCTAATACACTGTAATCTATTTGTAACACAGCCATGGATGACCAGCAAATATGTCTATTATGTAATACAGTTGCAAGAAAAAGTATGTGAACCCTTTAGAATGATATGGATTTCTGCACAAATTGGTCATAAAATGTGATCTGATCATCATCTAAGTCACAACAATAGACAATCACAGTCTGCTTAAACTAATAACACACAAAGAATTAAATGTTGCCATGTTTTTATTGAACACACCATGTAAACATTCACAGTGCAGGTGGAAAAAGTATGTGAACCCCTAGACTAATGACATCTCCAAGAGCTAATTGGAGTGAGATGTCAGCCAACTGGAGTCCAATCAATGAGATGAGATTGGAGGTGTTGGTTACAGCTGCCCTGCCCTATAAAAAACACACACCAGTTCTGGGTTTGCTTTTCACAAGAAGCATTGCCTGATGTGAATGATGCCTCGCACAAAAGAGCTCTCAGAAGACCTACGATTAAGAATTGTTGACTTGCATAAAGCTGGAAAGGGTTATAAAAGTATCTCCAAAAGCCTTGCTGTTCATCAGTCCATGGTAAGACAAATTGTCTATAAATGGAGAAAGTTCAGCACTGTTGCTACTCTCCCTAAGAGTGGCCATCCTGTAAAGATGTCTGCAAGAGCACAGTGCAGGCTGCTCAATGAGGTGAAGAAGAATCCTAGAGTGTCAGCTAAAGACTTACAAAAGTCACTGGCAAATGCTAACATCCGTGTTAGCGAATCTACAATACGTAAAACACTAAACAAGAATGGATTTCATGGGAGGATACCACAGAGGAAGCCACTGCTGTCCAAACAAAGCATTGCTGCACATTTACAGTTTGCACAAGAGCACCTGGATGTTCCACAGCAGTACTGGCAAAATATTCTGTGGACAGATGAAACCAAAGTTGAGTTGCATGGAAGAAACACACAACACTATGTGTGGCGAAAAAAAGGCACAGCACACCAACATCAAAACCTCATCCCAACTGTGAAGTATGGTGGTGGGGGCATCATGGTTTGGGGCTGCTTTGCTGCGTCAGGGCCTGGATGGATTGATATCATCGAAGGAAAAATGAATTGCCAAGTTTATCAAGACATTTTGCAGGAGAACTTAAGGCCATCTGTCTACCAGCTGAAGCTCAACAAAAGATGGGTGTTGCAACAGGACAATGACCCAAAGCATAGAAGTAAAGCAACAACAGAATGGCTTAAACAGAAGAAAATACGCCTTCTGAAGTGGCCCAGTCAGAGTCCTAACCTCAACCCGATTGAGATGCTGTGGCATAACCTCAAGAAAGCGATTCACACCAGACACCAGACCTGACAGAAATATTCTGTCATGATTCCCTTTTATTCCAGAACTTGTGTCCTTAAAGGACCACTATAGTGCCAGGAAAACAAAATCCTACCTTTCTCCAGCGCCGGGCAGGGAGCTCTCCTCCTCCTCTCCGCCTCTTCTCCTCCTCTTCGGCTGAATGCGCATGCGCGGCAGGAGCTGCGCCCGCATTCAGCCAGTCCATAGGAAAGCATTCACAATTCACAGTGAGAAGCACACAGTGAGAAGCATGCAATGAGACAGCCACTAGAGGCTTTAGAGGCTGGATTAACCCATTTATAAACATAGCAGTTTCTCTGAAACTGCTAAGTTTATAAAAAAATGGGTTAACCCTAGCTGGACCTGGCACCCAGACCACTTCATTAAGCTGAAGTGGTCTTGGTGCCTAGAGTGGTCCTTTAAGGGGTTAAAATTCACGTTCGGATTAGCCAGATTCCCTTTATGGATTTTAGTTTGGGATCTGGGCATGGAAATCAGAAAAGGGTAAATGTGATAGGAGGGATATAAATAAAAATAGCATACTCATAATCTATTCACTTGTAAGGCTGCCGTGGACCTTAACTAGAAAAGGAAGATTAAATTAAGTATGAATAGTTTGCTAAGTTATACTATAGTTGCTACATATATTTCAAGACTTCTACCATGTGCAGCATTTAACACTTTACAAATATAGACAATTGCAATGTAAACAGGGTTCTGTCATCTTAATAACTATTTTTAGCTTTGCATTCATCTATACAACATTGAACTGCATAAATTCTCTTTGGTCTTCAGTCAGAATTTGCTAACTTTTATAGACAGACTATTCCTTTTTCTTAAGACTGAGGATTCTGTATTGAAACAAACTGAGTAATGTTAGAGGCTAACTGGTTGATAAACATTGATAAACATCTTACTTGTCTTTGACATGCTATATATATAATGATGATGATGATGACGATGATGATGAAAAAGAGCACTATACAGAAGGCTATCCAGGGCCAACATACATCTGTCTGCTGTCCCTCTTGCTTGCCTGGGTCAGCAAAACCATTAGGTTCGTCTTGAACTAAAAGAAAAAGATATTTAATCATATACAGGGTTATTCACTAGACATCAGATTTTGTCCTAATTAAAATGATCGGATTCCAAACGCACTGGCAAGTCACAGATTTACTAATTACCAATGTGTATCTGGTGGGGGCCCTATTATTTATAATAAAGGGGGGGGGGGAACTATAGTACCTTACCTTGGGCCCCACCAATTGGTGGGTTCCTAATCTTCAAATTAAAGGGGTAGGAGGGTTATTGTCCCCTCCCTACCCCGCTTAGCCTAATAATAGTGAGGAGGGGGGCAGTAAATCTAAAACCTATATAAAATTATACTTACCATCAGAAGTTTGCATTCTTTTAATTCTTGTGTTTTTTAACCCCAAAAACGCCAAAGAAAATCTCCCCCCCCCAAAAAAAAATACTCAACCCCACTACTTAAAATAAAATAAAAATAAATTAAAAAAACGCCAGAGAGAATGCATTTTCACCAATAGAAGGCTTGCCGCAGAATTAGCTCTGATAGAGGCAGGGCCACCATCACAGATTTTGGGGCCCCTAACACAGCTAATGTCTGGGCCCCCGGGTTGCCTCCAAGTCCGCAGTGTGTGTAAAGTGGAT
This sequence comes from Pelobates cultripes, assembly GCA_933207985.1. Classification (NCBI taxonomy): domain Eukaryota; kingdom Metazoa; phylum Chordata; class Amphibia; order Anura; family Pelobatidae; genus Pelobates; species Pelobates cultripes. Next base: position 36,768,287 of record OW240921.1, read on the forward strand.
ACAGGCTGTGTTTGTGTATTGGATGCAGCGTGTGTAAAGTGGACACGGTGTGTGTTAGTGCATGTGTATTGGATGCAGTGCGTATGTGTAGTGGATGCAGTGTGTGTATATTGTGTGTGTGTGTACATGTGTATATATATATATATATATATATATATATACACACACACACAAAATTTGTATTTGAATGTAAGCATGTTTTTGTATGGCATATTGTGTGTTAATGTTGGTGTTTTTATGTAGGCGTGCATTTGAGTGTAATGTATACACTTCCACACACACTCATTCACAGACACACAAATATATACAGACACACAGATACATACACTAGCACACCATCAAACATAGTTACACACAGATGTACACAGACATATACCCAAACTGACACACACACAGATACACGCTGACACACAAATGCACACACTGACACAAAAGGACACACAGATACACAGAGACACACACATACTGACATATATACAGACACACACATACATACACGCATATACAGACATACCAACATACATACATACATACATACTGATATACATACAGACACACACATACATTATGACATACATACATATACACACACACCTACTGACATACATACACAAAAACATGCAGCAAATTTTTCACATTCCTATTTATTACCTTTTTGGTGGAGGAGGGTGGCTGGGGCTGATGGGAGTCGGCTGGCTCTCCCCTCCTCGTGGTCCCCTCACTGCCTCCTCCTGCACAGAGTAAGCTGGGAGGAAGTGACCAGCCACTACTTCCTCCCAGCACTAATTGCGGCTGCTATTTTTAAAGGGGCCCAGTCGTGCTATTACATGGCCGCAGCGCTGACCGGGCCCCTGAACACATATGCCCATCGGGTGGCCACTCAATGGGCCCTACCAGTGTGCGGGCTCCAGTAGGCATGTGCATGGGGAAAATTTTTGGTACGGTTCGGCATTCCAAAATTCTGGATTTTCGCAATTTGGGACTTCGCCAATTCGGCACTTCAACACTTCGGAACTTCGGCAACTTCGGTACTTCGACACTTCGGAATTTCGGCATTTTGGAATTTCGGGACTTCGGGAGTTCTATTGCAGCCGCTTAGTAGATAATTCCCTAATTCCCACGCTATTAGGGAGTTATCTATCAAAAGGCTGAAAGACCTAAATTGGTCTTTCAGCCAAATTTACTAATACTAAGTAAAAATTACTTAGTATTAGTAAATTTTGCCCCTACTCGCTATATCGCAAGAAGGGGCATGTCTAGTAAACAGTAAGCAGCCTGTGGCTGCTCACTGTTTAAAAAAAAAAATAGTGTGGGGGCCCTAAAGTAAAATGATGGGGGGGACCTATGATCCTCAACCCCGGCCCCCACCCCTAAGTGGCGGGTGGGGGCCCTAAATACTAATAAGGGGGGACCTAATCTCCGTGTTTGTGACTAAGTGGCTACTAAAAAAGACTGGACATATCCCGTTTGCAATACCGTGGGTTGTCTTCTTTTGCAAATGGTATGCCATCATAGGGGTAATTTTCATTCTTGGGCTACCATAGGGTCTCAAAGGCAACGAAACCAATCTGGCGAATTTTAATGTGAAAAAAATGAAACACAAGCCTTATATTTGACGCTGTAACTTTTGAAAACACCATAAAACCTGTACATGAGGGGTACTGTTGTACTCGGGACACTTCGTTGAACACAAATATTTGTGTTTCAAAACAGTAAAAAGTATCGCAGCAATAATATCGTCCGTGTAAGTGCTGTTTGTGCGTGAAAAATGCAAAAAAACACTTTTACTGGTGATATCATCGTTGTAATACATTTTACTGTTTTGAAACACTAATATTTGTGTTCAGCGAAGTCTCCCGAGTAGAACAGTACCCCCCCATGTACAGGTTTTATGGTGTCTTGGAAAGTTATAGGGTTAAATATTGTGCTAGCAAATTGAATTCCCTTTACTTTCGGCATGGGTTGTCAGGCAGGTCCCGCTAATTGTAATTAATTAAGATACCTAAATATGTAAAAATATTACATAAATATATATGTAGAATTAGTATATGTATATATATACTTATGTGAATATATATGTATATATATATATATATATATATATAATTTTTAAAAAATATTTTTATTCATATATAGTTATATATACGTATATATTTATGTATATAGATATATATATTATTTCGTTCTACGTGTATTTTGATATAAATATATATATATATTAATATCACAATACAGTTAGAACGAAATAACACACATCTATATATTTTTTAATTATTTATTTTTAATTATTTTTTAAATTTTATTTTTTAACGTATTTACAGATTTAATTTTTTTATATTATATATAAATATATATATATATATATATATAAAACAATAATTATATATATATTTAATCAGTATCAGTCTACGTGCAATTTGATATTAATATATATATATATATATATATATATAATTATATATATATTAATAGTAAAATACACCTAGACAGTGTATGTGTTTGTATGCATATGTGTATATATACTTAGATATATATATATGATCTAAGTATATATTTATTTATTTCATTAAGTAATGAAAGACCGGAGGGCATACTATTACGCCGGGCGGCATTTAGAGACGCCTAAAATAGGGCGTAATAGTACACCCTCCTGTCTTAAGGGGTTAAAAAAAAAACCTGAGCAAAAAAAAATAATCCATCTTCACCCGGCGAGGGCTCCATGCAGACTGAGCTCTGCAAGGGCGCGGGAAGGCTTATAAAGCCTTGCCCCGCCATGCAATTAGGCTCAGAGCACTCTGATTGGTGGGTTTAAGCCATCCAATCAGAGTGCTCTGACAGGTAAATGAAGAGACTGACAGGTAAGTCTCTACATTTACCTGTCACAACACTCTGATTGGTTGGTTTGAAATCCACCAATCAGAGTGCTCTGTGTCATTTTACACAGCGTGGGAAAGTTCTTTGGAATTTTCCCACGCTGTGTAATTTGACTCATAACTCTCTGATTGGTGTTACCAACAATCAGAGAGTTATGAGTCAAATTACACAGCGTGTAATCACCAATCAGAGAGTTATGAGTCAAATTACACAGCGTGGGAAAATTCCAAAGAACTTTCCCACGCTGTGTAAAATGACACAGAGCATTCCGATTGGTGGATTTCAAACCAACCAATCAGAGTGCTGTGACAGGTAAATGTAGAGACTTACCTGTCAGTCTCTTCATTTACATGTCAGAGCACTCTGATTAGAGTGCTCTGAGCCTAATTGCAGGGCGGGCCAAGGCTTTACAGTATAAGCCTTCCCCTGCCCTGCAGGGCTCAGTCTGCGTGGAGCCCTCGCCGGGTGAAGATGGATTTTTTTTTTTTGCGCTCGCTTTTATTTTATTTTTTTTAAGTGCGTCGGTTATTATGGTTTTTTATTTGGCCTTTTTTTGGGCTGAAAAAAGAAGATGTTAGAAGAAAGAAAACATCAAATGTTAAGTTTTATTTTTATTTTTTACAGGTACTTAGTTAAAGGTCCCCCCCCCATTAATTTTAGGGTGAGGGGGGTAGGTAGGGGGTTATTTTTTTGGGGGGGAGAGGGGGTGACTAGGGGTTTGGTGACCCCGAGTCACCTGGGGGGTTAACATTTTTTTAGGGCCCCCACCTGCCACTCAGTGGTGGGGGCCGTGGGGAGGATATTAGGTCCCCCCCTTTGGTATTTAGGGCCCCCACCCGCTGCTCAGGGGTGGTGGCCAGTGGGGAGGACATTAGGTAACCCCCCCTTATTAGTATTTAGGGCCCCCACCCGCTGCTCAGGAGTGGGGGCCAGGGGCAGGACATTAGCTTCCCCGCCTTTATTCCAATTTAGGGCCCCACCCGCAGCTCAGAGGTGGGGGCTAGGGGGGGAGGACATTAGGCCCCCCCCCCTTATTAGTATTTAGGGCCCCCACCTGCCGATCAGGAGGGGGGCCAGGGGGGAGGAGATTAGCCCCCCCCCCTTATTAGTATTTAGGGCCCCCACCCACCGCTCAGGGGTGGGGGCCATGGGGGAGGACATTATACGTATGTTACGAGTCAGGAAAACATTACTCTAGCACAATATTATGATTTCATTGACATGGTGTAATCAGGTTTTTGGTACTCGAATTCCCTGCATTCCTATTCTCTAATATTCTAATATATGTAGACAATGAGTAGAAGAGAATTATGAACATAGTAACAATTAATTTAACTAATATAAACTGGGAAATAAAATAATTCTGGGATTGTATAATCTATCAAAACTGTTTGGAAGAAATATCATACAGCATAGCTCCTTATGGAACATTTTTTCTTGAAATCACTACATTTGCTATAAATTATGCTAGCCTATTGTAAAGATGAAATTCACAGATCTTCAAAGGGCCAGTCTAAGCACTAAAACCAAGTCAAGCTTTATGAAGGGGTTTTGGTGCTCAGTTCTCTACTATTAAAAATCTAGTTAAAAATAGGTTCCTTGCCCACCTGTCAATCAATTTTCTGATAACTGTTTGAAATTGTAAAACTCAAGACCGTGCTGAGGGACTCCAGGCACAATAACCACTTCAATAAGTTGTGTCTCTTTAATATATTTTGAATCTCAGAGGTTTATGTGATTTAATTGTAGTAAGCACACATCTGTGCTCTGCACCTTCCTGCTGCAACATTGAAAAAATTACCTTTGTGCTATTGTTTAAGAGTGAATTGAAACAAGAAAATTGTATTTTTGCCCCCCAGTGAGTTTAGTTGTGTACTTTATTTTGCTTGACAAGAACCAGACCCTCAGTTCCTCAGCTGGTTTATAGAAGAGCACTGTCAGAAAGTACATGTGCTTCAGCTTCCATATACTGTCAGAGATCTCACTAAAACCACAAGCATTAACCACACACACGCTTTAGAGCAGGCTTCCCCAAACTCCGGCCATCCAGATGTTGCTGAACTCCAACTCCCATGATTCTCAGCCTATCTATTTCATTCATAGGATGATGGGAGTTGTAGTTCAGCAACATCTGGAGGGCCGGAGTTTGGGGAAGCCTGCTTTAGAGAATCAGTAAGTTAAATTCCTGGCACAAAATCCTAACCTTGATCATCTTAACAAGATCATAAGGCCCTTTCACAGCTAATGTTCCACAGTGCACAAAACTAAATAGGTGAGGGAGAATGTGGAAGGGTTTAAACCCTACAAATGCTCACAGATGAACCTAATAATATAGTGGAATTCGAGGCAATCAGGGGCATCTGAAAAAACAGAAGGACTGAAATTTACTTAGTTTATCTATTTTCTGAGAACAAAGCTCACAGAGGAGCTGCTAAGAAGAAAATCAAGGTGGCCAATGATGTGAAAAACCAGGACTCCAAAATGGACTGTGTCTCTAACTCTATACATTTAAGGTACCACACAGGAAAATTGGGTACCAGCTGTTAGGTAACTATGACCTTTCATTGATAAGGATGTTAAATATATACATAGTGTCAACATGTTATATATTCTACACAGGCAACAGAGGCAGAACTGTGGAACAGATGAGCAGTGTAGTGGAGGAGTTTTGTATCTAAATTTAGGGTTCTGGAAAGCAACTAATTCCCATGTGTTATGAATCATTCATGGACCATCACCACATAAGGGAATGAAAAGATCAAATGTATATTTGAAAACTGATCTGCCACTAAAAAAAAGGGAAGGTGAAGAGATAGAAAAAGGGAGAACAAACTAAAACAAAACATACAAATAACATTAGATTTTCAATACCTAAGTGGTGTAACATGTTTTTTCAAGTTCTTCTTACCTTTGTCACAGAGAATCTCAGTGCAGTTGGAATAGTCCCTTTTATCCGTCAATTCTTTTATGTTTATAGATCTCATTGCGTCTAAAAATTCTGACATGTTTGTACTCCTTTGTTCTAGGCAGTCTTCCGATATCTATTAACAAAATAAACATAAAACTATGCACATTCATATGTATTTATTATTTTAAAGGGCCATTGGAAAATAAGTTGGCGAGAGGGTAGCAATTAAAGAAGTTTCTAAAATCCTGTTATAACATGGGATTCTTTCAAAATGTGTGTGATTGGCAAAAGGCAAGAATGGGGAGCATTGAGAAATTCCTTATTTTGACAAGAGAAGATAAACAAGACAAGACTCCAAGAGACTGTATCAAAAGTTTCAGTACACACATGTAACCGTATAATAATAGCAGTTATGACATATATTATCTTGAGCTGTAGTATTATAACTCCTTCATGACATGCGTCGTCTTGAAAATGCTGGTAGCTCATGTCAGTTATAACTCATAATACAGGATGTATGGATTTCCCTGTTTTATTCCAATGGATGATACTGACAAAACCTGAACTGTTGGTGGGTCTTAAGGACTGGTTTAAGAAACACTGGGCTAGAGCAATGATATACTCAACAAGGGTGCAACAAGAGACAATATGGTATGTATAATGAAATGTCTAAATAGAAGTCACATTCTTTAAGTTATAACATATACATACATACAAAATAGGTGGAGAATCTTGGTTCGTTGTACAATTGCATATAAAATATGTATTTTATATGCAATTGTACAACAAACCAAGATTCTCCACCTATTTTGTATGTATGTATATGTTTTAACTTTCATGTGGATTGAGGGATTACCACGTAGGTGTTTGTGAGTAATTTGGTATAAATTGAAATCACCCGCTGTAACTCAGTAATTGTATTACACATTCTTTAAAGTTAACCATTAAGTTACACATTATTGTGTTAAAATGAATAATACATACATTAAATGAACAGTCATTTAAGAATTCCAACTCCTTAAGAACGAGAGAAATGTCTTTTTTTAAATTTTCTCCAGATACTTCTTTTATTCTCGACAGTTCTTTATGAGAAAAATGAAAAATCCATATTTTAGAGCACCAACTGTCCTAAAAATATGAAAATCCATTAGAGTATGCCCATTTTCGTTCTTACAAAAAAAAGACAAGTAATGTATTTATAAAATCATCCGAAACATGTTCAAATGGCATTGTCATTTCTTTTTTCTACCAATTTTCCTTTCCTTATGCTGCGTGTCTTCAATGTTTACACAACCCCGAGGTGCAACTTGTCATTATTCAAATGTATTATCTTTTCTTTCCTGTGCTGGGTATGGATATCTGGTAATTTGATGAACCATAAAGTTTTTCCCTTCTATGAGCATGCGCGTGAAGTACTGCACACATGCACAAATGGTCATTCATCACCCATTCTGTTTCTTGAACCCTGAGACAGACCTTGTGAGAGTACAACCAGGACAGAAGTAAATAAACATATCAAACAATTTTGACTGACAGATTATGTGTAAATGGGCCGATGGGCTCTTAAACTACTTAAAATGAGACATAGTCCTTGGAAGGCAATTATTTAAAGGGATCCAATAGTGCCAGGAAAAAAAAAGCTGTTTTCCTGGGACTATAGGCTCTTTTGGCCCCCCTCCCTCTGCGCTGAAGGGGTTAAAACCCATTTAGCCACTTACCTTATTCCAGAGCCGGGCTCCCTCGGCACTGGTGACCTCTCCTCCCCCGCTGACGTTAGCTCCCGAGTGGAACTGAATGCGCATGCGCTGATAGAGGCACTCGCGCATTCAAACCCGCCCATAGTAAAGCATTACTCAATGCTTTGCTATGGGGGTTTTATCTGACGCTGGACTCCGTGATTGTGATTTTCTCAGTGTAAATTGCGGAAGTGGCCTCTAGTGGCTGTCAGCCATACTAGAGGCTGGATTAACCCTGCAATGTAAACATAGCAGTTTCTGTGATGCCAATAGTGGTCCTTTAAGGCTTGTAAACTCATTAAGGCAAGTCCCTAATTTGGTTATGTAACTTAACAAAAACATGGCAAACCTATAAGTAGGAGGCATTTTTGTACTTGGAAGTTGTGTCTGAACAACCTGAAAAGATGTATTGTTGTAGCACACATCAACTTACAGAACTTAATAAATGCATTAATTGCATTAAAAACACAAAATATTCCCGTTATTTGTCAAACACTTGCAGTGATTCTTTTCATTTTGCCACTGTTTTATTTTCCTGTTATTGAGTCCTGCATATAAGGCCAGTTGTGGCTGCCATTAAAAGAGTTCCTCTTCATCCTCAACATAGAGCCTCGTCTCATGTGTGGATGGGACAGCTATATTCACTCTGGGGATTGCTATAATTACTATATTTCCTTGGATTACAACACTTGCTCTTGTAAGAGCAGCCTGCCTTACTCTCTGAGCTAGAAGAGGTCTACCCACTGGAAGCTGGATCCTGGTCTTGGGTCCAGGGTGGGTGAGGGACAGCGAGACCCCAACCAAGCTGTAACACTGGCTGTGGGGTTTACTTTGGTTATGGTGTTCGGTGCAGTGCTTATGGTACTCAAGGATTACTAGGAAGCAGCGATTGGCGGAGGAACCTAATCGGGGTGCCAGGTGGTCCACCACAGTGGTCACCTATGCTTGTAAGTCAGCCTATGGTTCGTAATAGCATCACGGAGTACTTCTAACATCCGAGTTCACCTTATTTTATAAAACACACCATTCGTTATGTCAAATAATTTCAAAAATTCTGCTTATATATTTCATATAGGGTTATTTACTAAAGTGACAATTGATGGGGATTAAAGTTACTTCAAGGTGAATTTCAAATTAGAGGCCGAAGTATCCAAACTAAAAAAAAATTATATTGACTTGGAGATTTTTTTCAAATTTGGCTATTTTGGAATAAATTCACTTTGAATTAACTTTGACTTCCTGGTGACTCTCACGTTAGTAAATAACACTGATAGTAAAAATGAATAAGTGTGTCAAAACATTGAAGCATATAAAGTGCAAAATCATAAATTATTATAGTAAAAAATTTAAAATTCCTCAATAAAACTACATCACTGGCCATAAGCATTTAATAACAGGTTTAGAAAGCAAATGATTTTCTTCTAGTCAAACTTACTTTTAGCAGATTGGGCACAGTATATGTAGGGTAGTCCAAAGCAAAATTATTTTCCTGAAACAAAGATATAGATGCTTAGAATTTGATTCCTTCAAACATGGGACCATGTTTCATTTATTACACAGGGAACTGAAAAGTATTGACAATGGAACTGCTGAAATATAAGTCTGGATAGACAAAATAGAAAAAAAGCTGATAGAATGCATCTCTCTTATTCGTCCTTTTTTTCTCTACCCACTGTTCAATTTCAGTTATAATTTTCGCAGCAAATTTCAATTTAGTTTTAGTCATAGTCTTTTGACTAAAAAGCCATTTTAGTTTTAGTCGTATTTTAGTCATTTGAATTGTTTTAGTTTTAGTCGACTAAATCCCCAGTAAATTTTAGTCGACACAACTAAAATCTAATTGGTTTAGTTAAAGGGACACTATAGTCACTAGAACAACTACAGCTAAATGTAGTTGTTCTGGTTAGTATAATCATTATATTCAGGTGACTAAAATGCAACAGAAACTAAAATGTTTTTTTTTGTAATTTTCATGCAAACACTACCTTTTCAATGCATCTCTATGAGGAGGTACTGATTGGCCAAAACAGCATTTAGCCCCTTCCTCTTGCCAATTTTAGCCAATCCAATGGGAAAGCCAAGTCAGGGGAACCAGAATTCGGAATAACCAGGGATGAGCCAAGATCAGAATACTAGGAAATCAGAATCACAAGGATAAACGCACTCTCTGGAACCAGGAACAGGAAACCACGACAGGGCCAGGAACTGGAGTGAATTAGGGATTTAAATATCCCTCTCTGGGCTCTGATTGATCAGAGGGTGACCTCTGACCCCAGAACGTGCGCGTGCGTTGACGTCATGACGTCAAGCACATGTCCGTAAAAATTTGAGTGGCGGACATGCGCCATCTTTATTTGGGCACAACATGGTCAGTGCCATCTTTGATTTGGGCACAACGCCCAGAAGACGCAGAGCAGGTAAACTCGCAATATTGACGAGGTCGTGCCGGTTGGGCACGGCTGCGCCATGTGGTGGCCCGGGAGCCGCAACACCCATCTTGTACAGCTAATCTGCCATTGTGCGGGATTGATAAATATATGTATTCACTGAGGATGATAATGGTAAAAATGGATGGTAGTAGGGGATAATGATAATAATAAATAATCTAAAAAGAATGCAATCTTTCTTTATGTATTTCTTAAGTTGTTTTTTATCATACATTTCTATCATGGAAGAGTAGGGGCTCTGACTAGCTATAGGCAATCATTGCAAGAGTAATTAAACAATAATCACTAAGGGACAAATGTATTCAAGAAGATTTGTATTCTCTATTTGCATTTATGTACAGTAATGCACTTGTTAATTTGTAATCCCTTTATGATCAATGATCTTTAATTAAGAAATCTATATATCCTCCACCAATCTCATCTGAGGAATGGTAGAAAAGATCTATGTTATGTACATCGAGGAAAGCCAAAAAAAAAAAAACTCTCATGATCCTCAGAAAGCCTTAAAGGACATTAGATGTATCCAAACCACTTCACCTCATTGAAGTGGTCTTGGTGAAGTGTCCCTGTTCCCTTAATCCAACAAGTGAAAACACTGCAGTTTCAGAGAGACTGCAATGTTTACATTGAGGGAACAAACAGTGTCACGGCCCCCGGCTCTCGGCTACAATGACAAGATGGAGGAATTACCTGTTCAGCAACTAGCCTGGAGTTGATCCGTTGGGGCATCCGTCCCCTCCACATGCGGGATCCAAAATGGTGCCGACCACGAGGTTGTGGCCATTTGAAGCCCCGCCTCCAAAGCTCACGTGAACGTGCGTGTGACGTCGCTACGTCAAGGCACACACATGTTCTGGGGTCAGAGGCCAAGCTCTGACCAATCACATCCCAAGGTATTTAAACCCCTAAATTCTCTAGCTCATTTCTCTGTCGTGGTTTCTGTTCCTGGTATCAGAGTGCGTTTTCTTGTCCTTGTATTTGATATTCCTGGTATTTGACTTTGGCTATTCCTGACTACTCTAACCTCTGGTTTCCCTGGCTTGGCTCTCTTATCGATCTTGTGTATTTTTGGCTCCCTTGACCTCAGCTTTCCCTTGACTAATCGCTATCTTTTAAAGTATTATGATATCCGCTAAGGACAGCACTGATTCAAAGCTTTGTACGCATGCGAGTTAGGTGATCCATTAACATGACGCTACTGGAGGAGGAAAGCAAGCCTGTTCAGTGGGTTTGACACCAATGAGAATATGCATGTATTTAAATATGCATTTTTAAATTATGGACATATATAAAACAGTCTGCAAAAGTTGCAGATCTCTTGTCTGAAGCCTTTAGAGGTTTTCCCCTTCTAAGTCAGTCATCCCCTTCTAAGCCAGTTCAGTCACAGACTCCCCATTGTAGCTCAATGAAAATTCTTTGCAAAGCAGGTGCTCTGGACAATTTTGCCTGCCTCTTAAGTTTAGCTTCCACCAACTAAACAATCAGAAAGTAACAGGACAAGTTATCTAATTCACAGCCAGGGGATTTTAACCAGGTTAATTGATAAAAGTGCCAATTTCGATTGAAATATGCACTTTTATTAAAAAAAAAAGTACACACTTTTTACTCATCAAGTATTTAGTGGTCTGCTTTAGAGGTCTGGAGTGTCCCTTTAAGATATTCAGGATTTTTATCAGTAAATTGTGAACTGCTGCATTTCACAAAGGCAGAATAACTGCCCTGGAAAACATAGCTGAGTTTGAACATTTTTAAATTTATTTGACAACTTAGACACAAAGGCCTCCATTTAATATTGTTAGATACGCTTTCCAAAAGATTTAATATTTCTGAATACATTTTTAAATGTAACATTATTAAAATATCAAAACATATACCATATACAAAATATTTATTAATATTTTAAAAATGTCAAAATATTCTATAGTAAAATGTTTTTCATAGTATTCAATAATTTTAAAAGTTTATTCAAAAATATTACATCATTTGGAAAACATATGTATCTAACAATTTTAAATCAAGGACATAATTTGTTAGTGAATTCTCCCTTTTTAGTGAAAATAATGCCTATTAATATGAATACTTTGCCCCCTCGCATTGGTTTTCAGTTCAAATATATATCATATATATATAGTAATTCTGGGTTATTTAACATGTGACCTTATATCTTCCAATGCAATCGTTTTTTGATTGTAAAATTATTATACTATATAAATATTATACTACAAATCGTTAAAAAAAATTATTTGAAGTAAGACTCACCAAATTGTTGATATGATTATCATAATGAGAAGTAAGGGACCAATATTTAGGTTTACAACTCAGACATGTCCCCAGATTTAAAAACAGCAGAAATAAAGACACCTAAGAAAAATGAGAAATATCAATGACATATAAAGTATTTTTCTTCACTGGAATTATAAGCAAAAGTAAAAAATGTTGTGTATTTTTAGTTTTTTTGTGTTATTTTTTGTCCACTTCAAAATTTTTACAATTAAATAAACTGTGCTCAAATTATAATATTAACTATTATCATTAAAATAAAAAAATATTCAGAGCTGCCAAGAGCATTTGTACTACATTTTGTAGACAAAATTATTTACCACTACTATTGTCGGTGTGCTTTAAAAAAAGAAAAATATGTTTCTTAATGCTTTGAACAATGGCATAAGTAATGGAATGTCTTTCTGACAGTCCCACCAGGATTGAAATCTTTCTCTTTTTTTATTTTTATTTAAAAAATTTATTTCAACTTGATCATATATATTGACATGTAGATAATTCACATATAACCGAGCGGGATTCTCAATAATAAAGTGCATAATTAATACACCAGATAAATATAAAAAATTCAAGTAGTGATGACAAGCACTTATATAACTATCGTTATAAGAAAGTATTAAACGTGTATTAAATTTATATAATAATAGAGTAGAATTTTGTTTTAATAACGTACATAAAAATTAATAACTAACACAAGAGACACTGACATTAAATACACAAGAAGTACTGGGACACATGTGGAGAGCAGGGGAGAAAAAAAAAAAAAACCCAACCATCTAAGTCCTAGGAAAAAGATGGTTGATGGTTTGGCAGCTCTTCAGGGGGAAAAGTTAACCTCCATACCGGAGGTTTAAATATCCATAGGACCAAATCCATGACCAATCATCTAATGGGATTTAGATTGACACTTGATGTGGCCAATGAGGTATAAGGTTCTCTGTAAGGAGGCGTAGTCGTAAGGAATTTGGCCACATAGCTGGGTTATTTGGGTTAGTTAACCCTGTAAATGCTGAAATAAATTTTGTGTTATAGACCACTTTCTTTTTTTATATTTTTTATATTATTTCACGAGAAATAATGTTGCTGTTCCGGGGATGAATAGAACTAAAAAGGGGAATAGTTGATGGTTTAATTTTCTAAACCTATTGGTCTTTTCTCAATTTTTAGAAATGTCTATTGGAATTTTTAAGCATAATGTTAATGCCCAGGATGTTAGAACTTCTTTTCGAGGATCCAATGGTATTAAGTTCCTAGTTAACTGAATTTATCTAGATAGAAAAGAAATAGCTAGAATCACCAGTAAGAATTCCTACTAAATGTGAAAAGGTCGTAAGTAGGTGTGTTCATTCTCTAAAATTATTAATTTTAATTTAACATTTCACAACGTAATGGAGGGTATGATAAAAAAATAATTATATTTATAATTCTTTATTTGAATTTTTTGAAAAAAACTTTTCAAATGATTAACAGTTTGAAATTACAGATATATATATTCAGTAGTAAAACATTTTATGCAAAGTTATAACTATCTTTTACGAGTATTGATCAAAACATATCTATTACATTTATACCACATTCATACTGACCCAGGGAGAGCAGATCTGAGTTTTCATTATCTTAACTGACATAGGGGGAAGATTCCCAAAGTGACCAAATCTTTGCGTAGGAGTCTAACTGGTTAGATAATAGATAGTAACCCTTCTCCATTCTAAACTGATAGTTGATTTGATTCTTTATCTCGTACAACTCTGGTTTTCCTCGCTGTTTCCAATTCCTTGCTATGCTAATTTTAAAGGCCATCAGTAATTGAATCAAAAGATTAAAAAGTGGATTGTTCCACTTTGGTAGGTCCATATGAAGAAGGAGGAAGCTGGGGGGTCAAATTCACTGGTAGGGCAAAAATCTTCTCCAATAGTGTAGTAAAATGTAATTTAATATTGTCTAGTTCTCTACATTCTCACCAAATGTTGTAATGGGTTCCTCTGCTCTTACCACATCTCCAACATTGATCTGAGTGTATAATGTTGAATTTATTTAATTTGGTTGGAACCAAATACCACCTATTTAATATTTTGAAATGTAATTCTATCGAATTTATTCAGTGTATACTTTTCTTCACTAACTTTATACTTTGTTTCCATTCTTGATTTCTAAAGTTCTTGTTTCTATCAGATTCCCATTTAATCAGTGGAGTTTCTTTAGTGAAAGTTTCCAACCACCGCATTAATTTTATAGATTGTGATACCCTCTTCAAGGGCTTGTGAGTATCTAAAAATTGAGTAGTTATGTTTTGTTCAATTACCTGTTTGCTGGACAGGTATTTTTTTTATTCTAAGATATGTAAATAATTATTTTGAAGGTAAAGAATATATTGTTTGTAACTGCTGAAATGGTGATATTTTCCCATTTATTACCATGTCTTATAATCTTTCGGCTAACATTTTAATATCTTGATTTATAAGTAATATCGGGCAGTAGTTGTTTATGTAGCAAGAATCCTTTCCAGGTTTTGGAATTGGTGAGAGAACGTTGAGCTCAACATATCCGATGAGAAGCCATTACAATTCTCTTTTTCTGCAAATAAATTGCACAAAAGGGGAGTTACAATTGGTTCATAGGATTTATAGAAGAATGCTGTAAAGCCATATGAGCCTGGGGCCTTGTTGTTTTTGAGGTTCATGATAACTCTTTTTATTTCTTCAGCTTAAATGGGTTTGTTCAACATATTTAGTTTTTCTAGGTTAATTTTAGGAAGGGAGAGTTTATAAAAAAAATAATTTAAATCAGTGTGAGAAATTCCGTTATCTTGTAGGTTGTAAGGGGAGGCATAGTAATTTGCAAAGGCCTTTCCTATACTCTAAAGGAAAAGATTAATTTTATTGCCTTCCTTTTTTTTTTTTATTCCATATTTCTTTAAATCTGGTTTGAGTTTTTTTAGAAAGAGACTTCCCCACTCTGTTATTACTATTATACCACCTTTGATTTGTTTTTTTGTTTTTTATTGCGTTGAATAGAATCATCTAGTTTCCATTGCGATCTGAATTTCAATTTAGGATTATTATCTATTGATACATTAATAGCAGATTTCCAAGCTTACAAACTTTTTTAGATTAGTTGAGTCACTTATAAAGAAATCGATTCTTGAGTAACTTTGGATAAATGAGAGTCTCTTGTAGCCATTTGGATCAAGCTTCATATAAAGTTTAGAGATCTTAGAATTTTTATCAAGCTCCACATCAAGGATTGTGTAGCAGTCTCCACTAATGAGTAAAACCCCTTTTTTCATATTTTTTTTTTCATTTTTTTCCCCAAAGAGTTTCTTAAAAAATGAATGGGAGAATTTATTGGGAGCATATCGATTAACAAGCGTATATCATGTATCATTCATTTGACCAAGCAGAATTAAAAATCTGCCTTGCGGGTCTGTTCGAATTTGATCTTAACTGAGCAGATAATAGCCACTCCTCTCTTCCAATAGCCAGAAAAAGTTGTGCTTAAATCAAAGGGAAAATTTGTGAATTTCCAGAAGGTTTCATCCTTCTTCCAGTGAGATTCTTGTATGTAACAGAAATCGCTTTATTCATCAATTAATATTCTATAAAGAAGGCCCCTTTTTATTGGAGAATTTAAACTCCGAGCATTGATTGAATTTACTGTAAATGACATTATTTGTTAATGTCATCCTTAACTGTTCCAGAAGTGATCCCCCTTACACTAAGACAGCTTAAGTCTACCCTACTCTCCAGAGGTGTCTCAACAAATTGACTAGACATCTATAATACATATATAACACTGAATATGCCACCAAATGAGAAGAATCCCATGGTAGCTTCCCTGAGAAGGCCAACGTGAAGGAAAACAAATAAATGGAACAAAAGACACAAAATAACTCAGAGACATTCATTTGCTGGTGGCTGTTATATGGAGAGTAGAACAATAGAGTATACCAAGCCTGTCATATGGGGGCCCAAACATCATGATCAATCTTAAAGAGTAAAATTTCCAAAGGGTACATTATGGTTCTCAGTTATAATCTGTAGGTTGACAGATCTGCCACAAATCATTAAATACAATCCACCTGAAAATATTCAGTGTTTAGTCCCTAAACTATATTATCTTCAAGATAAGAGTGGTACTGAGGGAGTGATCTAAAAGTGATTTGTTAGAATAATGTAAGTATAATTATATCTTCAATATCTAGATTTCTAAGAGTTGAAAAACAGATTTTCTCTCTTTTCCCTTTCTCTTTCTCCCCAGCCCCTCATTGCTCTTACTCTATTCAACTTTCCCCCTTCCAAAATTGTTAATATAATTTTTTTTATATAACAATAGATTAGAAGAAAATATTTTTTAATTATTAAATTCACAATAGATCTTTGTATCAAGAAAAAGTCTCAAGTTTGAGATAGTGTAGTGATTCTTGTATTTAAAGATTAATATTAAAGAAGTATCATATTTATCATAAGTTGAGTGCCTTCAAATTTTAATATTTCAAGTGAAATTATAATTTCAGTCTCTTAAAGTGACAATGTGTTATTAAATAGTAAAGTTAAATGCAATTTCTTACAAAGTGCAAACTGTTAATTAATTATAGCTGAAATGTTATATCATGTTCTAGGATTAAGAGAAGGTGGTAGTCCTAGAAACACCCACAATTTAATTTAAGTAGTGAAAATATCTTCATGAGTGTATATAAAAATTTAGTGAGTGACGTGTTTCTTCAAGTACTGAGTAAGGGAACTCTACTTAAGTTGTCTGGAAGTTACATTAAATATATCAACCCTAAGAGAAGAGAGAAATAGGAGATGAAAGGCAAGGGCTATTATTGTCTAATCCAGAATACCTATAAAGGTATCCAGAGAATCTTTAACAATAACACTTTTATCGTTATGCAAAATTAATAGTTTAGTGGGAAATCCCTATCTATAACTTGTGTTTATAGTCTTAACTGTAGTGTTAAATCTCTCGATCGTCTTCAGTCCATTCTAGTGGCCAAGGAGAGGTCTGGGAATACCATAATCCCATCGATTTTTTTGTCTCTTAAATGTGGGTTAAATCTCAATTGCTTCAGAAATGTGTCCTTTACAAAAGAGTTGAAGAACCTAACAATTACATCTCTAGGAGAAGAAGAATCGTTATTACTAGCTCTATAAATTTAGTGACATCTCTCCAAACAAAATAGAGTCAGCTGGTTTGAATCAACATATTGAGTGATACATTCTGTGACATAGACAGTTAATATATCATTTTTATATCCTCTGATATGCCTTAAAACCTTAAATTATTTTGTTGAGATCTATCTTCTATTTGTGTTAATTTGTTATCCATCTTCTTTAGCTGATTTTTTTAAATATGTATTCTGAGTCTGAAGCTGAGTGACCTCTTTTTTTCAAGCTCGGTATTCTGATCTAACAAGTTAGAGTTGAGAATTCACATCTCTTTAATTACCTCAGCTAAATTTTAGATTAGTTTAGATCTTTTTTGATCTTTTCATCCATCATCTTAGTGAGACTTAGGTTTGTTATTGCCTCTGGATGTGTGTTTAGAGATTCTGAGGGTAGTTTTTTCGCCTGAGCGGGGATAATGATCTTCTATAGAATTGAGATTTGTTAGAATCTAATTTAGGGGAGAAATATCCGTCTATAGATTTATTATTTTTTTACTTTTCTGCTGATGGAGGTTTTTTAGGAGGCATGTTTTAGAGAACAGATAGAATATTTAAGTAAAAAATTACAAATTGCACAAGTGATCACCTTCTCCATCTCAATCCTCAGGAAAAGGAGAGAGAGAAGGAGGATGAGATCATGAGGCGCATGAAGAAAAAGGACAAAGAAGAGGAAAAAATAAATAAATTCATAAATAAAACAATAGGGGGGGAGAATAGGCAAAATTCACAGATCATAAATAGTCTATAACTTCCTCCCCCACTATAAAAGAGAGTGAGAGAGGAAGGGAGAGACCAAGAAAAAAAAGAGGGGAGAAAAAAAAAATCAATTTGTAATATAACATTTAACCAGTGTATGTTTAAGGTTTCTGAGGAGAGAAAAGAGTCACAAAGAAAAAATCTTCTTTTCCTTCTTTTTCCTCCTCCCCTTCTGTAGAAGAACCGCAGTTTAATATATCCTGAAGACTTTGATGTAAACCATAAGGAAATTATCCAACAAGTTAAATAAGGGTTTTAACACGCAAGGTGATATAAATATCTTGCCTCTTAATAAATAATTATAGAATAATTCTTGTAGAATTAAGAAAAATTTTTCTTAGAAACCAGTTCAAAGACAGCATCTAGTAGGGTTAAGTATGAGAATAAGCAGAAAGAAAAAAAGAAAAAGGTTCTCCAAACAGCATGTTTCATTATAGGATCAGCCTCTTTGCTTAATATTTCCAGCTCAAAATGGCAAACTGGTACTTATCTGTGAAAGGTTTTGCTTGGGGGGTACATAGGATAGCAGGTTGCTCTCCTCTGCTCCAGATGAATAGCTGTGCCCTGTACCCATCTGCTGACCCTGGTTTCTCTTCGGCAAAATCTTTTGTGATAAGACCACCAAAGCAGCAGTGTGAGCCAGACCATACTTAGCAGAAGCTTGTGTCCTTCAGTGTCGTTCTCTAGCAAGCGTCACAGATCAGCCCACTTGTGTGGAGCGGACCGCAGTCCCAGTGGAGGACTCTCTCCGGTCTCCTGTTCTCCCAGACTATCTCCATGTGGGGATCAGCTGCGAGGCCTCCCAATAGCTAATGAGTACTCCGGTACTCTATGCAGTTAATGCAACTCTCTAGCTGCGCTTTTCCTCTCACCAAACAGCCACTCCTGCAACGCTCATGCCACGTCTCACATCATTACGCCAAAAAATACTGCATACATTGAAATCTTTCTCTTTCAGCATTGTAATTAGACTGTTGAGTGTTTAAACTATTTAAGTTGCATATATTTTAATATTCTAATTTTTCCAGACACACTTCTTCATTTTGAAAATATTGAATTAGATATATGTTCACATGTGCTGTTATATATTTTATAAATTATTCTGGTTGTGGAAGAAAGAGGTAGGGAAATTGCGCCAAAAAGGAAAAGTGTATTAAACAAATTCATACAAATACATACACTATGTGAGGCCCACTGATGTATGGTATTTTGATGACCTCATAAAAAAATCAGATAGGAAAAGGTGATAGTACAGTATGTCAGGTAAATGTTAAAACAATTTGTAGCCCAATATATCCCCATCTCAGGATATATAGAAGTTTCTGATTTATCCAGACACACTTCTTTATTTAAAAAATATTGAATTAAATATATGTTCACATGTGCTGTTATATTTTTTATACATTATTCTGGTTGTGTCACTACAGATTTAATCTAAACTTGTTAAAGGCCAGTCCTTGATGAATAAAGTATTTGGAGTATTCTTGCTCAATAGAACATGGTGTTGTCTCTGTTTTGTGATACGTATGCAGACATGGTCTGCAGACCTGAATACTGAGCGCTGAGTCACATATGTCTGAGAGGCAAAGGCATTTTTTTTGCCAGGTTAACCCAGAAAAACTGAATTCTGCCTGGAAAAAGTAGCATTTAGAAGCTCTCTGTCTAGTGGGTTGAGGACAAGGCCTTACTCTGAAGAACCGTGGTGGTGGTGGAGGTCTTTAGAGCCAGAAGAGAAGGGACGGATGTCATGGAGGCTTGGGTCTAGTATACCCTTTTCCTGTTAGAGCATGCTTCTCTCTACCCATGTTGATGCTCTTTATTTTGCACCTCTATTTAGCCCGGCAAAAACAGTAGGTGTACTGTTATTACTATTATGTTGTTTTTCTTTATGCATTAGGCATGATCTGTAAGCCTTCTGTCCGACGTTTGTCTCATTTACCTCTGTACAAAATGATAAAAATTACCTCTGTTCCAGCACCTGGCAACCTGATCCTTCCCTGCTGAATTAATTCCCCATTGCTCGAAGGGGAAGGATGCAAGGGGAGAATCAGCTGATGGGAGGACATGGGAGACAAGAAGAGAAGGTCAGCCATGCCACCACTGGATGCCTGTTGCCAAGATGCTGTGAATGCTGACGTCAATCGTCCAGTATGCATACAATTAGAATTAGCCACCTGGAACTCTTTTTCCGGGCTGGCTAATGGTGCCCAAATGACACAGCTGAAAGTGGAGTTACACCTCCACCAGCATAGGAGGTGAATGTGCAGCATTTCTTAGCAAAACTCTGCCTATATGGAGTCCAGGGACCATTACCACTTGAAATCACTGAAGTTGCCATGGGCCTTTTTGTAACACTGAGAATATATACAAGATATACACTTATATACATGATAGGCATTAATTATATAACATTTTGCAAATATGTAACTATACAGTCATTAACATTTTCTTAGTTACAGTAACTACATTTGCAAAATATGTTTAATTTCAAATACATATTTTAAAAGCAGATGTGTTAATTTTTGCCAGAATTTATTTTACTTAAATACATGTACACAGAAAAAACAAGTAATAAGATAACAATTCTCACGATTCAATATTAATAAATAAGCAGCACTGTATATAGTGAAAGAGCTCCACTTATGTCCCCTATGAGAAAGAGAAGGTTCAGAGAACAAGAGGATATAGGGAGGAATCAAGTACCAGTACAGAAAAAAGAGGAAGAATGTCCAGATGGGAGGAATAATTAATTAATCTGCACATTCTCTAAATGATAATGAAATTAAGGTTTTAAATAAGGGCTTCAAATTTGCCCCTCAAAGGAAATTTAACTCTCTTTCTGCATATATAGATATTTTAAAATATTCTAGAGTTTAAACGCTGAAAAGATTTTTTAACATGAATAGTAGTCAAACTGTTTTAAACACTAACCACACTTCTCTTAGAAAAAAATAAAATTTGTACCCACAGACTTAACGTTCCAGTGCAATAGATATGTTCGAGAAAACAGTAACTGGTGATTTAGAAAAGGTATTTTAATTTAAGTTATAATGAAAAAAGTGCATTAGATATACTAAGGAATAATGAAAAGATTACTATAAAGCCAGCAGATAAGGGGGGAGTATCGTTATTCAAGATTCAGAACAATATCTAAAGGAATGCTATAGGCAGCTTGAAGATAAAAATGTGTATATCGAGTTATTAAAAGATCCTACTAATGATATACAGCATTCACCATGTGCACTTTTAGAAAGAGGTAAATAGTCTAATAGATTAAATGACAATGAGTATAATTCGTTTTTTAAATACGTATACCTACCTTCTATGTTTTACCAAAGGTTCACAAAGATATTCACAATATAGTCTCTGGCATAGGCTCTATTTCTGCAAATTTAGCTAAGTTTGTAGATATTTATCTACAAGACTTTGTAAAAAATTATGCCCTCCAATATAAAGATACTACAGATATCATAAGGAAGCTGAGAACCACCAAATGGGAAAAGGATTTTATATTGGTGAAAGTGACGTATCTTCTTTGTACACCTCTATACCACATAATTTGGGATGTCAGGTTATACGTGGTTGTTTAGAAAATTCTAAGAAAATGTCTCAAGAAAGTATTGATTTTATAATAGAAAGCATAGCTTGGATTTTAATCAATAATTATTTAATTTTTTACAATAAATATTACCTACAGTGTCAGGGTATTGCTATGGGTGCCAAGTTTGCCCCCCGTTACACCAACCTGTATATGGCAGGATGGTAGAACGAAATTATATATGGTAGTGTGGAATGGGGGGCAAACTTGGCCCTATACCGTAGGTATATAGATGATCTAATTTTTATATGGAATGGAAATATGGACCATTTGGATACATTTTTAAACAATCTTAATGTAAATAATTCGGGCATAAAATTAACCAGTACATACAACACAACTAAAATAGAGTTTTTAGATTTAGAAATATACATTGAGAATATGGAGATTAAAACAATTTTATTTTTTTTTCCAAGGGGATGCGAATAACTATGTATTATACAACAGTGGACATTAAACCCCATGTTTGAATAATATTCCTAAGGGTCAATTGAGACGAATAAGAAGAAATTGCACTGATACAGAAATTTTTAAACAACAGGCACAACGTTTAAAGGTGAGGTTTTTAGATAAAAAATATCCCAAAAATCTATTCACTGATGCATATGAGGATACGGTTAATTTAACACAAGATCAACTTATTGAAAGAAAGGAAGTTCAAGATGCCGAAAACAAAAACCTAGATAATGTACCATTAGTATTTGATTTCAATATTGCACATAAGGATGTGAAAAGGATAATCAATAGAAATTGGCATTTACTAAAGGAAGATACAGAGTTGGCCAAAATTATACCACAAAAACCTTTTATAACCTTTAAGGGTGCCCCCAATTTTAATCTTATCCTAACACATAAACATCCCGACAAAATTGTACAGAAACATTTTATCAATGACAGAAAGGGTTTTTATTCCTGTGGTCAAAGCACAGGATCTAAATACAGTAAAAATAAGACCCTAAAGGGTATAAATAAATTTAGGAGTAAACATAATGGTAACGAATTTGATTTTAAAGATTTTATCACCTGTTTTACTAGAAATGTCATTTATTTCCTAATTTGCCCATGTGGCCCATGTGTACCATAAGCCCACTCTAAAAAGAATAGGAGAGCATGTAAATAATATTTTAAGGGGAGTTACTCAACACAATGTTTCAGCCCATTTTAAAGCAAAACACAATATGGACCCCAAGAGCTAAATCTTTTTAAGAATTCAGGTGGTTAATAAACCATATAGGGGAAGAGATCATATTTAAAAAAATAGGAAGAGACGAAATGAAGTGGGTCCACAAATTAAAAACATTAGAGCCACATGGTCTTAATATAGAATTTGACCTTTTTAATTTTTTATAAGTTTCTTTTAAATTTTTATAAGGGTTAGGATAATTAATAATGTTCTTAATTATTATTACAAGAGCTTTTTAACTATAGTTTTACAGAAAATTTATGATATGCAGAAGCGCACTTTACGATGTGTTATATATGAACATAAGTCTCACTTATTATGTCATTAAACATGTACGAATTCTATCCCCCCCCCTTCTTTTCCCCTTTTTTTCCCTCTAAGTAGGCATAGTTACAAATAATATAGTGTTTACACTTATGTAGATTTTAATGTACAATATGCTTTATAATAGTATCTATTGGGTATGGATCTGAGAATGTTCTTCTCCATAAGATAGACAAGTTTACTATGTGTGTGTGTAATTTTTATTATTCTATATCTATAAATGTATTTTTATTTAGAAAAATGTCTGTGAACAATTTAGTGAATAATCCCCTAGATACCGATCGGAGTAGGGGTGGTATCTATTGTGTATGGTAATATGTTCTTTCAGTATGGTCAATCACAAGGCTAGAATTGCAGACTTTTTTGAGCAGTCACGCCCCTTACCAAGACTTATAATGAGACTGTGGTGGATAAGTGGGCGGATCTGATGAAGCCGAATATATTGGTGAAACACGTCATCACGCTCTGACGTGATCACATCATCACGCTCAGCGGCCGTAAGCCCCGCCTTCCGGAACCGAACGGTAGAGTTTGTAGCCCTTGGAGTCCTGTGAAAGCCGGCGCACAACCCAGGGACTTAACCACATATTGGAGAGGACTTACAAGCCTGACAGCTGCTTTTAACACAGTATGTTAAATAAAGAATTTTTCTACTTTCGCCACAGCCTCAAGTCTAAATATGTTACAAAAGATGCCAGCACAGTTCAGAGCAGACTAAATTGCTCTACTCTTGTGAGTTATTTGGTTTATATCGATTTTATTTATTGTATATGCATATTGCCCTATGAGTTTGTGTTTTTTTTCTCTTTTTCTATTTTAAGATACATATTGAAGCTCTGACACAAGCAAAAAAAGGGCTACTCCTAAGTGAGTTACTAAAGATCTTTTTTCAAATATTTGCACAATACACTAAAAAGTGTGTTTTTCTCACAAGTGCACCTTGTCACTTTGGTCATTTATTATTGCACTAATGTTTTTTTAGTATTTTACACATTTATATGGTATTAACGTGAATATCATTAATTAATTGTAGTTTTTATAAATACATGGCTTTGTTTATATGTGTTAATTAACGCTAGATGCCAAGAGAAAAATAACATTTTATTTTTTATAGCTGCAGGCTCTGATGTACTATAGTGTGTATAAATGTTATATGAGGATAACCTTGATCAGCCCATTAAAAAAGACTCTACTATTGCCTCATCTTCAATTATTTAATTCAATTGTTTTTACAGTTATTTATTGGGCCAGTTCTGTGTTAAGCTAACTGCTTAATAAGTACTAACATCTTATACGTGAGTTACTAGCCTTCACTTAAAAAACTAATTTGAAGGTACTAAACTTCATGTAAATATTTTTTTTTTCACTTCAAATATCTAACAAGGTTATTCACTAAAATGAGAATTCACAGTGTATTTTAAATTTAAACTAGTACTGTAGTGGTTACGATGCTAGAAGTACTCTGGCCCAGTGGCGGATCCAGAGCCTGATCTCGGGAGGGGCAATTGTAGATTATTTAAAGACATAATCCAGATACAATAACCACTACAGCTCAGTGTAGTAGTTATGGTGCCAGTAGTGCCAGGATCCCATCCCAGAGTAAGTAGTCAAACCGTTTAAGAACAGTTTGACAACTTACCTGGGGTCTGCTGGGATATAGGGCATAGGAGCAGTGGTATGTGTTAGGGGTGAAGTGTGTATTAAAGGTGCAGTGTGTGTGTGAGCGGTGAAGTGTGTGCGTGAGGGCGGCAGTGTATGTCAGGGTTGCAGTGTGTGTGTTAGGGGGCAGTGTATGTGTGGGCAGTGTGTGTGAGCGGTGCAGTGTGTATATGAGGGGGCAGTGTGTGTGAGAGTTGCAGTGTGTGTATGGGGGGCACTGTATGTGTGTGTGGGGGCACTGTATGTATGTGTGAGGCAATGTGTGTATGGGGGCAGTGTGTGTATGGGGCAATGTGTGTGTATGGGACAATGTGTGTGTATGGGGCAATGTGTGTATGGGGCAATATGTGTGTATGGGGCAATGTGTGTGTATGGGGGCAGTGTGTGTATGGGGGGCAGTGTGTGTATGGGACAATGTGTGTGTATGGGGCAATGTGTGTATGGGGGCAGTGTGTGTGGAGGGAAATGTGTCTATGGGTGTGCAGTGTGTGTATGGGGGGAAGGAGGGTAGGGAGGCTTTTTAATATATTTTTTTAAATTTTTATTTAATAAAATTAATATAATTATGTCCCCCCTCCCTTCTTACCTTTACTGGGAGGAGGGGGGCATTTCTCCATCCCTGGTGGTCCGGTGGGGATTCCCTGGTGGTCTCAGTGGTGGTGAGGTGAACTCTAGTCCTTTGCTCCAGGGCTAGAGTTCACTCTCGCGAGATTCGGAGCTGCAGGCTGAGCTCCCGGGTCCTCTCTCACTCCCTCCCCTGCCGGCTGTCAGCACGGTGTCTGCAGACCGGGGAGGGAGATTTCTGATCCGGAGGCACATTGCAGGGCTGGCACTTGGACAATGCCAGCCCTGCATTAGCCGACAGGGGAGAGACTCGGCGGGGGGGCAATTGCCCTGTTGCCCCCCCGGATCCACCTGTGCTCTGGCCCCATTCCGGGGTAAGGGACAATCTGTTTTTGCAATGGTTTGCCCTCTCATCTGGGTCCTCACTCGGCACTGGCAGTCACCAAATGGCCAGTGACGCACATTCAGCATCAGAGGTGCAGAAGCAAGATGCCAATCCTGCCAGTCATTCATTGGCTGAGAGTGTCAACTAGGCATTCTAAACCAATAAATGACCTTCTGTGCATAGAAAAATGCACAGAATTGACACTAGCCAGCCCAGAGGTTGAGGTAGACTTCCAGCAGCAAAGGGGTTAAATTCTATACATCAAGTGTAAGTGACTCTAAGGGTTATTTACTAACGTGAGGATTAATGTGCATTTCAAATGTTAGGCCAAAATAGCTGAACTAGATGCATAGCAGACTTTTTCAAGTCCAGCTTTTTTTAGCATTAAATTTGAAATTGACTTTGAATTTAGTTTGAATTACTGACGATTGTCACATTAGTAAGTAACCCTGCATGAGTTCCCTGGCTCGTTTAAAACAGCAACAGAGTCATGACTTGCAGCTTAACAGGTGAATCACTGCTTAAATGTTTTCATACTTACTGGTTGGATTTTCTTCACACCTCCCATCAGCAAAGAATGTCTATTTTCTCAAACTGAAGTGCATTTTTCCATTCCATAGTCTTGCTTGTACACCAGTAGACATGTCAGTTAAGCAAGGACTTCTTGAGGCTCCTTCCAATGCAAAGTTCTCTTTGGTGTTTCTCCCTTGTAGGCACAAAACAAAGTAGTATGACTACACTTTAACAAATCTGTCAAAATACCTATTTAATACCTCCATCCACCTCTTCCAACTCATAAGAGAACAAAACTATAATTATTTAAAGGGTACCTGACCCTCAGCTCGCCTGAAGTTATCATCTTACAGAGATGGGTGTTACACTTCAATAGCACCCACCTCCAGTCTGCCTTCATTTCTCTCGAGGTCTCCATTGACTTGTCCTGCTTAGGGACGCTTCCCTAAGCAGAAAAAAACCCTCTCTACGATGTTGACATGCTGACTTAGGTTTACACAGAGTGAAGTTAGTTCCTCTATCCCTATGCTCCTTACCTGGTGCTAGCGGGCTACAGAGATGCTGTTGCAACCACAGCGCATGTGCTGTGGTTGCTCTTGGTAGAGAGTAGAAGGACTGTCTTTGAAAGATCCCTTGTGCTCTCTCTGTCAATCAATTCTTCAGCATGATGAAGAAATGATTGACAGGTGGAAGAAAAAAACAATATTAAATAGGTTTTTCTCCCAATCAATATATTTAGTAGCATGAAATGTCATGCTCTTTCCAATGAGTATGAGTGGCTTGGTGGATGATAGGTCCCCTTTAATGACTGATTAGGAATTGATCCAACTACTGTTTATTAATAAATATTGACTCATTTAAGCTATTTTCTTTATGATGATGTTACTGGTGGACCATCACTTGCCAGTATTGTTTAATATTACTTTTACTTATCCCTACATTTAACAAATATTTTCAGGAGCTTATGTTATATAAGTGTGAAAAATAAAATGAAATGTAGAAACCCACAGCTCTTTATCCTGCCACTCGATGGCTCGTGAGCCATTGTTCTAAGTTTTGTCCTTTGCAGCTGGTAGTTAGCATAGAGAAAGCAGAGAGAGATCAAGAGAATGTTGTTTCTGTTTTCAATATTTTTTTTTAATTTAGAAAGTATGTGAATACTGAACATGTACTGGCACAGAAGTGTGAATAACAAACAGTAATCAGTAACATCTGGAAAGATTATGGATCTGAGTAACACAAATCTAGCAAAGCTTAATTTGTAATACAATCATCTAGCATGCAAGATAGAATGTATCTTATCAATAAATATAAATACTTGAGATTCATTATCCCTTGTAAGACATGCAGCAATAATGATGTTTTATTTAAAGGGACACTATAGTTACCAAAACAACTTTAGCTTAATGAAGCAGTTTTGGTATATACATGCAGTTTCACTAATCAATTCCCTGCCATTTAGCAGCAAAATCCCTTTGTTTATGCAGCCCTAGTCACACTTCCCTGCATGTGACTTGCACAGCTTTCCTAAACATTTCCTGTACAGAGTCATCTAATGTTTACACTTCCTTTATTGCAAAATTCAAGTTTTGTTTTGAATTTATCTCCTGCTCTGTTAATAGCTTGCTAGAAAAAGCTAGAAAAAGTTCAAAATAACCCCTATGTAATTGGTTTTATTATCTTTGTTTAAAATAAAACTAGTTTTTTTTTTAACCTTACCTGGACCTTCCTGAATTTATCCCTGAAGATTTTATCTGGAGGAGCCACACTTTTTACCTCCTTGGTGGGTGGGAATCCACCTATGTTACACAGTACTGAGCAAAAACCAAATGTTTTGCTCTCCTCATGTGAGTATACTTCCTTTATTTTGCTTTTACAACAAAGAAAATACAGAGAGCTCTAATTTTATTTTTTTATTTTATGTAATTGGTAAATACCTGTGACACTGCAATTTGGAGGGAAATATCCGTGAACGCTCAACTCGTTAACTGGCCCTTGACCTTGACCTACCATCTACAAGGAACCAAGTTGAGCGACATATTCACAGGTGGGAATCATACCACCCAGGTGCATATATCTGGAACTAAACATGAGCTCCAGAATATTAAAAGTGGCATATCTCTTATTTTACCTCACCACCTATAGAATATATTACACTATATTCGGTTTAGTGTCTTCATAGTTTCCATACTGACTCAACATCATACGAGTTTGAGGACATCCGGAAGGTGCTGCTTCCCTGTACCCTTTCAAGTGAAGTGATAGTTGCTCTTTAATCTTTGTATTTTCGTAATATTTTCATCATGTCAATGCTATTTAATAGCATTTTTATCTGACAAAAACTGCAGGAGGGATATCCATGCAGCTGATTCCAACATAAATAATGGCATGTTGAAAATTCTCATTTGCTAAAATTCTACTATATATAAATTAACTGCATTCAGACAGATCAATTTCAGGGAAAAATAAATATGTCAGAATTGACTAGAAATTGACTGAATGTTTTAACCTAATTGCTACACAACACCCAAGCCATTAACTATTGTTCAGATTCCTTGGGAATCAGTGATCACACATTGATCCAGGTAAGAAATTATCAAACCGATGTAGGGCATAAAGGACAAATTCCTGGTAATACTAACCTAGAGAATTTGTTAATGTCCACATAAATCTGAATATCAGATCACACAAATGACATGCACAGGTGGTCCCCCATTCCATGTCCCCCACTGATGAAATTAGAGTTTTCCAATGTTAAACTTCTAACTACTACTACTACTGTGGATGTTATTGTGATATTACTTGCCAAATATTGACAATTAAAATGGCAAGTAAAAACCTAGTTTTACCCTGTGCCCATCAGTGGACAAGACTTTTTTTTCATTTTTCTCCTTTGTTTTATGGGGTATTCTATCTTATGATTGTCATTATTACTATTTTCATATTACTATTTTCATAACTATGTAGGCTCTTTTTCAAGGGGTAAAGCTGTTTCCATGGGCCAAAGATAAGTATAAAAAAGTTTTAGTGAGAATAAAATATATTATATACATAAGTTAAAGAGGGAGGAGATTGATTACTGACAACTAAGAAATAATATATCTACTTTGTGATGTGTATGTGCATTGGCATTTACCAGAGGATGGGCGAAATATAACTGTCTAGACACCACTTATCTGGACTACATCATGGTGAAAGAGAACAGAGGTTAGGGAGAAATGCTATGAGGTGCAGAACGGTTGCTGGAAGAGGAGTATATACAACTGTGAAGAGTTCTAATACTGGGTATATAAGAATAATACGTATGTGAGTTATTGAGACTGTGGTGTAGCATGGGAAACCCTATGAATATGAAATGGAGACAGTATGCCTTGGGGAGAATGGCCAGTGATCATAAATATATCTGATTGACATAGGGGAGATTGGGAAGTATATCACACCTTCCAAGTGTCCCTCTTTTCTACCCTAGTGCTGCTTTTTTCTAGGAACTCCATATTGTTGCTATGAGTGTATAACACAGAAAAAATACAAAAGCAGTGTGCCTTTAACCTACAATTAGTGATGTCCCGAACAGTCACCGAACGGTTCGCGAACGGTTCGCCACGAACGGTTCGACGCGGACTCATCATTGAGTAAACTTTGACCCTGTACCTCACAGTCAGCAGACACATTCTAGCCAATCAGCAGCAGACCCTCCCTCCCAGACCCTCTCACCTCCTGGACAGCATCCATTTTACATTCATTGTGAAGCTGCATTCTTAGTGAGCTGTCCAGGAGGTGGGAGGGTCTGGGAGGGAGGGTCTGCTGCTGAATGGCTGGAATGTGTCTGCTGACTGTGAGGTACAGGGTCAAAGTTTACTCAATGGTGAGTCCGCGGCGAACCGTTCGGCAAACCGTTTGGGACATCACTACCTACAATATATATATTTATAAATCAGTCTGTGTAAATAATATATACTGTTCTTGGTCTAAATAACAGTTTAGTTTTATAAATTGTTATTAGTAAGTCACCCATTTGTTCATAATGGGAGTTATGATGTAAAATGGTGCATCAGATTCCTCAAATCAGATACATTTTGCATTTCATCAATATTTGAACCTTGCATTTAAGTCAACTCACCAGTGTCAATGGTGGATCCATGTAGTATAGATTCCAAAGAGTGTTCGTAAGATTATGGGCGCTAATAATCTCCTCATAGCTGATAAATTGTACGTCTGTCGAGAAACAGATCAGAGCTCAATATAGGTCCTGGAATAAGAAGCATTAAAAACAAAATAAATAAGCAAAGTAGAAGTTTCAAGCCGCCATGTGATGTATGTGTTATCTTTTTCATTTATGAAAAATCTCCATTAAAACAAGTCTTAAATGGAACAGGTAGTATAATTAAAGAGACACTGTAAGCACCAAAACAATTTTAGCTTAATCAAATGGTTTTGGTGTATTGGTGCACCCCAGGCTGCCTGCCAATCACTGAGGCCATACCATGCAGAGAGCACTGTTTCACTGGTCTCTGCAGGGTCCTAGTGCAGTATCTCCAAAAATCAAGACAGCAGGGAACAACTCAAGACAGGACCCTGAACTCATCACTGATACACCAATATCAAGATGATTATTATTATTATTTTATTATTTATAAAGCGCCAGCAAAATTCCATAGCGCTGTACAATAGGTGGACTAACACACGTAATTGTAACCAGACAAATGGACTCACAGGAACTGAGGGGTTGAGGGCCCTGCTTAATGAGCTTACATGCTAGAAGGTACTGTGGCCACCCAGTGTATTCAAAGAATTAAAAAAGTTCTAGGCCATTAACATCTGGAGGACCAAGAGTTTGAGATCCCTGATCTATAGCATCCAATTCTACTACCTCTATTCCCATAATTATTCTTTAATCCATAATTATTCATTAATCCCACACCTTATTTAGCTCTCATCTACTTACTAAAGACTTTTAAATACCCAATTGCTTTTTCACCATGACATTTTAATTATACCCTCTTCCAAAAATGTACATGCTACAGACTGCACTTTTCACTAGGCATGTGATTCCTGCTAAAGCTAACTCACATCAAGAACCATATGTTTTTTTATGTCAACACATCCATAACTCAAACTTTTGTAAAGTTTATGGTGTAGTTCTCTGTCGAGAGGAGATGCTCTTGTTTCAACCTGCTTGATTGACAGCTGAGTTAGCTGTATAGCTTGGAGGAAAGACGAGACAGGGGGATATGATAGAAACATTTAAATATATAAAGGGAATCAACACAGTAAAGGAGGAGACTATATTTAAAAGAAGAAAAACTACCACAACAAGAGGACATAGTCTTAAATTAGAGGGACAAAGGTTTAAAAATAATATCAGGAAGTATTACTTTACTGAGAGGGTAGTGGATGCATGGAATAGCCTTCCAGCTGAAGTGGTAGAGGTTAAGGCTATCCTAACTATAAGATAAGACTAGGGAGTAATGAAAGTATTTAGAAAATTGGGCAGATTAGATGGGCCGAATGGTTCTTATCTGCCGTCACATTCTATGTTTCTATGTTTCTATGAGTTGCAGATTTACAGCTGCGGCAATTTTTACAGATCACTATAGATTACTTTCAGAGTTGAAAGATGGCTCAGGGTGCTATATCCACAATCACTTTTGCAATTCTACAAAGTTGTGGTGGTGCTTAGAATGACCACTGAAACTGAGTTGTAAACAACTTGGATTAAAAGAACTTTTACCATCCAGGATGGCTTATTGTACAGCTATAGATATAGTTACACACACACACACTTTTCGGTAAGGTGGACTGAGAGGGAACTCCAGTGAACCAGGGGGCAATGTAAGAGTTCTGTTTTTCCACTACCATCAAAGAAGCAATCCAATTTCTTTATTCACTATTTGGGGTATTCCAATCCCAAGTAGACTCATGGGGAGCTAAGGATAACAGCAAAGAATAACAAAAATTACAAGCTTACCAGCGTCTACATATTTTGTGAAAGTAACACTTTATGAAGACAATATTTTTCTTTTATTTGCATTATTTGAGAAATTCTGTTCTTGATCCAGTTCAGTCCCCAAGAGCTCTGATTTCAAATGCCACTCCAGTGGGATACACAGGAATGAATTATAGTGCCATAGATTGGGTGAATCTGTGTGAGGTATTGGTGTTTTCTTCATTGCACTTCACTGTGTATAATAGTTTATTGGATCACTCCCATTAGCGTTGTTTCAAAGGTAATGAATCATGTGCCCTCTGCTCTTAAGATAGCATGTACATCGAAGGAGATGTACATGCAGTTTCCTAGAAAACAGGAATATAAATAGATATGGTGCACTAATCTAGAACTGCAAAACGGAGTGAAGAATTTGTTCTATTTCATCTGAGTGTCCTACAGATCAGCGGCAGAACTAATGTAGAGGGGGGCCCTGGTGCAAGAACCTTTTTTAGGGTCCCCCCAATAATGTAAGGGTGGCCATAATATAGAGACACATCTGTCATACAACTCCCACAAGGCTATGCTATCTAGGCATCTACTATTTGTACATCATTGCAGGGTTGTATTTGTGAGTTTGTACATTTGAATGTAAACATGTTTTTGTAATTAGTAAGTGTGTGTGCATGTAGAGGTGTATTAGTAAGTACCGTTGCCATGAAATATATGTTTGAATGCATGGGTGTGTTTGTATGTAGTGTTGGCTTTTAAAAGCGGTCATACTTTTATGTGTAGTTTTGGTATTTGAAAGAAGGGGTGTTTGTATATAATTTTGGTATTTTAATACAGGGATGTGTTTGTATGTAGTGTTGACTTTTAAATGGTGGGTGTAGATTTGTGTGTAGTACTGGGGTTTAAATTAAAAAATGTGTATGTACATACATTTGTAATTTGACTGTACAGAGATTAACCTCTCTGTCGAAGGTGTAACTCAACATCTGGCGACATCATAGAATGGGGTGTCATCAACCAGGGCAGAACTAGAGTTCCAGGTTGGCTAATGTCAACAGAGAGCAACTTCCACTCTCAGCCAATGGATGTCAAACACCATGGTTTACGTATTCTGCAGCTCTACAGAATCCAAAATCGCATTACTGGACCACCAGGAAGCATCACAACCCAGAAGGGACCCAGGTGAGGAGGCAAACCATTGCTAAATGGTTTGCTTCATTTCCGGGGAATCAGTCCAGGATACTCTTGGTATCATGGATGCGCCAGGCTGCAGTGGTTATGGTGTTTGGAATAACCCTTTAAATCTACGGTTCTGAAGCTATTTCTCCAAATTATAGATTTAGTAATCAACCATATAATGTTATTCAATAAGCTGATAATTAACCAGAGAATTGCACGTTTTAGACCAAGATAAAATACCATTTATCCATCTTTTTTTCCACATCATCTGTTTTGCTCTAAAATCTGCACATCCCTGGTCAATTCCGGACAATTTCCAGTTTAGTGAATATCTCTGCTTGAATTTTTGTTTGGCGATTTTTTTTATTTCTACTTATGATACTTATTTACTAACATGTAAAAATCAGTAATCCAAGATTAATCTACAAATGCATGATGAAAAACTAAATGATATGCAAATCAAATCTGTAAATGACCAGAAATGCGTACTCAAACAAACCAAACATTCCCATTGTCCTAAGGCATCAACCCTCATAAAAGACGCGCTTGTGAAACATATACAGGTTAATTCGTTAAAGTGAAATTCAAAGTGAATTTAAAATTAAAGGCCAAAGTAGCTGAATAGCTGATGTCCAAGATTTTTTTTCCAGGTTGGCTATTTTGGCCTTAAACTTGAAATGTACCTTGAATTCACTGTGAATTGTCAATTTAGTAAATAACCCTGATAAGTGAGGAAGTTTAAAAGAATAGTTTAATTTTCACCTCTCGACCACAAACTGCAATAAATAACGATGGTACTCAAAAGAATACCAAAGGATTAAAGAATATTACAATAAAGTCTGTCCATTGTGGGATGGATCACGGCATGCTATCTATGTGGGAAAACGTGTTTTCACTGTTGCAGTAGATACTCTGGAATTGGATCAGCTAGTGTTTATACATGCAGGACAGGGACTACACAGCTGATATAATACGTTTATTTTGCACTTACAACACTTTAGGATTTGTCTATAAATACGTGAAGGGACAATTGTAATTCCAGGTAGGAGTGTCCTGTTCTTTAGGACATCCCTGGATATATTTTCTTTCTCTATTTGCTTTTAATATTTAGTTAATACCAATAATCAAATATATCATTTAACACACGCTATAGGAGAGATTAAACAATGTTTCTATTTCTCCTCCACCTTTGCAATATATGTCCTGGTTAACACAAACAGTGAACATACGTTATAGGAGATTTTAATTGTTTTAGTCAGTGCTGTACTTCCCCTTTTGTTCTCTTTGAAAAAAAAAAAAAAACACAGGCACCATAACCACAACAACACATTGCAGTGGTTTTGGTACCAGGGGTGCTATGACCCACCTCCTATGTAAGTAGTCAAACAGCATTATTTACTAAAGTGAAAATTGTGGAGAATTCAAAGCGAATTTCAAATTTAAGGCCGAAATGGCCGAAGAAGAAACATTCTCCAATTCAGTTATTCTTCCAGTTTGGCTACTTTTTTCCTTAAATTTGAAATTCACTTTGAATTCTATTTGAATTCCCAACAGATCTTACTTTAGTAAATAATTCTTAAACTGATTTAGAATGGTTTGACCTCTTACTTGGTGTCCACCAGTAGGTGCATGCTGCCTCCATGGCAGCTACAGGGGCTATAAATTTGAAGGATGTAGTGGAGGCCGGAAATTGCGTCTCGCGGATCCCAGTTAAGATATTAAACCAGTCTAAATTGGTTTGACTACTTACAAAGCATGGGCGCCAAGGCACTTCTGGAACCATAACTACTAAAGTGTGCTTTAGTGGTTATGGTGCCTAGAGTTTTCCTTTAAGTGACAAAACACTATGTTCAGATTTTAAACAAGAGATTTCACAAACATAAACTAACTAGGTAGTAATAGCAAACCCTTTTACTTTCACAATGACAGAACATAAATAAAAAGGGCAATGTATTTAAATCGAAATTTGTTTGAAATTGGGCCAAATACCTTAAGGTATTTTTTGAGATAATGGTTAGATATGACATTTAAAGTTAATTCATTCGATACAGCCTGAACTGTGCTCTACTTATCAGTTATCATTCTCAATAAGGAATCCAGAGTTTTAAAGATGTTTTTTCCTTCGCAAACACAAAATCCTAGCAACAGTAAAAACACACATAAATATAAGCCAAGATATTTAATGACAGCTGTTCGAAGTACATCACATCTCGTCGATCATGGAGCAAGAATAGAATGCCTTTTGGGATCATCTGGTTAATTGTTATATAACACTGTTCTATCCCACAACACTATGGGGTGAGAGGAAATAGTTGGGTTATCAAGGGGCTCAAGATGAATATATTAATCCCTCATACATCTATTTTAGGTTGTCAAGTTGGGTATAAATACAGAAAAAAAACAGAGGAGACATATTCATTGGGGAGTCTAGTTAAATGGAAAAAAACAGACACCTCTAAATAAGTTGTAGCTAAATGTATAAACCTGGAAAAGTTATATACAAACACAAGGTGAGTTTATATATTCAAATGGCCATTGGAATAAAACTAAAGAGCATACATAGGGATTTAGGCCAGAACGTTCTCTTTGTTTCTACCCTGGAAAAGTTATAGTCTAGACACCCGAAATTAAAAAAGTCTAGAAACAAGCTAAGGAGTCAGTTCGGGAAGCAAACACAGACTTGTCAAGGGAAAAAAAAGGGTGATGCTGCGTGACACCTGATTTTCCCTCAAGCCTCCCGACTGTCAGTCTGACACTGTGACCCGGTGCCAGGAGGACTTAAAGGACCCCTCGACACTCATAAAGAACTTCAACTTGAAGTGCTTTATGGGTGAGGAGTATCCCATTATAATAAGTTTCTGTGAGAAACCAGAGCTTTTATAAATAATTATTGAGACACTCTAGTTACAGAACAACTTTAGCTTAATGAAACAGTTTTGGTGTATAAATCCTGCCCCTGAAGTCTCACTGTTTAAATGCCTGCCATTTAGGAGATAAATCACTTTATTTATAGAGCCATAGTAACACCTCCCTGCATGTAACCTACACAGCCTTCCTAAACACTTCCTGTAAATAGTTGTTATATGTTTGCATGTCTTTTATTGCAAATTCTGCTCAAATTGGAATCTCTTATTATTTATTTTATTTATTTATAAAATATTTTACCAGGAAAGATACATTGAGATTTCTCTCGTTTTCAAGTATGTCCTGGGTCCACAAATCATTGCATTGTTACAATTAGGGTACAATAAAATACAAAAACAATTTAATACACAATAAATACAATATTTAACAATAAATATATAATCAACTATGACAGGTGCATTCTGTTTTGAGGTATGTAGAGAGGGATCTCTTTTCCCCTGCTCTGTTAGTACCTTGCTAGATCCTGCAGAAAGCCCCTGGATGTAATTAAATTTTAATTTACAGAGCAGGAGATAAAACTTTTTTAAGTAGTAAAGTATACAAAAAACAGAAAATGAAGGAGAGACCACCTCGTGACAAGACAGGCCGCTCTCCTTCAAACCACCCCAAAGTAAATGTCTATAGAAAATAAATAAATTTTATTGAAAATAGTGAAGTAAAAAACCAAATAGCCTTAGGACTCATAAAAAAGTCTAGTCTATTAGCTGCAAGGTATGTCAATCACTAATGAATGTAGCAATTTAAACTTAGACAGAGTTGATACCAAAAGTGATAATAACAATATAAACCACTATTAAATGTGGCCATCCAAACTTAAACCCAGTTAAATGCTAAAAGTGATAATAGCAATGCAAACTAAACCTTGCAGGACATCAGAGAGTGCAAAGTTACTAGCACAAGATGGAAGACGAGAGGATGGGGGGATATTATGTATCAATCACTTTTAGAAATAGCAGTTAAGACTTAGGCAGAGTTAATGCTAAACGTGATAATTACAATAACAAATCACTATTAGATATAGTAGTTATAAACTTAAACCAAGTGAATGCTAGAAGTGATAATTCCAATATAGACTAAACCTTGCAGGGGGTCAGAGAGTGCAAAATTACTAGCACATAATAGAAATCGAAAGGATAGAGGAGATCATGTAATAAGAGAGGAAAATGTAGAGTAGGAATGAATATGAAATAGATCCAGATACAGAAGAGCTGGATAAATCAACCTTATAATAGCTCCATACTACAAGCTCAAATACCCCAGCGTATTGACCAAACCTGATCACCCCAAAGTGGCTGTAACACACTAAAGAGTCCGCTATTGGTATAATAAAATCAACAATTACATCGGGAAGAAAAGCCCGACGCGCGTTTTGGCGGACTAACCGCCTTTCTCAAGGGCTAAATAAAGTAGTAAAGTAAATTACATCTAGTTGAAATTGAATCCATTTTTTTTTATGCAGGATGTGTAAGTCAGAGCCAAGGGGAGTGTGACTAGGGCTACAGAAACAGAAGTGATTTAACTCCTAAATGGCAGACAATTGAGCAGTGAAACTTCAGAAACATGATCTATACACATAAACTGCTTCATTAAGGTAAAGTTGTTTTGGTGACTATATTGTCCCTTTAATGAAAGACCCCCACTGGCAATCAATCTGACAGCCAGTGAACTTTGTTTCCTACTTCTTTTAGTGACCCTGAACTACTGGAAGTATTAGGTGCGCTCTATGTTCCTTCCCCCTGCATACCTGATCTCAAATCAAAATGCTGTGAGTGTGCGTAACTGTGTGTGAACAGACGCGCTCGCACACAGCAGCTGCAAGCATGCAGGCAGGCACGCGCACAGTAAGACAGCGTCCGAGGCTTCACAGTGAGAAGCCTTTGATAGGCTATTTCCACATGAAGAAACTATTAGTCTCTTCTAGGGAAAAAGGATAGGGCTTGTAAAAGGTGCATTGCATAAGCACTGCAGCTTTTCCAAGATTGTTTAAGATATAACACCAATGAATACAGGCATGTAAAATGCATGCATCTTTTCACTGGGGGTTTTAATGTACTAAACAGTAAATTCTACTTGTTTGCCATTTTCACATTGGAGTGTGCCTTTAACCCCTTAAGAACACATGGCATGTGTGACATGTCATGATTCCCTTTTATTTCAGAAGTTTGGTCCTTAAGGGGTTAAGGGAAGCCTTATAACCATGCTTGCTGTGCACTCAGGGTTAAAGTCAGGAGATTTTAGCAGTACCCTTTGTGGAATGGACTCCAATATTGTTGGGGGCGTTGTTAGTGGCGTTGATTATATTATGCCAGCCACACAGCACCCTCTTGATATCAGGCAAGCCAAAGTTGGGTGTTTTGGAAACTTGGATACATAGGAAAAGCTGGGTCGAGAAGAGAGTAATCAGAATAAACCTAAAACAAACTGAGTCACAGGTATCAATAGAAATCCCAAACAAAACTCTGAGCACAATATAAGAGGAGAGGGTCCTAAGAAATGGGATTCACAGGTTTACCTAAATTCATCCAGGAGGTGCCAATGCACACTGAACACAAATATGGGCCCTGTACAGCATTTTCCCATAAAAACAATTGAAGTGCTGCTTCCCCAATGGTAGATATATTTAAAAAAAAAACCAAAAATAGCATGAAGAACATACTTACTATTCAATAGCTCAAAGGCTGCCGTGCTGGTAGACTTTGCTCCAAAGTAAGTCCAAATACAGATATAATGTGTTCTACCGCACTCGTAGACTCTTCCAAGGAAATCAGTAAGACCTGTTCGTGCAGTTGCTTGTATATTGTAGAAAATAAAATACGCAAGAGAGAAACAATCAAAACCGTGTGTATGTGTGAGGAGATTGCTGAGAAAGTGTCTTCTGCCAGACCAGGAATGATTTCTGTGTAATATTTGCTCAGTCATCTATTTTTAGTGAAACTGCAAGTGAAACTGGTAGACAGTCACTAGAGGCGGCCATTACAGTTCTTCTAAAACAGCAGTGTTTTACATTGCAGGGTTAAGGAGACAGGGACACTGCATTCAGAACACTTCAATGAGATGTAATGGCCTGAGTGCCTATAGTGTCCCTATAACTTTATTTAGTTGCCGCAGCACCTTGTCTTGAGTCATCCAGTCACATTTTGTTCGGCAAGTTGTCAGCATATCTTTTGCTATAGTTTTGTCCTTAATAGAAAAGTAATTGTTTCAAATTTCTGTCTTTTCCTGGTCTTTATTTACTAACACACTTATCTCCGATTTCTGTGTACCTACACTTTCATGTTTAGTTTTTTGGGAATTTATGTAATTAAAAAACATTGGATTTGGTTTTCCTGTCTATTTGGCTATCACTTTCTATTATTCTAGTGTATCTCATCTAATAGTCGTTTCGCAAGCCTTATTGGCTTCCATTGTACTTACATAGGATGCTTCTGATTTTTCCGATTTAAATGTCCTTTTCTTATGTCTAATTTCTTGGTTTACCTTCCCACTAAGCCACATTGGTTTATATTTTTTTTTCTTCCATATTTCTTACCCAATGGTTCAAAGCATTTCTAATAATTGTTTGACGATACTCCATTTATCCATAGTGGGTTTTTTCACTAATTGATGAGTTGTACGGCTGCCCTTGTCTTATTGAAATTGGCCTTTTTAAAAGTATATATTTTAGTATATCACATGTACATTTGCTCTTTTGAGTTTTTATCAAAAGAGCAAATGTTGTGATCACTATTTCCCAAGTGCTCCTCTACTTGAATGTTTATCAAAAGATCAACATTGTTTGTAATAAGCAGATCCAGACAAGCATCCTTTCTAGTTAGTGCTTCTATATACTTGGAGAGAAAAAGAAAAACTAAATAAATATGATAAGGGACTGTTGGAAAGAGGGTGTCTACAGACTTAAAGGAAGTGCGGTTAAAGGGCAAATACACGGAGACAGTTCATTAACAAGGGGATTGGAAATGTATCAGAAAATGAACTGGGAACTTGATTAAATGGTCTAAAATCTGCTTATGATTGGTGTCTTTATTTGTATGCTAAGGAGCCCACATCCTGCCATACTGTAGGAATGAGGGTAGGTCGTTTCTTTGGCCTTTTACACTGTCTTACATCTGCCAACTAGTGAAGAGGAATGTGGAGAAATTCCAATTTTCCATAGAAAAGCCCAGTGTTTGTGTTTTGTTAATATAACTGCATTTCACTTGAAACTCGTTTTCTTTATATTAAAGTGTTGAATTCATAAGGGAATTGTGCATCCTAGAACAAGTTACAAGTACAAAGAAAAAGTGCTGAATTAGGATTTTTTCAGTTTGGAAATTTGTGGCTAATATTTCAATTTCTCCAATTCCTTGCAAAATGAATACACTCTCTCTTCTATTTTGCCATGAGTGCCACATCAGAGGCCAATGTGGTGTCACTCACTGGCTACCTGTAGTGTGTCTATTTAGCCAAAAGGTCAATTTAAATGTTGCTCTTGCCAAGCCATCAAAGGGTCATTTATTGTAGTTACGGCACATGAAAACATGTAACAAATACTTCAGAGAATCCAAGCAGGCAGCAGACCATTGGAAAAGCAGGAAGGACCCCACCTGGGAAGGGGGAACTTACTAGGAAGTGAGGGGAAAGAATGAGTATTGACATATTAATAAATCTGTTGAGTTCTGCAGAAAGTTGGGTTTCCTTTTGTCTCTTTCTGTTTTCCCTGTTCATTACATAAATACATTTAAAAACAGAAAGACACCACAACAAGAGGACATAGTCTTAAGTTCGTGGGGCAAAGATTTAAAAATAATATCAGGAAGTATTACTTTACTGAGAGGGTAGTGGATGCATGGAATAGCCTTCCAGCTGAAGTGGTAAAGGTTAACACAGTAAAGGAGTTTAAGCATGCGTGGGGTAGGCATAAGGCTATCCTAACTATAAGATAAGGCCAGGGACTAATGAAAGTATTTAGAAAATTGGGCAGACTAGATGGGCCGAATGGTTCTTATCTGCCATCACATTCTATGTTTCTATGCTATGAATCTCCCGTTTTTACTCTCACATGATATCCAGTAGCTACAAATCTGGCAATTGTTTAAGACTACAAGCAGTCAAACAGAAGAGGGGTGTTATGGAAGTAAGATTCTTTTAATATCCCATTGTACAGTGCTACGGAATCTGTTGGCGCTATATAAATAATAAAATAATAATAATAATAATAATAATAATAATAATATCAAAGCACACAAAACTCGATGGCTTTTAATTTCTCATAAATGCGATCAGAAACCCTCCTGCTTTATTGACTGACTCGTTGGCTAGGGTATAAAAAGGTATAATGTCTAATCTTATGGCTACAGGCTATTAGTTTTGTTTTATTTTATATCTGTTTAACATTATTCATGGATTCTTAATTGATCCTTTTACTATAGGTTGTTATTGTGCAAGAAGTTAGATTTTAGGCTGTCTTTACTGTATGGTACCATTCAGAATCTATGACATGGTAAGCAGTTATTTTTCATGGTGTCTTCATTGGAATGATTTTCTTTTGTATGTTCAACCCAAAAAATTTAAAATTAAAAAAAAAAGTTTAAAAATTTAAATCTGTCAGGGACTAATAATGATAAAGCGCTCTCTATGTGCATCGGACTGAAAAACAAATGGAAATGATACAAAGTCACATCACCAAGTCTAAAAGTCTCCGGTTTTGCAACAATTAACCTGCAAAAGCAGATGCAAAAAATAGTCAGGATAGCTGAGGTCAGAGGAACTGGAAGTAAACAGAACAATGTAACATAAGCAGGGTAACAGTAATATAAAATCAGAGCAAACAATAGCAAGATTGTTCAAAACCAATAACGTCAAATGATACAAACTAGAGTGACTGAACTAACGCTATCACGTCATTCAGTTCAAAACTGTTGTATCACACACGTTATGTTTTACCATACACAACCTGATTATGCATCTGCGTACCTCTACCCTACAACAGCTTATGTTTCTTTACATGTTCTCACCCAAAATAAAACGACTTAACACATAATAGACAATAGTGATGTCCCGAACGGTTCGCCGAACGGTTCGCCACGAACGGTTCGACACGGACTCATCATTGAGTAAACTTTGACCCTGTACCTCACAGTCAGCAGACACATTCCAGCCAATCAGCAGCAGACCCTCCCTCCCAGACCCTCCCACCTCCTGGACAGCTCACTAAGAATGCAGCTTCAAAATAGATGCTGTCCAGGAGGTGGGAGGGTCTGGGAGGGAGGGTCTGCTGCTGATTGGCTGGAATGTGTCTGCTGACTGTGAGGTACAGGGTCAAAGTTTACTCAATCATGAGTCCGTGGCGAACCGTTCGGCGAGCCATTCGGCGAACCGTTCGGGACATCACTAACAGACAATATTAAAGGCGTGACAGGAGGAAAAGGTAGAACAATACGACACTGTATCTGTTTTTCTATATGATATACATTATTTTAGCACTGTCCCCAGCGTGGGAAAACTGTTTACTGCTATGACTTCAATTGAAAGATTTGTTAAATTAAATTATCAAGGCAGGGGAAACAGGAATGTATATACACTTGTCTAGACAAACTAAACCATGCTCTACATGCGCCCAACAATTTTTCTTTAAGTTTGCAAACTGCTTAATTAATATAACTGTTCCTGTTATGTTCATCTGTTCCCACGTAAATGCCTCTGCGTAGGCGACCATATGCCTTTTTATCGTGACTTGTTTGATGTCAATAAAAATCCTTTAAAACAAACTAGAGTAACTGAATACATATTAAGAAACTATAATTAAGGTAACACCGGCTTTTAAAGATGACAATCCAAAGTATTCATCCACACAGGCTTTTAAAGATGTAGGTGGGGAGAGATATTTAGTTACAGTACAGTTGTCCTTCAGCTGTGCGGAATTTACTTTTGTCTTTGGTCCATGGCAATATATCAGACCAATTGTCAGAGACTGGTCTGACGGTGATGCCCATATCAGAAAAAAATGGCTTCCTTTATCTAGGACTATTTCTACCGATAATCCATGTAAATAGAGCACTTAGTAAAGAGTTAAGCAGCAGAAGGAAGTTTGGACAGAGGAGTGTTGTATGCTATCTTAGAGATTTTGTCTCAGGATTATAGTGTGCCTCTGGGAAGGAGGCAGGTCAACAATAAAATCTATAGCAAGAGGAGTCCATGGTCTGTCAGAAATAAAGAATTCCAAAAATGTGAGGTTGAGAATAAGATTTTGGTTTTGGCAGATACATTAAAAGCACGTAATAATTCATGTTAGACATTAAGCCAGGCACGTTGCTGGGGAAGCAACTC
This sequence comes from Pelobates cultripes, assembly GCA_933207985.1. Classification (NCBI taxonomy): domain Eukaryota; kingdom Metazoa; phylum Chordata; class Amphibia; order Anura; family Pelobatidae; genus Pelobates; species Pelobates cultripes. The sequence continues at coordinate 36,812,028 of OW240921.1, forward strand.
TTTGAGTGCCCTCTGATTCTTATCAAAGGAAAGCATTGGATCTAGTGTTACCCTATGAAAAGCATTTGATTGGAGGAGCAGAGTCCTTACCTCGCATTTGCTTCTCATAGAGAGGCATTGCATTGGGCAAGAAGACAAAGAGGCGTCTGCGAGAAGAAGACATGGGAGACAAAGCAGGAAGCTGTACTGAGTGAGACTGGGAAAAAGGGTGAGTAAAAAGCTTTTTTTAATTTAATTAACAGGGGCCCAGAATCTTCAATAGCAAGTAGAAAACTACAGCATTAGGGATATGTTTGTGCCCATACTTATTGTATATAACTTTTTATGGACAAACAGAGTTTTCTTTGACATCAAACATTTATATATGAGTCATAATTTAATAAGAATAAAATATAAATAAGTTTTGACAATAATACCCCCCATGTACAGGTTTTATGGGGTTTGAAAGTTTTAAGGCCAAAAATGGGTCCCTGTCCATTTCAGTCATCATTCATGGAAATTTGACAAATTTATTTTTTGGCCCTTTTTTTGTCTTTGAGACAGTATGAAAGTCCAAGACAGAACATTACCCCCACCATAGCATACTGTTTCCAAAAGTAGACAACCTGGGGTAGTCCAAAATTTTTTTTTTCAGTAGTCATTTAGTCACAAGACCTAGCCAAATGTAGTATTCATATTTATTCCCGAACAAACACTGCATTTTCACTGTTTATTTAATCCTCCTTATTTGTTTTACTGCAATAAAACACCCAAATACATTACATGACCATGTAAAGCTTTGTAAATTGAAAACTTGGTTATGTTCTTATCATAACCTTAGAGTGGCTGGGCTTACGTAAACAGGGACAGCTGAAGGTAACGGAATCAAGAAGTCAGAGTCATGTCAGGAATCCAGAATAACCATTAAGTCATGTCACCAACAGAGTGATTTGACTCAATAGTTTATTTATGCATGGTAAACTTTGACACCATCTGTAACACATGGGCCAGATAGAGATGGGCAGTTAGGGTAATAACTTTTTTTTTAAAACACCCATTTCTAGTGTGACCCTTTGCAGACTGTGGGGGAGCCTACAAAAACAAAGTGCCTGCCAGAATGTCCCTGGGCATACTCTAATTGAAAATTGGTAGATAAGAAGGCTGGCTAAATAAAATTTTCTTCCGTGAGTGTTAGATATTCTGAGTGGTGGTAGACTGGGAGCGCCATCATTGGTAGCCTGACTTATAGGGCTCTATAACAGGAAAGGGTTGAAAACGTAATTTTAAATTGAGAAAAAGGGCCACATTTTAATATTTAAAAAGGCAAAAATGACACCTCAAAACACTGAATAGTGCTACAGTATGGAGAGTGATCACAGGCAAGTCTCCGCATTCAGTGGCATACTAAGGGGGGAGGAGGGGGACTTATACATGTGTCTTTGTATATGTATGTCTGTGTATCTATATGTGTCTTTGTATTTGTGTATCTGTATGTGCCAGTGTGTGTCTGTGTATCTGTTGTGTGTCTGTGTTTGTATCAGTGTCTGTGTATCTGTATGTGTGTGTCTGTATTTGTATGTGTATCTGTGCCTGTGTGTCTCTTTCTGTGTCTGTATGTGTGTGTGTTTGTATCTATATGTGTGTTTGTATATGTGTGTCTATCTGTATGTGTGTCAGTGTTTGTCTGTGTATGACTGTGCTTCTATGTAACTGCATGTGTGTACCTATGTGTCTATGTATCTGCATGTGTGCCAGTGTGTGTGTGTGTGTGTGTGTGTGAGTAAATGTGTAAATGGGCATCCATCTCTTCACCTACACTACACACAAATACAACCCTGCATCCAAATGTCAACACTACATAAAAGCACACCACCATATTCAAAAACCACACTACAGAAAAATGCATGCCTGCATTCAAATGCCAACAGTACATGCAAACACACCCATGCATTCACTCACACATACTCCACACAAAAACATGCTTACATTTAAAGACACAAACACGGCTCAGTGCTAAATACACTAAAGGGGGAGACACTAAAGGGAAAACCAGTGTGTCCCTACAAAATAATAACACTGCCCCCTAGCCGGCCAGCCGGGAACTGACAGCTGTCAGAGATAGGACTGAATGAATAGACGCACAGTCTAAAAAAAAAAAATGGAAACAGGTCCCCAGTAAAACCTGTTACTGTCACCAAATCCCCCTGCTGCTTCAGAAGTGGGGTTGAATGTATAAACACACCATTGAAAAAGTAAATGGGAACGAGTCCTAGGTAAACCTGTTGCTATTACCAAACCAGATCCCCCTGCTGCTACAGAAGTAAGGCTGGATGTAAAACTCACAGTATAGATAAATGGGAACAAATCCCCAGTAAACCTATTGCTAGCATCAAATCCCCCTGCTGCATCGAGGCAGCCCCCCTTCCTAGAAAGCTAAAGTCCTGCAGCGATCTAAATATTACAAAAGTCAGACAATCATCATATAAAGTGAAAGTTTAAAAACGAGAGACAGCGGCCCTTTAGTGTCTCCCCCTTTATCCCATTGAACATTTCATGGGTGTTACTATCCTACCAGGCACTTAACAATAATACCTTCTCCCCCCTAGATGCCAGTCCTGGACTGACGTTCTAAATCATTTCTCTTCTGTCCTCTTCTGTTCTGTTCAAGCTGTCAAAAGCAATTCATTTCTCAATGCTTTCCTATGGACGCTCTGCATGATGGAGGCATAATATGCCTCCAGCATCGCAGATGCGCCTCTAATGGCTGTCCGGAAGATAGCCACTAGAGGCTGGCTTAACCCCAAATGTAAACATAGCAGTTTCTCTGAAACTGCTATGTTTGCATCTGAAGGGTTAAAACCTGAGGGACCTGGCACCCAGACCACTTCATTGAGCTGAAGTGGTCTGGGTGACTATAGTGTCCCTTGAAGGACACTCTGGAAACAAAACTGTTACATTGTTCTTATTTCAACTTTATTGCTACAATTATGGAGCTCACTAGATACACTTAGAACAAAGTTTCAAAAGTCATTATACCATCTTTTTTACACTACACATTGTTTGTATATAGTTTATGTATTTTAAATAGACGGCATCTCGACCCTACCAGATTGGCCAAAATGTCGATAACACAAGCCCCCATCTGTTGGAGATGCAATAATAAAGAGACGTTTCTCCATATATGGTGGGGATGTGAAATAATATCGCTAGTTTGGAATAGGACCTTTGAATATTTTAAGCTATTAGAAAATATCAAAATCACCAAGTGCCACTCTACTACATCTAAAACTCCCTCCCTCCCTGGCAAAAAAAAGATTTTATTTTTCTTCATTCTCCAGAACCACCATCCAGGACCCACCTTAGAAAACAACTTAGTTTCTAATTGACAATGGAAAATTAGTATTAATAAAATTATATTAATTCTAAAATATATAAGATATGGGAATACTGTACTGGCAATATAAAGCAGATGAATCCAGTGAGTTAGAAGGGGGTTAGAGGGTTGTTAAAAAAATAATAATAATTACATTGCTTTTGTTTAATAAGTGGTTCTCTCCCTCCCCCCATGACAATGTGGTTTAAGTTTTATGTTTTGTGTATGTTTTGTGTTCTTACATATTTATATTTTTTAGGTAGATATGATGTATTAACATTTTTTGTGATGGATATAATGACACTAGTATGCAGAAGGGAGGATGAGGTAGATGGTGCAACAAGTAGAGTATGAAAATATTAGTAGAAATTCTTTATATCCTATTAATAGTGCACCCTCCTACGTGTCCCTGTCTGTCAACTTTTTAAGCAAATGTAATATGTTATTAGTTCACATTTAGTTAGTTCTAATTAAATATTTTATTTATAATTTGTAGATCTGTGTGAGTCTTTTTGTGTGCACCCACTTGCTATGTGTTGTTGTTTTTCAATAATCAGTTGCTCGCTCTGGATTGCTGCCGAATTGACTTAGGTTTTTATTTTGATCTATTACCCCCAAATCTAGCGCTTACCCCAGACCCTGATCCCCACAAGGTCCACATAATGTCAATTGAAACGAGAGACGCACACTACATAAAATTTAGGTAGTGTTTATTCTAACTATCACAACTAGCATACACACAATTCATACATACACATATATTCAGAAGATGGCAAACAAGGTAAAAAAATATGTCTATGTCCTCAATAATGTCCATTTATTCAGGATATAGACATATTTGTGTACCTTATCTGTAAATATTTTATGTATTGCGTTCTGATTTCAAATGGCATTGTAGCCATTTATCAGTGTCTATTTTAACAAACAGAAAATCACAAAAAGAAAAGCCAATGGAAAAGTGAAAAATATCAAATTATAACAAAAAACCTACGATGGGACAATTAAGTAGGTTTATGGCTCTTAATTAATCTGAGCATAACAGTTATGAAAACTGTAAAAAGTTGTCATGGTTTCGCGTGGTTCGTAAAACCTTTTTAAATATGTTTGCTGTTTTGGCAGTGTTTTTATTCATTGTTACTAACAACAGTTCCACAATGATCTGCCCTTATGTTACTTATTTGCAAAGAACATTTTCTTTCGACAAGCAAGTAAAAACATTGAGAAACTTGGGAAACATTGTGTAAATTGGAAAAATATGCAAATAAGCATTCTTCTGTGTTCTGGAAATTAATAGGTGTAAGGCACACTATAATTAGTGTAGTGCATGGTAATACATGTTAAATCAGCAAACTGAATACATTAACAGATTACATACACAAGGAGAACTTTAAGAGATATTAAAATGTTATATTCGAGCTGCGACATGCTTGCCCTTGATTCCTGAACAGATTGCCATAATCGCTTAAGCATGTCTAGCTCTTTAATGGGATACTATAGGCATCAAAACAACTTCAGCAATGTTAGTGTATAGATCATGCGCATGCAGTCTCACTGCTCATTTACCTGCCATTTAGGAGTTAAATCACTTTTGCTTTGGTATATGCAGCCCTTGACACATCACCTCTGACTGTGACGCACACAGCCTGCATGAAAAAAATTGTTTCATTTTCAATCAAATGTTAGCTTGCTTTAGAAGATTGTATCTCCTGTGCTCAGATCACCTACAGCTGGAAGGAAAAGGCCTTATGCATGTCTGAGTTTCTGCAAGGTAGACTATGGAGGAAACTATCTACCCTTAATACTGGACACTATAATTGTATTGAATTTTAACCCCTTGCATATTTTTAAACTATATATCTCTAACCACCATTTCTTTGTCATTGTATCTTAACTGGACGTGCTTGCTCGTTAGTGTGTGTATATGTGTGTATGTGTGTTTGCTCATACACACATATATTCTGCAGTTTGTCTTGTCCTGCATGCTAAAGTTAGTTGCTCCCTGCCCTGCTCAACATTGGTTTTGTTAACTTAAATGTTATTCAACATCCTGCTTATCTCTAAAGATTTTCTCTGTTATTTCTTTTCCCACCCACCCCTTATTTTATTGATACCCACCCGAATGTCTTGCTTGACCAATCCTCACCTCCTCCGCACAGATGGGGCCCACACCACCTACTGGCAAAAAGACGGCAAGAAGTTCCCAGTTACGCAGCTCGAAGACGCACCTGCCTTTCTCCAAGCATTGGGAATTCCAGCTGAAACTCTTCCATCGCAAGGCAGAAGAACATAGGCGGTCAACGAAATTAAACACTAAGCACATCATAAGTCATCATAATGCTATCTGACAGTGTATAATGTCTTGACTGCTGAGGATGTATTGTTTTAAGTTTAAAGTTCAAGCTTGTATTTTCTATTTCTAAACCTCATGTCACATATACATACCTGGTATCACACCTGATCAGTTGTCCTGCACTGCTGGCTAATATTCTGATATACATGTCGCTTGTATTACATTGTGCCTAATTCCTCACCTGGTGGCCAACTACAAGAAATGTCTGACCTCTGTGATTGCCAACAAGGGTTTTGCCACCAAGTACTAAGTCGAAGGGGTCAAATACTTATTTCACTGATTGACATGCAAATCAATTTATAACTTTTTTGACATTGTTATTCTGTCTCTCACTGTTAAAATACACCTACCATTAAAATTACAGACTGATCAGTTTTTTGTCAGTGGGCAAATGTTCAAAACAAGCAGGGGATCAAATACTTTTTTCCCTCACTGTATACACAATGGTCACATATAGACAATCACGAATGTGGTTGTTAACATCCGGAAATACTCTGAAGCTCAGTCCAATCATGTCCATTCCTTTATTTTTTACACAATGCTATCCCTAATCATATGTTCATCCATGGTCTAGTCTTTCTGAACTATTTAATCTACAATGAATAATTTTTATTTTTGGGGAGAGTGTTACTGAGATCTGTAATACAAACATAAACTAATTTGTTTCGTACACAGATTAGAGCATGTAAAAATTTGCACTTTATGTTTCAAAACATTTAAGTTTAATTGTGTCGGGACCTTTAACCTCTTAGCAACTCATGATGGAAATACTTCATTATGTTTGTCCTTCCCTTAAGAACGACCAAAGAAACAGTTGTCTAGCGCTGTAGCATAAACGATTTGGTTTTTGTACGGAAGGGTTCTGAAAGTGATTTAAAGGATTTCATTCAAACGTTAAACTCTAATGATTGGGGAATCTCTATTACAGTAAATTTTAGTAAGGCTATGGTAAATTTATGTGGAAAACAATAGAATCAAAGCTAGCACATATTTTAAACTGGTAGATGTTTACAGTTACATTCAGTTACCCAGCAGACATTTCTCTTTCTGGTTGATGGGTGTACCAAGGTCACAGTTTCTCTAAATTAGGAGAAACAGTTCTGTCCTTGGGACATTTGTTAACCCAGTATCAAGAATCAAAAATGATTTTGAAAAGAGAGGATATACTAAACCAATGCTGGAAGAAAGTTACAATAACATATATGAGATAAAGAGCAACATGCTTGTAGATTATACAAAAAAAAAAAGATATACAAAGTGAAATAAAAGTTGTCCCCATTATATGTGACTACAATCAGAATGGCCATCAATTAAAAAATATATTTGTTTTAAATGTGTCCAATAATGAGACATGATCCAAGACTCTAGAATTATCTGTAGGGGGTCACTAGCCTAAAACAAAAGCTGGTAAAGAGTCATATTAATGAAGAACCAAAAATTAAAGGGAAAGGTTTGTACAGCCATGATAACTGTTTAGCATGCAAAAATGTAATGAAGGATAAATGATAAGATGGATTTGATAAGCTTTTATTGCAGTCCTGTTTTGACCCTATCATCTCTGTCTTCCACAGTCTGAGTTTTAAAAGACCACTTCTAGCAAACCTGAACAGTGCTCAGATTCCCACCCAACCCAAGTTCCTTACTACATTTATAGATAGAATCCCACACACAACTTTAGATAATTCCAAATAGCAGCTGCAAACACTACCCGTAATGAGCACAATCCACCTTCTTAACCCCTAACACTCAATCCTTCTCCTCCCTTATGCTCATTCTCATTCACTCTAATTACCTACCCATCAGAGCAATGCTCTATATTCTCCTCCTCTCCTTCTCTCTCATCTCCCTAAGGATCAAAATATCCCCTTCCACCCACTTCCCTCAACAAAACACTAACATTTACATTAATCCCTCTCTGCTACACTCCCCCCTTCTCTCATCTCAAGCCCTGCACTCATTTCTCTATTCTCTCTCTCCTGCTCTAACCCAATCTCACCCTAGTTGCCGCCCATATAAAACCCACTCACACCTCCTGTCTCTATCTCTCCTCCTACTTCTGGCAGCTGGTGACGTCTCTCCCAACCTAGGGCCCCTCACCTCATCTGCTCACACTAAAATAACCAGAAACCATGCAAACCTCCTCCAAATACCCTGCAGTCTATCCTCCTCTACCAAAATTCAGTGTGCACTCTGGAATGCTCGCTCCATTTGTAGTAATATCAAATCTACAGCTATACATGACCTCCTCATCTCTAACTCTCTCACGATACTGGCACTCACTGAGACCTGGCTATCTCCATCCAATACTGCTACTCCTGCTTCTTTATGTTTCGGTGGTCTACAGTTCTCCCATACTCCTAGACTTGACTGTAAAGGAGGTGGTGTAGGCATCCTTCTCTCCCCTCAATGTACCTTTCAACCTATCCTCCCTGCCCCTGCCCTATCCTTTACTTCCTTTGAAGTTCACACTGTATGCCTTTTTAAGCCCACTCCTTTAAGAATTGCCATCATCTATCGCCCCCCCGGTCACCCTAAACTATTCATTGAACACTTTTCCTACTGGTTACCCCACTTTCTTTCCTCTAGCACTCCCTCTCTCATACTTGGGGACTTCAATATCCCTATCAACAAGCTCAATTGCTCTGATGCCTCTCGTCTGCTCTCTGTAACCTCCTCCTTTGGACTCACACATATTTCTTCCTCAGCAACTCACACTGCAGGAAACACTCTTGACCTCATCTTCATCAATCTCTGTACCACCTCTGATCTCGCCACTGCTCCATTTCCTTTGTCTGACCACCATCTGCTAACATTTAACATCTGCATACCCCATACCAAAATCTCACCACCGTCCACTCTCCAACCTCGCAGAAACCTCAACTCTCTCGATCTCCAGCACTTCTCCACTAAACTCCAAACACTCCTTTTACCCATCTCAAATCACAACTGCCCTAACTCTGCAACCTCACTCTACAACTCCACTCTCTCCTCTCAACTTGACATCATGGCACCTCCTACAGTTAAACGCAGCAAGCGCCCCCAACTACAACCCTGGCACACCAAGCTGACCCGTTACCTCCAAAAATGTTCCAGAACTGCTGAACGCTGCTGGAGAAAGTCTCACTTTGCATCTGACTTTGTCCACTATAAATTTATGCTGCGCTCCTACAGCATGGCTCTTTCCTCTGCAAAAGTAAGCTACTTCAACACCCTCATAAGCACACTGTCCCACCAACCCAAACACCTGTTTCACACTTTTGATGCACTTCTTCGCCCTGTGACTCCCCCTCCTTCCACCACCTTGTCCGCCACAAACTTTGCATCTCATTTCACTGAGAAGATCTCTACAATCAGGAAAGAGATCTCTAATCTTTCTCCAACCAGTATCAATACATCACCCAACCCCACTCCCCCTGCCATCCTAAGCTCATTTGCACCTGCTACAGCACAAGAGGTTTCTGCTCTGCTCCTGTCCTCCCGCCCCACCACCTGCTCCCTCGATCCTATTCCCTCGCATCTCATCCGCACTTTGTCTCCCTCTCTTGCTCTTCCTCTCGCTAACATTTTCAATCTCTCCCTTTCCTCTGGCACATTTCCCTCTGCCTTCAAACATGCAACCGTAACCCCAATTCTGAAAAAGCCCAACCTTGATCCCAACTCCCCATCCAACTACCGCCCTATCTCGCTACTGCCATTTGTCTCCAAGATCCTCGAGAGAGTTGTCTATGCCAGATTGACAGACTTTCTTGAATCCAACTCTCTGCTTGACCCCCTTCAGTATGGATTCCGCGCTGGTCACTCTGTCGAAACTGCTGTGACCAAAGTATCCAACGATTTAATTGCTGCTAAATCTCGCGGCCAATACTCTATCCTAATCCTCCTTGATCTTTCTGCCGCCTTTGACACTGTTGATCATCAACAGCTTCTTCACATTCTCCGTAACTTTGGTCTACGGGATTCTGCTCTCTCCTGGTGCTCCTCCTACCTCTCCCAGCGCTCCTTCAGTGTTTCTTTCTCTGGCTCTGCCTCTTCTCCCCAACCCCTCCCTGTCGGCGTCCCCCAAGGTTCTGTCCTCGGCCCCCTACTGTTCTCTATCTATACTGCCTCCCTTGGTAAACTCATCAGCTCACTTGGCGTCTAATACAATTTAAATGCAGATGACACGCAAATCTACCTGTCCTCCCCTGATCTCTCTCCGCCCACCTTGACTCATGTTTCTGACTGCCTCTCTGCTATTTCCAACTGGATGGCTGCTCACTTCCTTAAACTCAACCTGTCCAAAACAGAACTTCTAGTTTTTCCTCCCTCAAGTGCTGCTACTCCTGTGTCTGTCGCCATCCAAGTCAACGGTGCTACTATCACCTCTACCTCCCAGGCTCGCTGCCTAGGAGTTCTTTTTGATTCTGATCTCTCTTTTACTCCCCATGTTCAATCGATAGCCAAATCCTGTCGCTTCCAACTCAAGAACATAGCGCGCATCCGCCCATATCTAACGCCGGACGCGGCTAAGGTACTGGTTCATGCTGTTGTTCTCTCTCGCCTTGACTATTGCAATCCCCTTCTCACCAGTCTTACATGTTCCCAGCTTGCACCGCTGCAATCTATAATGAATACGGCTGCGAGGCTTATTTTCCTGTCTGGTCGCACCTCCCACGCCTCCACGCTCTGTCAGTCCCTGCATTGGCTTCCAGTTAGATATAGGGCCCAATTCAAAATTCTGGCGCTTGCTTACAAATCCCTACATAATGCTGCTCCAACATACCTATCCTCCCTCATACACAAGTATGTCCCGTCGAGACCCCTGCGCTCAGCCCAAGACCTACTCCTATCCTCTGCCCGGATCCCCACCTCTGATGCTCGCCTTCAAGACTTCTCCAGGGCTGCACCTATTCTGTGGAACTCCCTTCCCTCCTCAATCAGACTTTCACCCAGCCTCCATTCCTTCAAAAAATCTTTAAAAACTCACTTCTTCATTAAAAGTGTATCAATCAGACTTTCACCCAGCCTCCATTCCTTCAAAAAATCTTTAAAAACTCACTTCTTCATTAAAGTGTATCAATCAAACTGTCAGCAGGTTTCTCATCCCCCACCCCATGACTCCGTTCCTTCACCTGTCAAAAATGACCTACTAAGCACTCAATAAACCCTTCTGTAACAAACTATTTAATTCCCCTACTTTAACCCTTTGTGTCACTATACCCCACTCCCTCTAGCATGTAAGCTCATCGAGCAGGGCCCTCAACCCCCTCTGTTCCTGTACGTCAGTGGTCTGATCTCAATTATGTGTCTGTTAGTCCACCCATTGTACAGCGCTACGGAATTTGTTGGCGCTATATAAATAATAAAAAAATAATAATAATAATAATCTGTAAATGGAACTTTAATCACACGCAATCCCCCCTCCCCCTTGATCCCCTGTATGGCTTTGTTATGACACAGGGCTGCATAACAAGAAACAAAGGTGATGGCAGAGAATTGAGCTGTGAGACAATGAAATTATTTATACCTCCCAAAATTTAAATTAGAAAAAGTGGGACAGATTAGGTGCTGCTGTGAGGGAATATATCTTGATTCCAATGTTCAGCGTAATTAAATTAAGGCCTACACCTGATGCTCTTTATATGTAATGAACTTTTTCTCTGTAAAATGCTGTATACGTGTCAGCATAAGTTGCATTATCTGTGTATTCTAGCCCCCACCGGAGCACTTATTTTGTAGAAACTATACGTTGTGTGACTGTTTGCTGGCTAATTTGATCTGCGACCTTCCTATCTTATGAAATATGTAACCATATATTGTTTTGTAAACTAATTTTATATCTTATAAAATATGTAGCCACATTAGCTAATTTCATATTTTGACTTTCCTATCTTTAACTACATTATTTCTTTTTAAACCTTCAAGCTAAGCTGCAACAATATTATGTATAAATACACCCTACTTTGAATAAACAAACAGAAGTAATTCTGGACTCACAACCATTTGTGTCGTGTGTTAATTGATTCTCCAGGTGCCTGATATAAATTGGGTTCCCCTGAATATAATTATTGGATCCTTTTGTACATGTCAATTTGGTGCCTTGACACGGGATATGACGGTCAAAAATACTCGGACACCAGTGTACTGGCGGTGTTCCTCTGACCGCGAAATCAGCTGCAGCACGGTGAGGAAAACATTTAACTTTTCTACCTATATAATTTCGCTCTCAGATCTACGTCCCTGTCAGTCTATCTGGGTAAGAAGTGACTTAAAAATGTCAGATCCAAAGAACTTGTTTCCTGTCGTATTATGATTATATTCAGGTGAATGTTGTTATGCCTTGTGAAAGGAATCTTGAGTATAGCAGAATATATCTGTGGGTTTCAAGTTATTTTTATTGTTTGCCTTGTCATTTGTTTTATAATTCGAGTCAGAATCCTCCAAGGCAGATCTCCTACAACAATATTGTATATAAATACACCCTACTTTGAATAAACGAACAGAAGTCATTCTGGACTCACAGCCATTTGTGTTGTGTGTTAATTGCCTCTCCAGGCGCCTGATATAATTTGGGTTCTCCTGAATATAAGTATTGGATCCTTTGTCCATGTCACTGCCAGGGGTGGGGCAGTTTTGAGGACATTTAGGTGACTTACAATACCAAACTTTGAAACTAAAGTATAATTTAGAACAAGAACAAACTATGGTATTTACACTGAATGATTGATAAACATTTATCGTAGTTTAAAGAAACATTACTGTGAGTATTAATACTATGGAGCTCTGTTAAACACTCAGATACACCAATAATACCTAACTACTAGAAAGGAGGGACATTAGCATCTTAGGGACAGAGGGATTAAGGCTCAAAATAGCGACTGTCCCTCCTAAATAGGGGCACTTGGGAGGTACGATGATGTATACACCAAAACTGTCTAATTCTGCTAACGTATGGGTTCCTAGAGTATCCCTTTAAACATTTGCAAACGTGAATTTTAGAAGGAGCAGCAGGAAACTGGAAACCCATATTCAGTTTTGCTACTTACCACTCCCTTGCCTGTCTTCCATAAATGCAAATAATGATATCTACTATGTCCTAACTAATTCAGTTTAGACAAGACTGCAGGAAGGAAGAAAAAATGCACATTCGAGTATACAAACAGAGGTAAGCGCTTGATATTTAAATAGTGAAGGTAGCTTTAGCACCAGAGTCTCTATTGTCTGGTCGCTTGATGCATTGTGAAGATGATAAGATTAGGGTGCAGCACCTTGGAGAGGTCCTCGAGTTTAAACAGCTATTTAGTCGAAGAATAGGTCAAAAATGTGTACAGTATGTCAAAGCTTCAAATATGAAGGGAAAAAGAAATACACTTACAGTGTTTGGAGCTATAGCTTAGACCCAGATGTAGTGCCTGGGTGGTACAATCCCCGCCTGCGCATATAGGTCTGAAATTTTAAACCAATGGAGTGTTGTTCAGCTATGCAACACAGACAGAAGAGAGACACTAATATAGTGTAGTATGTCAAGAATATGACATACTACACTAGTATGTCACATTTGCTGGACCCTTCAGATTGCTGGAATGATCTCCACTCTTGGATATATGTGCAATATATGTGGGTGAAAATAAAATATAGTACACACTGTGTTGTTAAAACAGAGAAAAACAATAAGAAATGTACTCGCTTTGTTCAGAGCAAAAAGTGGTTTTGCTCAATCCAAAAGTGGAGGTGGTATATTCCCCACCAAGGAAAATTATGTCCTGCCATAGACTTTTTAAAATGTACTCCAGGCCTTACATAAAGAGCCATCTGAAGGCTCCAGCAAATGTGAGTGTGCAATTATACAGCTTTTATTATTCATTCTGGATTCTTGACATACTACACTATACTGGGGTCTACATTCAGTTTTTTTGTTGCATATCTGAACTATATTCAATCTGATCAAGATTTCAGACATATACTGCCCAGGTGCTACAACTGGAGCCAAGCTATAGCTCCAAACACTGTAAGTGTATTTCTTTTTCTTTCCATCTTTGAAGCTTTGACATACTACACTAGATTGTTTTGTCCTCTTCTTCTACTACATATCTGTTTAAACTCGAGTATTCTATAGTCTCTTTAACCCTACTGGTATTAGGTCCCTCCGACATAGAAAGATTTAAAAATCCCTTGTTTTGCTAACCTTGTTACAGCACCGAGGCTCCCTCTGAGGTCTTTAGTTCTCCTCCCCCAGAGAGCATTGTGTATCTAATACACGTGTGTCCTGAGCGCTGCATGCACATTCAAACTTCTCCATAGGAAAGAAATGAACCAATGCTTTTCTATGGGTCTTTAATGAGTTTTATTCGGTTAGTGCAGCGGAAGCACTTCTGGTGACTGTAAGTAATACAACCAATAAAGGTGAATTTAACTTTACAATGTAAATACTGCAATTTCTCAAAAACTATAATGCTTTACATTGCAGAAATAAGAGGACAGGGACACCTTGTCATACCTCCCAACTCCAGCGTCCTGAGAATCGGGAGGTAAAGGTGGCAGGCAAGTAACGTGATCATGTCTCTGGCTTGAAACAAATTTCCGGGAAGGGTCTACTGGAGTTAATGGCAGGTAAGCATGGCATGCACGCCAGGCTACCTGTCAGTCATACAGGCCAACCCACTAAGGAGCAATGTTTCAGTATTTCCTGCAGGGTTCTATTGCCCTAATCATTGTGTGAGTGCTTCTATTGATCTCCTCGTGCTTTGACTATTGGAGACATTTCCCTGTTGTTCCCAAAAGTGGTGCAGCAGGATAGGACCCAAAAATCAGGACGGTAGTGGCTCCTGCTTTACAGAGCATTACTATGCATGGGCTTGGTCTTCAGTTCAGAAGTTCATGAGATTTAGCCTAATAGCTTCAGAGGCCTCAAAACATTCTAATCCATTGAATGCCTGAATTAATGGCATTTTCTTGGCTCTCTGGTAGCCTTATAAATATAAACTCTGCATGCAATCCTCAATTGCTCCACATTAATCTGCTTTCCAAACATTTCTAGAGGTTCAATCCATGGGAACAAACAGTTGAAATTAATGGAACATCTGTATATTTTACAAGCGTCTTTTACAAACATTCTTACAAAGCACCCTTGTATACAATTTCCTGTCTCTGAATTGATATAAATTAAATGTTCATTGTAAGCTGTGAAAAAACTTTGCATTGCTGCAAAGTGCATGGTTTGAGCCTATTCTTATTTCCGAGAGTGCTATTGGTGGCAATGATTTCACCAGGGCTGGCAACCAAGCATCCAGATTATATACATTCATTCACTAAGCAGCGTAAATAGCTGAGCCAACCTGCTGAAATCAGTTATACTCCGCAGTTGGCTTAAAGATCCGTCGCTATTCAGTGATTTCAAGTGGTTATAGTTTCTGTATGTGCAACACTCCACTCCCAGCAGCACCATTGGGAACTAGATTCCCAGGTTCGCTAGTA
This sequence comes from Pelobates cultripes, assembly GCA_933207985.1. NCBI lineage: Eukaryota > Metazoa > Chordata > Amphibia > Anura > Pelobatidae > Pelobates > Pelobates cultripes. The sequence goes on from OW240921.1 coordinate 36,827,183, forward strand.
TCAATTCTGCACATATTCACAGATGCTCGTTCATTGGCTCAGAGTGGATAGCTGATGCTCTCAGCCAATGAATGAGTGGCAGTTCTGCAGAAGCTGGATGTTGTAAACGTACCTTTAGAGCAATCCAGGAGCCCAGTGTGACCCAAGTAGCAAAATGGTTTGACCAATTACCAGCGACCTGCAGGACTATCAGCTTAATTAACGTTGTATGCCTCGAACAGCCAGGCATGTATGCTTTTGGGGAGATTGAAGCATCTGCTAGAACTGGGCTACATTGTCCAACAGAGTGTTCCCTTACCAAAACAGAAGCCTTCATGGCTTTCACATGAGAAGCAGCACTGGTAGGATGTGATCTCACATTACAGCCTCCCACATACCCTTTTAATCTGGGGGCTGTGTTAAGCAGCAGGCAACTATGCTTCATTATATCCCTTCTCTGACTCCCATACAGCACTACCACAAACCAGAGCTCAGCGATGAGGCTGGGCTGCATGAGCAACTTCTTCACTAGCAAAGTTTTGAAAATGCATAACGATTTCTACACAAATCTGGCACTAACCGAACATGCTGACAGCAATCACACACCTATAATTTTTAGGCAGGCAGTAGATTATTCACAGTCACACATTCCTGCCTTCAGCTGAGCTCCACAGTCACTAAACATGGGAACTTACTGGAAGTGGTCAAGTGAGGTTGCAACGTAACACGTCATTGGCTGGCAGCTGGAGTTTCCAGATGCAGAAGACAGCATGTGGTGACTGGGAGAGGTGAGTGAGTTATCAGTAATATCGGCAAATACTGAATATCTGCTCTAATTATCCGAGGCATCTATAATTGGCCTATCCCTAATAATTACTGCCTTGGGGCCTGTGGCTGATTATTTAGGGGGAGGGGGCAATGGGTTTAGGATCTCAATATATGACTAAGATTGTGTATCTGATGGTAGGTGTGTGTGTCCATGAGTGTGTGTGTGTCTTGAGTCATGTGTGCTTATCTGGCAGTGTGTGTGTAAAATGTGTATCTGTGAGTCTGACTGTGTGTGTGTGTATGTGTGCGTAAATGTGTATCTATGAGTCTGACAGTGTGTTATCTGTGCTTGTCTGACAGTGTGTTTCTGTGGTTGTAATTATATACCATTCCTTAGAGTGGGAATGATTTAACTTTTACTATTAAAACAGGGCTAATAGATTTATTACAGCCTTTGGGCTCATATTGTAGTTAGTAAAATAATCAATTTCAGAATGTATATTATCCATGTGAGTCTCTTTTGTATGCATAGAAGTTGCGTAATATACAAATATCTGTCCTTGGTTTCTTATTGAGAAGCAAATTAAATATTAGCAGTAAAATTCCCCTTCCTCATAAATTAAGTACTTCTGAAACTAATTTTGAAGTTTGGAAAGGAAGCCGGCTTATTCCTTGACAATAAAAGTCTGCAATAGATCATAACATGCATTTCACTAAAATAAAAATCTCGCTACAGAAAGTCCCTGGCATCAGTCCGCATGACAACCACGATGCGCTTCATGTTAATTAACAATGAAGTAATAAAGGCAAACAAAAGAAAGATCTACAATATATATTTCAATTATTTGTTAGCCTTTCAACAGGCTCAACTTGAATGTAAATACATTTGAAATCGCATATTTTTTTATGGTTATATCACCTGTAAATCACCTGTCGTGTACAAGATAAAAAGAAAAATCTACGTAACTTCAGAGCAGAGTCCTTTTAAAATGATATGAAAATAAGTGGGGGCTTATTCACTAAACAATGAAATGAATGTTAAATTGCTAAATATAGTCTAAATATCTGATGTGGGGCGAAAATAACTTTCAGCTCAACTACTCATAGTTTGGTTTATTTTTAGTCTGGATTTGGCAATCTAGCGATGCAAAGTATATAAACTAGTTAAGTCTCATAGTTCTGGAGAAAATACTAAGTAATGCATATGGAATTTCTCTGTGAGATACATAAGCAGCATGTGGACACTTAGTGACAAGAAAAATAAAAAAGTATTAGTGCTATAAGGGAACCAGGAAAAATAAATAAGTGAAAACAACAATCACAGTCGCTGGACACCAATAAATTGCCTCCTCTACCAAAAAAACACCAAAAAAAATACAAACACTAAAATGTTAGGGTGCAGCGTCACGTGAAAAGAGACCTATTTTCAACTCACGTTAGTAACCCTCCAAGTATAAAAAAAAATAAAACAAAACATACCTTAAAGCTATACCTCCAAATTAGCTGCTGTGTGGCCTTAAAGAACCTGCAAGCGCTTTTATGGGCTCTACCTTTGGATGTGTGTTATTTGGTCAAAAAACTAGAGAAAGAAAATGAGGAGTAGAGAGGGTGAGCCAGTAAGGATAAATACTCCTAGGTGGGGGGTAACCCAGGATTCCTGAATATCCCAAGGTAGAATAGTCGGATATTACCTAATGTTATAAAAAGGAAAAAGTGGAAACATTGTTCTTTTAACGAACAGGAGACCGAAAATATATATATATATAAAACGTAGCTTTTAATAAATATAATAAAAAGGTGATAGTTTCCCACCACAGGCAATAGGCACTGTAATGTCATCATACTGCATTGCTGCTCTGTCGCCCCTATGTCCCAATTATCTTTTCCTTTTTTTCCCCCTTTCTGATTCTCTAAATAGACCTTTGACAGCAGGTGGTACATAGAAAAGTAAAATGTTGTCTTAACATCGCATTACTAAATGACCGTACTCAGATCTTCTAACATTTGATTGGAATATGAGTGAGTTGGTCTCCTGGCATTTTTATGTGCTACCGACTTTTGCATTAGGAGACTCACTGATGATTTTTACCTCCAACTCATCGGTACAGCTATGGGGATCAAGTTTGCTCCAAATTATAAAAATCTATTCATGTCCTATTGTGAGGAACGTTTTGTCTTCCC
>OW240921.1:36830210-36928820 GCA_933207985.1 Pelobates cultripes
GAACAAAAATATTCATTGAGGCAGTCAACCTGACCTTTATCCTCTTCTACATACCTTCCTTCTTTTGTTTTTAATCTAACTAATCCTTGTTTTACTTTTCTTTTCTCATTTATGTATCTAAAAATGTTTTATCCCCCTTTTTTACTGACTGTGCTATTTTCTCTTCTGTGTGTGATTTGGAAGCTCTTATAACTTGCTTGGCCTCTTTCTGCCTAATCTTATAGATCATTTTGTCTTCCTCACTCTGGTTTTTTTTATAATTCCTAAATGCTAACTTTTTGTTTTTAACTATTTTGGCCACATCTGCAGGGTACCACAGTGGTTTCTTGAATTTTTTGCTTTTACTGACAAGCCTAATGCAATTTTCTGTTGCCTTCAATAGTGCAACTTTTAAATAATCCCATTTCTCTTGGACTCCATTTAAATTGCTCCAGTCTGATAATGACTCCTCTACCCATATTCTAATTTTAGAAGAGTCTGTTTTTCTAAAGTCTAAAACTTTGTTTTTGTGTGGTGTGACTCAGTCACTGTTCTTATATTAAACCACACTGACTGATGATTACTGGATCCTAAACTTTCACCTACAGTAATATCTGATACCAAATCTCCATTTGTTAACATTAAATCTAGTATGGCCTCTTTACGAGTTGGCTCCTCAACAACTTGTTTTAGAGACAATCCCAGTAGGGAGTTTAGAATATGTGTGCTCCTGGCACAAGTAGCTAATTTTGTTTTCCAATTTACATCAGGAAGATTAAAGTCACCCATGATGATACTTCCCCCTTCATTGTCATTTTAGCTATTTCCTCAACTAGTAGATTATCTAACTCTTCAATTTGTCCTGGGGGCCTATAAATCACACCTACCGCGAGTTGCATGTGATTACCAAATTCATTAACCCAAAGCGGTCTCTATGTTTGCCTCACTAACTTTTATTAGGCTAGATTTTATGCTATCCTTCACATACAAGAGGCCACCCCTCCCCTTTCTTGCCTTCCCTATCTTTCCTATATAAAGAGTACCCTGGTATTGCTATGTCCCAGTCATTTTCTCATTTGCACCATGTCTCAGTAACAGCGACTAAATCTACACTATCAGTTTGCCATTATTGCCACAAGTTCGGATCTTATTCCCTAAACTACGGCATTTGTAGACATGACTCTAAACATCATTTTAACACACCTTGCTACAGGCACCTTCTGTCCTTGTTTGGGGACAATTGGATTGATGTTTTATCACCCTTTTGCCCCCCCCTCCCTAGCAAGGCAGGCACAAAAGGTTTGCACCAGGTCTGGGGACACAGGGGGCACCGTCTTAAAGGGGCCGTGTCCCCAACAAGTCTGGGGACACGGCCTTAAAGGGGCAGTGTCCCAATCTTCCTGATGTCCCAAAAAAGGTGTTTAAAGGGCCAGCACCAGTCACATAAAGAGTCCATAAGCCCCAATATGCCCACCGACGGTCTTAAAGGGCCATACACACCAAATAAAAGTGCATACATTTTCACAATCTCCCAGGGGCCATAGTCATGCGGGAGGAGGCTGGCAAATAGGCTTCTCCACAACCCAGGGAAGCAGGGCAATTTGCCATTTAAAGGGCCCGTTACAAATAGCAGTTTGTAACAAGGTGTCAATCCATATCTGCCAAGTGACCCGATGTGGGGGGAACAGTCCCTATTCTGCTCTGTGTCAGTGTGTATCAGGGATCCTTAGGACAGGTGTCAATCCATATCTGCCAAGTGACCCTATGTAGGGGGACCAGTCTCTATTCTGCTCTGTGTCCGTGTGCATCAGGGGCTCTGAGGACAGGTGTCAATCCATATGTCAAGGTGTCAATATGTCATATGTCGGGTGTCAATCCATATTGATTGTGATTTAGGAATGTTAGGTGATTTCTGCCCTTTATGGATTAAAACCAGACTCTGTATCAACTGTGTAATTTTCCATGGGAGTTTTGCCATGGATCCCCCTCCGGCATGCCACAGTCCAGGTGTTAGTCCAGGTGTTAGTCCTTGAAACAACTTTTCCATCCCTATTGTGGCCAGAAAGAGTCCCTGTGTGTTTGGAATTCGCCTCCCCATTGAAGAGTCAGCTGGTTTGAGGCAGAGTTGGTGCTTATTCACCGGAGATTGGCGTTAGCGGATTCGCCACCGAAAATTTCGGGTTCGCGACATCACTATTGATGGGTGTACCAAGGTCACAGTTTCTCTAAATTAGGAGAAACAGTTCTGTCCTTGGGACATTTGTTAACCCAGTATCAAGAATCAAAAATGATTTTGAAAAGAGAGGATATACTAAACCAATGCTGGAAGAAAGTTACAATAACATATATGAGATAAAGAGCAACATGCTTGTAGATTATACAAAAAAAAAAAGATATACAAAGTGAAATAAAAGTTGTCCCCATTATATGTGACAACAATCAGAATGGCCATCAATTAAAAAATATATTTGTTTTAAATGTGTCCAATAATGAGACATGATCCAAGACTCTAGAATTATCTGTAGGGGGTCACTAGCCTAAAACAAAAGCTGGTAAAGAGTCATATTAATGAAGAACCAAAAATTAAAGGGAAAGGTTTGTACAGACATGATAACTGTTTAGCATGCAAAAATGTAATGAAGGATAAATGATAAGATGGATTTGATAAGCTTTTATTGCAGTCCTGTTTTGACCCTATCATCTCTGTCTTCCACAGTCTGAGTTTTAAAAGACCACTTCTAGCAAACCTGAACAGTGCTCAGATTCCCACCCAACCCAAGGTCCTTACTACATTTATAGATAGAATCCCACACACAACTTTAGATAATTCCAAATAGCAGCTGCAAACACTACCCGTAATGAGCACAATCCACCTTCTTAACCCCTAACACTCACTCCTTCTCCTCCCTTATGCTCATTCTCATTCCCTCTAATTACCTACCCATCAGAGCAATGCTCTATATTCTCCTCCTCTCCTTCTCTCTCATCTCCCTAAGGATCAAAATATCCCCTTCCACCCACTTCCCTCAACAAAACACTAACATTTACATTAATCCCTCTCTGCTACACTCCCCCCTTCTCTCATCTCAAGCCCTGCACTCATTTCTCTATTCTCTCTCTCCTGCTCTAACCCAATCTCACCCTAGTTGCCGCCCATATAAAACCCACTCACACCTCCTGTCTCTATCTCTCCTCCTACTTCTGGCAGCTGGTGACGTCTCTCCCAACCTAGGGCCCCTCACCTCATCTGCTCACACTAAAATAACCAGAAACCATGCAAACCTCCTCCAAATACCCTGCAGTCTATCCTCCTCTACCAAAATTCAGTGTGCACTCTGGAATGCTCGCTCCATTTGTAGTAATATCAAATCTACAGCTATACATGACCTCCTCATCTCTAACTCTCTCACGATACTGGCACTCACTGAGACCTGGCTATCTCCATCCAATACTGCTACTCCTGCTTCTTTATGTTTCGGTGGTCTACAGTTCTCCCATACTCCTAGACTTGACTGTAAAGGAGGTGGTGTAGGCATCCTTCTCTCCCCTCAATGTACCTTTCAACCTATCCTCCCTGCCCCTGCCCTATCCTTTACTTCCTTTGAAGTTCACACTGTATGCCTTTTTAAGCCCACTCCTTTAAGAATTGCCATCATCTATCGCCCCCCCGGTCACCCTAAACTATTCATTGAACACTTTTCCTACTGGTTACCCCACTTTCTTTCCTCTAGCACTCCCTCTCTCATACTTGGGGACTTCAATATCCCTATCAACAAGCTCAATTGCCCTGATGCCTCTCGTCTGCTCTCTGTAACCTCCTCCTTTGGACTCACACAGATTTCTTCCTCAGCAACTCACACTGCAGGAAACACTCTTGACCTCATCTTCACCAATCTCTGTACCACCTCTGATCTCGCCACTGCTCCATTTCCTTTGTCTGACCACCATCTGCTAACATTTAGCATCTGCATACCCCATACCAAAATCTCACCACCGTCCACTCTCCAACCTCGCAGAAACCTCAACTCTCTCGATCTCCAGCACTTCTCCACTAAACTCCAAACACTCCTTTTACCCATCTCAAATCACAACTGCCCTAACTCTGCAACCTCACTCTACAACTCCACTCTCTCCTCTCAACTTGACATCATGGCACCTCCTACAGTTAAACGCAGCAAGCGCCCCCAACTACAACCCTGGCACACCAAGCTGACCCGTTACCTCCAAAAATGTTCCAGAACTGCTGAACGCTGCTGGAGAAAGTCTCACTTTGCATCTGACTTTGTCCACTATAAATTTATGCTGCGCTCCTACAGCATGGCTCTTTCCTCTGCAAAAGTAAGCTACTTCAACACCCTCATAAGCACACTGTCCCACCAACCCAAACACCTGTTTCACACTTTTGATGCACTTCTTCGCCCTGTGACTCCCCCTCCTTCCACCACCTTGTCCGCCACAAATTTTGCATCTCATTTCACTGAGAAGATCTCTACAATCAGGAAAGAGATCTCTAATCTTTCTCTAACCAGTATCAATACATCACCCAACCCCACTCCCCCTGCCATCCTAAGCTCATTTGCACCTGCTACAGCACAAGAGGTTTCTGCTCTGCTCCTGTCCTCCCGCCCCACCACCTGCTCCCTCGATCCTATTCCCTCGCATCTCATCCGCACTTTGTCTCCCTCTCTTGCTCTTCCTCTCGCTAACATTTTCAATCTCTCCCTTTCCTCTGGCACATTTCCCTCTGCCTTCAAACATGCAACCGTAACCCCAATTCTGAAAAAGCCCAACCTTGATCCCAACTCCCCATCCAACTACCGCCCTATCTCGCTACTGCCATTTGTCTCCAAGATCCTCGAGAGAGTTGTCTACGCCAGATTGACAGACTTTCTTGAATCCAACTCTCTGCTTGACCCCCTTCAGTCTGCATTCCGTGCTGGTCACTCTGTCGAAACTGCTGTGACCAAAGTATCCAACGATTTAATTGCTGCTAAATCTCGAGGCCAATACTCTATCCTAATCCTCCTTGATCTTTCTGCCGCCTTTGACACTGTTGATCATCAACAGCTTCTTCACATTCTCCGTAACTTTGGTCTACTTGATTCTGCTCTCTCCTGGTGCTCCTCCTACCTCTCCCAGCGCTCCTTCAGTGTTTCTTTCTCTGGCTCTGCCTCTTCTCTCCAACCCCTCCCTGTCGGTGTCCCCCAAGGTTCTGTCCTCGGCCCCCTACTGTTCTCTATCTATACTGCCTCCCTTGGTAAACTCATCAGCTCTTTTGGCGTCTAATACAATTTAAATGCAGATGACACGCAAATCTACCTGTCCTCCCCTGATCTCTCTCCGCCCACCTTGACTCATGTTTCTGACTGCCTCTCTGCTATTTCCAACTGGATGGCTGCTCACTTCCTTAAACTCAACCTGTCCAAAACAGAACTTCTAGTTTTCCCTCCCTCAAGTGCTGCTACTCCTGTGTCTGTCTCCATCCAAGTCAACGGCGCTACTATCACCTCTACCTCCCAGGCTCGCTGCCTAGGAGTTCTTTTTGATTCTGATCTCTCTTTTACTCCCCATGTTCAATCGATAGCCAAATCCTGTCGCTTCCAACTCAAGAACATATCTAACGCCGGACGCGGCTAAGGTACTGGTTCATGCTGTTGTTCTCTCTCGCCTTGACTATTGCAATCCCCTTCTCACCGGTCTTACATGTTCCCAGCTTGCACCGCTGCAATCTATAATGAATACGGCTGCGAGGCTTATTTTCCTGTCCGGTCGCACCTCCCACGCCTCCACGCTCTGTCAGTCCCTGCATTGGCTTCCAGTTAGATATAGGGCCCAATTCAAAATTCTGGCGCTTGCTTACAAATCCCTACATAATGCTGCTCCAACATACCTATCCTCCCTCATACACAAGTATGTCCCGTCGAGACCCCTGTGCTCAGCCCAAGACCTACTCCTATCCTCTGCCCGGATGCCCACCTCTGATGCTCGCCTTCAAGACTTCTCCAGGGCTGCACCTATTCTGTGGAACTCCCTTCCCTCCTCAATCAGACTTTCACCCAGCCTCCATTCCTTCAAAAAATCTTTAAAAACTCACTTCTTCATTAAAGTGTATCAATCAAACTGTCAGCAGGTTTCTCATCCCCCACCCCATGACTCCGTTCCTTCACCTGTCAAAAATGACCTACTAAGCACTCAATAAACCCTTCTGTAACAAACTATTTAATTCCCCTACTTTAACCCTTTGTGTCACCATACCCCACTCCCTCTAGCATGTAAGCTCATCGAGCAGGGCCCTCAACCCCCTCTGTTCCTGTACGTCAGTGGTCTGATCTCAATTATGTGTCTGTTAGTCCACCCATTGTACAGCGCTACGGAATTTGTTGGCGCTATATAAATAATAAAAAAAAAATAATAATAATAATAATCTGTAAATGGAACTTTAATCACACGCAATCCCCCCTCCCCCTTGATCCCCTGTATGGCTTTGTTATGACACAGGGCTGCATAACAAGAAACAAAGGTGATGGCAGAGAATTGAGCTGTGAGACAATGAAATTATTTATACCTCCCAAAATTTAAATTAGAAAAAGTGGGACAGATTAGGTGCTGCTGTGAGGGAATATATCTTGATTCCAATGTTCAGCGTAATTAAATTAAGGCCTACGCCTGATGCTCTTTATATGTAATGAACTTTTTCTCTGTAAAATGCTGTATACGTGTCAGCATAAGTTGCGTTATCTGTGTATTCTAGCCCCCACCGGAGCACTTATTTTGTAGAAACTATACATTGTGTGACTGTTTGCTGGCTAATTTGATCTGCGACCTTCCTATCTTATGAAATATGTAACCATATATTGTTTTGTAAACTCATTTTATATCTTATAAAATATGTAGCCACATTAGCTAATTTCATATTTTGACTTTCCTATCTTTAACTACATTATTTCTTTTTAAACCTTCAAGCTAAGCTGCAACAATATTATGTATAAATACACCCTACTTTGAATAAACGAACAGAAGTAATTCTGGACTCACAACCATTTGTGTCGTGTGTTAATTGCCTCTCCAGGCGCCTGATATAATTTGGGTTCCCCTGAATATAATTATTGGATCCTTTTGTACATGTCAATTTGGTGCCTCGACACGGGATATGACGGTCAAAAATACTCGGACACCAGTGTACTGGCGGGCGTTCCTCTGACCGCGAAATCAGCTGCAGCACGGTGAGGAAAACATTTAACTTTTCTACCTATATAATTTCGCTCTCAGATCTACGTCCCTGTCAGTCTATCTGGGTAAGAAGTGACTTAAAAATGTCAGATCCAAAGAACTTGTTTCCTGTCGTATTATGATTATATTCAGGTGAATGTTGTTATGCCTTGTGAAAGGAATCTTGAGTATAGCGGAATATATCTGTGGGTTTCAAGTTATTTTTATTGTTTGCCTTGTCATTTGTTTTATAATTCGAGTCAGAATCCTCCAAGGCAGATCTCCTACAACAATATTGTATATAAATACACCCTACTTTGAATAAACGAACAGAAGTCATTCTGGACTCACAGCCATTTGTGTTGTGTGTTAATTGCCTCTCCAGGCGCCTGATATAATTTGGGTTCTCCTGAATATAAGTATTGGATCTTTTGTCCATGTCACTGCCAGGGGTGGGGCAGTTTTGAGGACATTTAGGTGACTTACAATACCAAACTTTGAAACTAAAGTATAATTTAGAACAAGAACAAACTATGGTATTTACACTGAATGATTGATAAACATTTATCGTAGTTTAAAGAAACATTACTGTGAGTATTAATACTATGGAGCTCTGTTAAACACTCAGATACACCAATAATACCTAACAACTAGAAAGGAGGGACATTAGCATCTTAGGGACAGAGGGATTAAGGCTCAAAATAGCGACTGTCCCTCCTAAATAGGGGCACTTGGGAGGTACGATGATGTATACACCAAAACTGTCTAATTCTGCTAACGTATGGGTTCCTAGAGTATCCCTTTAAACATTTGCAAACGTGAATTTTAGAAGGAGCAGCAGGAAACTGGAAACCCATATTCGGTTTTGCTACTTACCACTCCCTTGCCTGTCTTCCATAAATGCAAATAATGATATCTACTATGTCCTAACTAATTCAGTTTAGACAAGACTGCAGGAAGGAAGAAAAAATGCACATTCGAGTATACAAACAGAGGTAAGCGCTTGATATTTAAATAGTGAAGGTAGCTTTAGCACCAGAGTCTCTATTGTCTGGTCGCTTGATGCATTGTGAAGATGATAAGATTAGGGTGCAGCACCTTGGAGAGGTCCTCGAGTTTAAACAGCTATTTAGTCGAAGAATAGGTCAAAAATGTGTACAGTATGTCAAAGCTTCAAATATGAAGGGAAAAAGAAATACACTTACAGTGTTTGGAGCTATAGCTTAGACCCAGATGTAGTGCCTGGGTGGTACAATCCCCGCCTGCGCATATAGGTCTGAAATTTTAAACCAATGGAGTGTTGTTCAGCTATGCAACACAGACAGAAGAGAGACACTATTATAGTGTAGTATGTCAAGAATATGACATACTACACTAGTATGTCACATTTGCTGGACCCTTCAGATTGCTGGAATGATCTCCACTCTTGGATATATGTGCAATATATGTGGGTGAAAATAAAATATAGTACACACTGTGTTGTTAAAACAGAGAAAAACAATAAGAAATGTACTCGCTTTGTTCAGAGCAAAAAGTGGTTTTGCTCAATCCAAAAGTGGAGGTGGTATATTCCCCACCAAGGAAAATTATGTCCTGCCATAGACTTTTTAAAATGTACTCCAGGCCTTACATAAAGAGCAATCTGAAGGCTCCAGCAAATGTGAGTGTGCATTTATACAGCTTTTATTATTCATTCTGGATTCTTGACATACTACACTATACTGGGGTCTACATTCAGTTTTTTTGTTGCATATCTGAACTATACTCAATCTGATCAAGATTTCAGACATATACTGCCCAGGTGCTACAACTGGAGCCAAGCTATAGCTCCAAACACTGTAAGTGTATTTCTTTTTCTTTCCATCTTTGAAGCTTTGACATACTACACTAGATTGTTTTGTCCTCTTCTTCTACTACATATCTGTTTAAACTCGAGTATTCTATAGTCTCTCTAACCCTACTGGTATTAGGTCCCTCCGACATAGAAAGATTTAAAAATCCCTTGTTTTGCTAACCTTGTTACAGCACCGAGGCTCCCTCTGAGGTCTTTAGTTCTCCTCCCCCAGAGAGCATTGTGTATCTAATACACGTGTGTCCTGAGCGCTGCATGCACATTCAAACTTCTCCATAGGAAAGAAATGAACCAATGCTTTTCTATGGGTCTTTAATGAGTTTTATTCGGTTAGTGCAGCGGAAGCACTTCTGGTGACTGTAAGTAATACAACCAATAAAGGTGAATTTAACTTTACAATGTAAATACTGCAATTTCTCAAAAACTATAATGCTTTACATTGCAGAAATAAGAGGACAGGGACACCTTGTCATACCTCCCAACTCCAGCGTCCTGAGAATCGGGAGGTAAAGGTGGCAGGCAAGTAACGTGATCATGTCTCTGGCTTGAAACAAATTTCCGGGAAGGGTCTACTGGAGTTAATGGCAGGTAAGCATGGCATGCACGCCAGGCTACCTGTCAGTCATACAGGCCAACCCACTAAGGAGCAATGTTTCAGTATTTCCTGCAGGGTTCTATTGCCCTAATCATTGTGTGAGTGCTTCTATTGATCTCCTCGTGCTTTGACTATTGGAGACATTTCCCTGTTGTTCCCAAAAGTGGTGCAGCAGGATAGGACCCAAAAATCAGGACGGTAGTGGCTCCTGCTTTACAGAGCATTACTATGCATGGGCTTGGTCTTCAGTTCAGAAGTTCATGAGATTTAGCCTAATAGCTTCAGAGGCCTCAAAACATTCTAATCCATTGAATGCCTGAATTAATGGCATTTTCTTGGCTCTCTGGTAGCCTTATAAATATAAACTCTGCATGCAATCCTCAATTGCTCCACATTAATCTGCTTTCCAAACATTTCTAGAGGTTCAATCCATGGGAACAAACAGTTGAAATTAATGGAACATCTGTATATTTTACAAGCGTCTTTTACAAACATTCTTACAAAGCACCCTTGTATACAATTTCCTGTCTCTGAATTTATATAAATTAAATGGTCATTGTAAGCTGTGAAAAAACTTTGCATTGCTGCAAAGTGCATGGTTTGAGCCTATTCTTATTTCCGAGAGTGCTATTGGTGGCAATGATTTCACCAGGGCTGGCAACCAAGCATCCAGATTATATACATTCATTCACTAAGCAGCGTAAATAGCTGAGCCAACCTGCTGAAATCAGTTATACTCCGCAGTTGGCTTAAAGATCCGTCGCTATTCAGTGATTTCAAGTGGTTATAGTTTCTGTATGTGCAACACTCCACTCCCAGCAGCACCATTGGGAACTAGATTCCCAGGTTCGCTAGTATCAATTCTGCACATATTCACAGATGCTCGTTCATTGGCTCAGAGTGGATAGCTGATGCTCTCAGCCAATGAATGAGTGGCAGTTCTGCAGAAGCTGGATGTTGTAAACGTACCTTTAGAGCAATCCAGGAGCCCAGTGTGACCCAAGTAGCAAAATGGTTTGACCAATTACCAGCGACCTGCAGGACTATCAGCTTAATTAACGTTGTATGCCTCGAACAGCCAGGCATGTATGCTTTTGGGGAGATTGAAGCATCTGCTAGAACTGGGCTACATTGGATTATCTGTAGGGGGTCACTAGCCTAAAACAAAAGCTGGTAAAGAGTCATATTAATGAAGAACCAAAAATTAAAGGGAAAGGTTTGTACAGACATGATAACTGTTTAGCATGCAAAAATGTAATGAAGGATAAATGATAAGATGGATTTGATAAGCTTTTATTGCAGTCCTGTTTTGACCCTATCATCTCTGTCTTCCACAGTCTGAGTTTTAAAAGACCACTTCTAGCAAACCTGAACAGTGCTCAGATTCCCACCCAACCCAAGGTCCTTACTACATTTATAGATAGAATCCCACACACAACTTTAGATAATTCCAAATAGCAGCTGCAAACACTACCCGTAATGAGCACAATCCACCTTCTTAACCCCTAACACTCACTCCTTCTCCTCCCTTATGCTCATTCTCATTCCCTCTAATTACCTACCCATCAGAGCAATGCTCTATATTCTCCTCCTCTCCTTCTCTCTCATCTCCCTAAGGATCAAAATATCCCCTTCCACCCACTTCCCTCAACAAAACACTAACATTTACATTAATCCCTCTCTGCTACACTCCCCCCTTCTCTCATCTCAAGCCCTGCACTCATTTCTCTATTCTCTCTCTCCTGCTCTAACCCAATCTCACCCTAGTTGCCGCCCATATAAAACCCACTCACACCTCCTGTCTCTATCTCTCCTCCTACTTCTGGCAGCTGGTGACGTCTCTCCCAACCTAGGGCCCCTCACCTCATCTGCTCACACTAAAATAACCAGAAACCATGCAAACCTCCTCCAAATACCCTGCAGTCTATCCTCCTCTACCAAAATTCAGTGTGCACTCTGGAATGCTCGCTCCATTTGTAGTAATATCAAATCTACAGCTATACATGACATCCTCATCTCCTCATCTCTAACTCTCTCACGATACTGGCACTCACTGAGACCTGGCTATCTCCATCCAATACTGCTACTCCTGCTTCTTTATGTTTCGGTGGTCTACAGTTCTCCCATACTCCTAGACTTGACTGTAAAGGAGGTGGTGTAGGCATCCTTCTCTCCCCTCAATGTACCTTTCAACCTATCCTCCCTGCCCCTGCCCTATCCTTTACTTCCTTTGAAGTTCACACTGTATGCCTTTTTAAGCCCACTCCTTTAAGAATTGCCATCATCTATCGCCCCCCCGGTCACCCTAAACTATTCATTGAACACTTTTCCTACTGGTTACCCCACTTTCTTTCCTCTAGCACTCCCTCTCTCATACTTGGGGACTTCAATATCCCTATCAACAAGCTCAATTGCCCTGATGCCTCTCGTCTGCTCTCTGTAACCTCCTCCTTTGGACTCACACAGATTTCTTCCTCAGCAACTCACACTGCAGGAAACACTCTTGACCTCATCTTCACCAATCTCTGTACCACCTCTGATCTCGCCACTGCTCCATTTCCTTTGTCTGACCACCATCTGCTAACATTTAACATCTGCATACCCCATACCAAAATCTCACCACCGTCCACTCTCCAACCTCGCAGAAACCTCAACTCTCTCGATCTCCAGCACTTCTCCACTAAACTCCAAACACTCCTTTTACCCATCTCAAATCACAACTGCCCTAACTCTGCAACCTCACTCTACAACTCCACTCTCTCCTCTCAACTTGACATCATGGCACCTCCTACAGTTAAACGCAGCAAGCGCCCCCAACTACAACCCTGGCACACCAAGCTGACCCGTTACCTCCAAAAATGTTCCAGAACTGCTGAACGCTGCTGGAGAAAGTCTCACTTTGCATCTGACTTTGTCCACTATAAATTTATGCTGCGCTCCTACAGCATGGCTCTTTCCTCTGCAAAAGTAAGCTACTTCAACACCCTCATAAGCACACTGTCCCACCAACCCAAACACCTGTTTCACACTTTTGATGCACTTCTTCGCCCTGTGACTCCCCCTCCTTCCACCACCTTGTCCGCCACAAACTTTGCATCTCATTTCACTGAGAAGATCTCTACAATCAGGAAAGAGATCTCTAATCTTTCTCCAACCAGTATCAATACATCACCCAACCCCACTCCCCCTGCCATCCTAAGCTCATTTGCACCTGCTACAGCACAAGAGGTTTCTGCTCTGCTCCTGTCCTCCCGCCCCACCACCTGCTCCCTCGATCCTATTCCCTCGCATCTCATCCGCACTTTGTCTCCCTCTCTTGCTCTTCCTCTCGCTAACATTTTCAATCTCTCCCTTTCCTCTGGCACATTTCCCTCTGCCTTCAAACATGCAACCGTAACCCCAATTCTGAAAAAGCCCAACCTTGATCCCAACTCCCCATCCAACTACCGCCCTATCTCGCTACTGCCATTTGCCTCCAAGATCCTCGAGAGAGTTGTCTACGCCAGATTGACAGACTTTCTTGAATCCAACTCTCTGCTTGACCCCCTTCAGTCTGCATTCCGTGCTGGTCACTCTGTCGAAACTGCTGTGACCAAAGTATCCAACGATTTAATTGCTGCTAAATCTCGAGGCCAATACTCTATCCTAATCCTCCTTGATCTTTCTGCCGCCTTTGACACTGTTGATCATCAACAGCTTCTTCACATTCTCCGTAACTTTGGTCTACTTGATTCTGCTCTCTCCTGGTGCTCCTCCTACCTCTCCCAGCGCTCCTTCAGTGTTTCTTTCTCTGGCTCTGCCTCTTCTCCCCAACCCCTCCCTGTCGGCGTTCCCCCAAGGTTCTGTCCTCGCCCCCCTACTGTTCTCTATCTATACTGCCTCCCTTGGTAAACTCATCAGCTCTTTTGGCGTCCAATACCATTTATATGCAGATGACACGCAAATCTACCTGTCCTCCCCTGATCTCTCTCCGCCCACCTTGACTCATGTTTCTGACTGCCTCTCTGCTATTTCCAACTGGATGGCTGCTCACTTCCTTAAACTCAACCTGTCCAAAACAGAACTTCTAGTTTTTCCTCCCTCAAGTGCTGCTACTCCTGTGTCTGTCGCCATCCAAGTCAACGGCGCTACTATCACCTCTACCTCCCAGGCTCGCTGCCTAGGGTTCTTTTTGATTCTGATCTCTCTTTTACTCCCCATGTTCAATCGATAGCCAAATCCTGTCGCTTCCAACTCAAGAACATAGCGCGCATCCGCCCATATCTAACGCCGGACGCGGCTAAGGTACTGGTTCATGCTGTTGTTCTCTCTCGCCTTGACTATTGCAATCCCCTTCTCACCGGTCTTACATGTTCCCAGCTTGCACCGCTGCAATCTATAATGAATACGGCTGCGAGGCTTATTTTCCTGTCCGGTCGCACCTCCCACGCCTCCACGTTCTGTCAGTCTATGCATTGGCTTCCAGTTAGATATAGGGCCCAATTCAAAATTCTGGCGCTTGCTTACAAATCCCTACATAATGCTGCTCCAACATACCTATCCTCCCTCATACACAAGTATGTCCCGTCGAGACCCCTGTGCTCAGCCCAAGACCTACTCCTATCCTCTGCCCGGATGCCCACCTCTGATGCTCGCCTTCAAGACTTCTCCAGGGCTGCACCTATTCTGTGGAACTCCCTTCCCTCCTCAATCAGACTTTCACCCAGCCTCCATTCCTTCAAAAAATCTTTAAAAACTCACTTCTTCATTAAAGTGTATCAATCAAACTGTCAGCAGGTTTCTCATCCCCCACCCCATGACTCCGTTCCTTCACCTGTCAAAAATGACCTACTAAGCACTCAATAAACCCTTCTGTAACAAACTATTTAATTCCCCTACTTTAACCCTTTGTGTCACCATACCCCACTCCCTCTAGCATGTAAGCTCATCGAGCAGGGCCCTCAACCCCCTCTGTTCCTGTACGTCAGTGGTCTGATCTCAATTATGTGTCTGTTAGTCCACCCATTGTACAGCGCTACGGAATTTGTTGGCGCTATATAAATAATAAAAAAAAAATAATAATAATAATAATCTGTAAATGGAACTTTAATCACACGCAATCCCCCCTCCCCCTTGATCCCCTGTATGGCTTTGTTATGACACAGGGCTGCATAACAAGAAACAAAGGTGATGGCAGAGAATTGAGCTGTGAGACAATGAAATTATTTATACCTCCCAAAATTTAAATTAGAAAAAGTGGGACAGATTAGGTGCTGCTGTGAGGGAATATATCTTGATTCCAATGTTCAGCGTAATTAAATTAAGGCCTACGCCTGATGCTCTTTATATGTAATGAACTTTTTCTCTGTAAAATGCTGTATACGTGTCAGCATAAGTTGCGTTATCTGTGTATTCTAGCCCCCACCGGAGCACTTATTTTGTAGAAACTATACATTGTGTGACTGTTTGCTGGCTAATTTGATCTGCGACCTTCCTATCTTATGAAATATGTAACCATATATTGTTTTGTAAACTCATTTTATATCTTATAAAATATGTAGCCACATTAGCTAATTTCATATTTTGACTTTCCTATCTTTAACTACATTATTTCTTTTTAAACCTTCAAGCTAAGCTGCAACAATATTATGTATAAATACACCCTACTTTGAATAAACGAACAGAAGTAATTCTGGACTCACAACCATTTGTGTCGTGTGTTAATTGCCTCTCCAGGCGCCTGATATAATTTGGGTTCCCCTGAATATAATTATTGGATCCTTTTGTACATGTCAATTTGGTGCCTCGACACGGGATATGACGGTCAAAAATACTCGGACACCAGTGTACTGGCGGGCGTTCCTCTGACCGCGAAATCAGCTGCAGCACGGTGAGGAAAACATTTAACTTTTCTACCTATATAATTTCGCTCTCAGATCTACGTCCCTGTCAGTCTATCTGGGTAAGAAGTGACTTAAAAATGTCAGATCCAAAGAACTTGTTTCCTGTCGTATTATGATTATATTCAGGTGAATGTTGTTATGCCTTGTGAAAGGAATCTTGAGTATAGCGGAATATATCTGTGGGTTTCAAGTTATTTTTATTGTTTGCCTTGTCATTTGTTTTATAATTCGAGTCAGAATCCTCCAAGGCAGATCTCCTACAACAATATTGTATATAAATACACCCTACTTTGAATAAACGAACAGAAGTCATTCTGGACTCACAGCCATTTGTGTTGTGTGTTAATTGCCTCTCCAGGCGCCTGATATAATTTGGGTTCTCCTGAATATAAGTATTGGATCTTTTGTCCATGTCACTGCCAGGGGTGGGGCAGTTTTGAGGACATTTAGGTGACTTACAATACCAAACTTTGAAACTAAAGTATAATTTAGAACAAGAACAAACTATGGTATTTACACTGAATGATTGATAAACATTTATCGTAGTTTAAAGAAACATTACTGTGAGTATTAATACTATGGAGCTCTGTTAAACACTCAGATACACCAATAATACCTAACAACTAGAAAGGAGGGACATTAGCATCTTAGGGACAGAGGGATTAAGGCTCAAAATAGCGACTGTCCCTCCTAAATAGGGGCACTTGGGAGGTACGATGATGTATACACCAAAACTGTCTAATTCTGCTAACGTATGGGTTCCTAGAGTATCCCTTTAAACATTTGCAAACGTGAATTTTAGAAGGAGCAGCAGGAAACTGGAAACCCATATTCGGTTTTGCTACTTACCACTCCCTTGCCTGTCTTCCATAAATGCAAATAATGATATCTACTATGTCCTAACTAATTCAGTTTAGACAAGACTGCAGGAAGGAAGAAAAAATGCACATTCGAGTATACAAACAGAGGTAAGCGCTTGATATTTAAATAGTGAAGGTAGCTTTAGCACCAGAGTCTCTATTGTCTGGTCGCTTGATGCATTGTGAAGATGATAAGATTAGGGTGCAGCACCTTGGAGAGGTCCTCGAGTTTAAACAGCTATTTAGTCGAAGAATAGGTCAAAAATGTGTACAGTATGTCAAAGCTTCAAATATGAAGGGAAAAAGAAATACACTTACAGTGTTTGGAGCTATAGCTTAGACCCAGATGTAGTGCCTGGGTGGTACAATCCCCGCCTGCGCATATAGGTCTGAAATTTTAAACCAATGGAGTGTTGTTCAGCTATGCAACACAGACAGAAGAGAGACACTATTATAGTGTAGTATGTCAAGAATATGACATACTACACTAGTATGTCACATTTGCTGGACCCTTCAGATTGCTGGAATGATCTCCACTCTTGGATATATGTGCAATATATGTGGGTGAAAATAAAATATAGTACACACTGTGTTGTTAAAACAGAGAAAAACAATAAGAAATGTACTCGCTTTGTTCAGAGCAAAAAGTGGTTTTGCTCAATCCAAAAGTGGAGGTGGTATATTCCCCACCAAGGAAAATTATGTCCTGCCATAGACTTTTTAAAATGTACTCCAGGCCTTACATAAAGAGCAATCTGAAGGCTCCAGCAAATGTGAGTGTGCATTTATACAGCTTTTATTATTCATTCTGGATTCTTGACATACTACACTATACTGGGGTCTACATTCAGTTTTTTTGTTGCATATCTGAACTATACTCAATCTGATCAAGATTTCAGACATATACTGCCCAGGTGCTACAACTGGAGCCAAGCTATAGCTCCAAACACTGTAAGTGTATTTCTTTTTCTTTCCATCTTTGAAGCTTTGACATACTACACTAGATTGTTTTGTCCTCTTCTTCTACTACATATCTGTTTAAACTCGAGTATTCTATAGTCTCTCTAACCCTACTGGTATTAGGTCCCTCCGACATAGAAAGATTTAAAAATCCCTTGTTTTGCTAACCTTGTTACAGCACCGAGGCTCCCTCTGAGGTCTTTAGTTCTCCTCCCCCAGAGAGCATTGTGTATCTAATACACGTGTGTCCTGAGCGCTGCATGCACATTCAAACTTCTCCATAGGAAAGAAATGAACCAATGCTTTTCTATGGGTCTTTAATGAGTTTTATTCGGTTAGTGCAGCGGAAGCACTTCTGGTGACTGTAAGTAATACAACCAATAAAGGTGAATTTAACTTTACAATGTAAATACTGCAATTTCTCAAAAACTATAATGCTTTACATTGCAGAAATAAGAGGACAGGGACACCTTGTCATACCTCCCAACTCCAGCGTCCTGAGAATCGGGAGGTAAAGGTGGCAGGCAAGTAACGTGATCATGTCTCTGGCTTGAAACAAATTTCCGGGAAGGGTCTACTGGAGTTAATGGCAGGTAAGCATGGCATGCACGCCAGGCTACCTGTCAGTCATACAGGCCAACCCACTAAGGAGCAATGTTTCAGTATTTCCTGCAGGGTTCTATTGCCCTAATCATTGTGTGAGTGCTTCTATTGATCTCCTCGTGCTTTGACTATTGGAGACATTTCCCTGTTGTTCCCAAAAGTGGTGCAGCAGGATAGGACCCAAAAATCAGGACGGTAGTGGCTCCTGCTTTACAGAGCATTACTATGCATGGGCTTGGTCTTCAGTTCAGAAGTTCATGAGATTTAGCCTAATAGCTTCAGAGGCCTCAAAACATTCTAATCCATTGAATGCCTGAATTAATGGCATTTTCTTGGCTCTCTGGTAGCCTTATAAATATAAACTCTGCATGCAATCCTCAATTGCTCCACATTAATCTGCTTTCCAAACATTTCTAGAGGTTCAATCCATGGGAACAAACAGTTGAAATTAATGGAACATCTGTATATTTTACAAGCGTCTTTTACAAACATTCTTACAAAGCACCCTTGTATACAATTTCCTGTCTCTGAATTTATATAAATTAAATGGTCATTGTAAGCTGTGAAAAAACTTTGCATTGCTGCAAAGTGCATGGTTTGAGCCTATTCTTATTTCCGAGAGTGCTATTGGTGGCAATGATTTCACCAGGGCTGGCAACCAAGCATCCAGATTATATACATTCATTCACTAAGCAGCGTAAATAGCTGAGCCAACCTGCTGAAATCAGTTATACTCCGCAGTTGGCTTAAAGATCCGTCGCTATTCAGTGATTTCAAGTGGTTATAGTTTCTGTATGTGCAACACTCCACTCCCAGCAGCACCATTGGGAACTAGATTCCCAGGTTCGCTAGTATCAATTCTGCACATATTCACAGATGCTCGTTCATTGGCTCAGAGTGGATAGCTGATGCTCTCAGCCAATGAATGAGTGGCAGTTCTGCAGAAGCTGGATGTTGTAAACGTACCTTTAGAGCAATCCAGGAGCCCAGTGTGACCCAAGTAGCAAAATGGTTTGACCAATTACCAGCGACCTGCAGGACTATCAGCTTAATTAACGTTGTATGCCTCGAACAGCCAGGCATGTATGCTTTTGGGGAGATTGAAGCATCTGCTAGAACTGGGCTACATTGTCCAACAGAGTGTCCCCTTACCAAAACAGAAGCCTTCATGGCTTTCACATGAGAAGCAGCACTGGTAGGATGTGATCTCACATTACAGCCTCCCACATACCCTTTTAATCTGGGGGCTGTGTTAAGCAGCAGGCAACTATGCTTCATTATATACCTTCTCTGACTCCCATACAGCACTACCACAAACCAGAGCTCAGCGATGAGGCTGGGCTGCATGAGCAACTTCTTCACTAGCAAAGTTTTGAAAATGCATAACGATTTCTACACAAATCTGGCACTAACCGAACATGCTGACAGCAATCACACACCTATAATTTTTAGGCAGGCAGTAGATTATTCACAGTCACACATTCCTGCCTTCAGCTGAGCTCCACAGTCACTAAACATGGGAACTTACTGGAAGTGGTCAAGTGAGGTTGCAACGTAACACGTCATTGGCTGGCAGCTGGAGTTTCCAGATGCAGAAGACAGCATGTGGTGACTGGGAGAGGTGAGTGAGTTATCAGTAATATCGGCAAATACTGAATATCTGCTCTAATTATCCGAGGCATCTATAATTGGCCTATCCCTAATAATTACTGCCTTGGGGCCTGTGGCTGATTATTTAGGGGGAGGGGGCAATGGGTTTAGGATCTCAATATATGACTAAGATTGTGTATCTGATGGTAGGTGTGTGTGTCCATGAGTGTGTGTGTGTCTTGAGTCATGTGTGCTTATCTGGCAGTGTGTGTGTAAAATGTGTATCTGTGAGTCTGACTGTGTGTGTGTGTATGTGTGCGTAAATGTGTATCTATGAGTCTGACAGTGTGTTATCTGTGCTTGTCTGACAGTGTGTTTCTGTGGTTGTAATTATATACCATTCCTTAGAGTGGGAATGATTTAACTTTTACTATTAAAACAGGGCTAATAGATTTATTACAGCCTTTGGGCTCATATTGTAGTTAGTAAAATAATCAATTTCAGAATGTATATTATCCATGTGAGTCTCTTTTGTATGCATAGAAGTTGCGTAATATACAAATATCTGTCCTTGGTTTCTTATTGAGAAGCAAATTAAATATTAGCAGTAAAATTCCCCTTCCTCATAAATTAAGTACTTCTGAAACTAATTTTGAAGTTTGGAAAGGAAGCCGGCTTATTCCTTGACAATAAAAGTCTGCAATAGATCATAACATGCATTTCACTAAAATAAAAATCTCGCTACAGAAAGTCCCTGGCATCAGTCCGCATGACAACCACGATGCGCTTCATGTTAATTAACAATGAAGTAATAAAGGCAAACAAAAGAAAGATCTACAATATATATTTCAATTATTTGTTAGCCTTTCAACAGGCTCAACTTGAATGTAAATACATTTGAAATCGCATATTTTTTTATGGTTATATCACCTGTAAATCACCTGTCATGTACAAGATAAAAAGAAAAATCTACGTAACTTCAGAGCAGAGTCCTTTTAAAATGATATGAAAATAAGTGGGGGCTTATTCACTAAACAATGAAATGAATGTTAAATTGCTAAATATAGTCTAAATATCTGATGTGGGGCGAAAATAACTTTCAGCTCAACTACTCATAGTTTGGTTTATTTTTAGTCTGGATTTGGCAATCTAGCGATGCAAAGTATATAAACTAGTTAAGTCTCATAGTTCTGGAGAAAATACTAAGTAATGCATATGGAATTTCTCTGTGAGATACATAAGCAGCATGTGGGCACTTAGTGACAAGAAAAATAAAAAAGTATTAGTGCTATAAGGGAACCAGGAAAAATAAATATGTGAAAACAACAATCACAGTCGCTGGACACCAATAAATTGCCTCCTCTACCAAAAAAACACCAAAAAAAATACAAACACTAAAATGTTAGGGTGCAGCGTCACGTGAAAAGAGACCTATTTTCAACTCACGTTAGTAACCCTCCAAGTATAAAAAAAAATAAAACAAAACATACCTTAAAGCTATACCTCCAAATTAGCTGCTGTGTGGCCTTAAAGAACCTGCAAGCGCTTTTATGGGCTCTACCTTTGGATGTGTGTTATTTGGTCAAAAAACTAGAGAAAGAAAATGAGGAGTAGAGAGGGTGAGCCAGTAAGGATAAATACTCCTAGGTGGGGGGTAACCCAGGATTCCTGAATATCCCAAGGTAGAATAGTCGGATATTACCTAATGTTATAAAAAGGAAAAAGTGGAAACATTGTTCTTTTAACGAACAGGAGACCGAAAATATATATATATATAAAACGTAGCTTTTAATAAATATAATAAAAAGGTGATAGTTTCCCACCACAGGCAATAGGCACTGTAATGTCATCATACTGCATTGCTGCTCTGTCGCCCCTATGTCCCAATTATCTTTTCCTTTTTTTCCCCCTTTCTGATTCTCTAAATAGACCTTTGACAGCAGGTGGTACATAGAAAAGTAAAATGTTGTCTTAACATCGCATTACTAAATGACCGTACTCAGATCTTCTAACATTTGATTGGAATATGAGTGAGTTGGTCTCCTGGCATTTTTATGTGCTACCGACTTTTGCATTAGGAGACTCACTGATGATTTTTACCTCCAACTCATCGGTACAGCTATGGGGATCAAGTTTGCTCCAAATTATAAAAATCTATTCATGTCCTATTGTGAGGAACGTTTTGTCTTCCCGGGGGACAAATTTGGAGCAAATTTGGTCCTCTACAAAAAATATATTGATGATGTTTCTATTGTATGGAAAGGAGGAGAGGAAAGCCTATTAGACTTTTTAATGGATCTTAACAACAACACTTAGAATATTTAACTTGCTTACAAAATAACTAATACAAGTTTACATTGCCTTCACCTAGAAATTTATATTGATAATAACAAGATCAAGAAGCTGTCATTTTAAACCCTGGTTATCCAAAGTACCAAAAGGTCAATTCCTCGGTCTAAAAATAAATTTTAGTGATGCTGAAGAGTTTAAAAACCAGGCAGAAATTTTAAAAAATACAGTTTTTTAATAAAGGATATGAGATAGATGTTCTATATGAAGTATGTAAGGATATTCAAGATCATAAACAAGTGATACAATATAAAAATTCTAGAAAAAAAAGAAAAGGTTGTAGGATTCCATTAATTCTTTAGTATAATTCTAAGCATAATGATTTACGTAAAATAATCAATAAAAATTTGCACATTTTACAACAAGATGTGGATTTAAAATATTTTATATGACCAAAACCAAAACTGATATTTAAAGGGGCAATGAATTTCAAACAACTTTTAACCTTGAGTTTTTTTTAGAAAAACAAGATATCCAAAATAATTTCAATAACAATTTATTTTTTCTATTTCAAATTTGTTTATTTTGAAAAATATTTTGTTAATAAATGAAAATGGTAATGATCTACTTAAGATAATAAAACAGGTAATAATAATAACAATTTTATGCATACTAATGGGTTTTATTAAACGCAATGTCTGGACACTAGTACAGGCTACAGGGCGCCACAAACACTAGAGCATATACTATAACGATATGGTATCATATCGTTATAGTATATGCTCTAGTGTTTGTGGCGCCCTGTAGCCTGTACTAGTGTCCAGACATTGTGTTTATTTTATGTAGGGGTTTAGAGTGACCTCAATACAGTGGCTTGCCTACATTAAAGTTGAGACCTATTACCACCTTCATCACCCTTCTATCTATCTAATGGGTTTTATTACAGTGGTAATTGCATGGGGTATAAAACTATGGAAAGGAGCAAGAAAAAAATTCACAATTTTAAATCTTTTAGAACAAATTAGGAATAAAAGATTAAAACCCTAATTGCACGTGACACAAAATATGTAATATACCTTTTGTCCTCCCCATGTGGCTACCAATATGTGGAGAAAACATCTAGAATGTGAAAAGTTAGCATTAGTGAACATATTGGCAATATAAGGAGAAAATGTCTTAATCATAATGTTTCAAAACATTTTGCAGAATGTAATAATGGGGACACTAAGGGTTTAAGTTTTTGTGCAATAGAAAAAGTGTCCACACATTGGAGGGATGGTAATACTGATTTTAATTTGGATAGAAAGGAAATGGAATGGATTTTTAACCTGGGTACAATAACCCCCAATGGACTAAATATGGAATTTGAAATTATCCCTTTTATATGATATATATTTAATATATTTTTTATAAATTATCTTTTAGAGATATATATTTTTTAATATTTTAGATATGTATTCATTTGTATAATTTATAGATATATATTTTTAACTGAAATCTCCTCTAAAAAGTTTAATCCATATTTTTTTATTTTCCGTTTTTTATTCTTTACATTTCCTTTATATACTCTATTCTCCATTGAGATAGCTCAAAGGCTTTGTACATGTTAGCAGTGTGTTTGGATATGAATTATTTCTTTACAGGTAGCGTTTAATGATTTTAATTGTTTTTATAAGGACTTATTCAAAGATTATGCAACATATTAAAGAATTAAGGGCAAGACTTTATGAATTTACCTCAACTAAGTTGGAGCCCGGAACCGCCATAAACATGAGTGCGTCATTACGAGATGATGTCAAGCGCCATGGCGTAGATAGCGGGAATTATATGATGATACCCTTAGAACCCAGAAGTCCGAAAGCACGCGAAAATGAAGAGGAAAGCCACGCGATATACAGATTAAAAAGCGGAATTGGACAGATTAACTTTCTGCACTTTGTGAAAGACCGATGTAAGGTCGAAACGTGTCATGCTGTGTGCTATTGTCTTTAATATCATTATACTTTTTAACCTTTTGGATTATTCCCTAATAAATAGTTTTGAACCCGACCCAGTCTGGACCAATATTATTACGGTGGATGAAAAGGATCTGGTTGAAATTTGTACTGGGAGCAGAAATCCAGAGGTTATACCTATAAAGAGTGCTGATAGTTTGAGCCTGCTTTTTAATAGGCTCAGTAACATGTGAGTTTGACCAAGTTGGTCTTGTTTATTATACTTGGTTTTAATATACTACACTATGGTCTATGTTCTATTGCAGATAATAAGTGAATGTGCCTACTAGCTTCAAGATTTTAAGTGGTAGTATTTATTGTGTGGGGGGTCTGCTTTCACCTGTTGTGTGACTTATTTTTACTGTTTTTATGTGTTTTTAGAGTGACTAAAACACTGGTGATAGTAGTTACACAAATCACACTTAACCACTCTATTCCAATACTGTGTTTTGTTTGGTTTTATTCACAGCATAAAGATGTTAGAAGTAGGTCTACTAAATGGTGCCAAAGTATTCTTAGAAAAAATATACTAAAAATAAAGCATAACATAAAGTATATATATATATAGTAGACAACCTAACAAAAAAATGGGTTTAAAACAATGTGGAGGTAACTTAACCTCTATAGAATCTCATTGATCATTAGTGCAGCGATCAAAATCTCAAAGCTTACTAGAGCAGCGATCAGGCTGTAGCTGCTAACAGTGGGTTTCTTTATGTATTTAGTGGCGAAACTGTTGCTAAACCCCATATAACAATGTATCTCTATTTCTATTTTGTATCATCTAATTCATAGGTAGAATAGAAAACGGGGAAAAAGCAGGATGGTATTAGTGGGATAAGCCTGTGTTATATTGTCCCTGTTGTGCCTTCGAGGGCACCCCTTCATAAAAATACTGTCCCTGTAACATTAATAATTAGTGAAAAGCCTTCCAATGGGTTACCATATTAATATTTACACCGTTGATAAAGTTTCAGTGTACCTTTGTCCGTGCAGACAACGAGTGATCAAGTTTGCAGCATCCTACTTAGTAATATATCGGCGGTCTCGGTCGACATGTGGCTAGGTTGAGCTAGTGAAACCCTAATACGCATTTCATCTTTGGGCTCTGATAGCCGCTAGTTTAATGAACAAATCTTCCATTTTTTCCTTGTTATAACATTAGGTATTATCCTACTCCCACTATTCTACCTTCTGATATACAGGAATTATCCTGTCGTTTTCTTTGCATGTGTTATTTTGATTGAATATTTACTATAGCATTATTGGTTACACAAGTTATTGTTTTTTTTATTTTTGGAGAGTTACTTCCATGAATTCAAGACATATCCCTTTTCACGAGATGCTGCAAAAGTTCAAATAAAAAGCTATTACTTACATTTAATCCAGTGGCGAGAGAGTCCTGTAACCAAAAGTCTAATAGACCATCACTAGTGATGATCTCCTGGAATATCCACTGTTTATCATAGAGAAGCATTGGGAGGCCAGGCACATGGGTAGCAATTGCTAAACGAGAGCTTCTCATTGAATATACTGGGAGCACTCAAAGAAAATAAACAAGAGCACTGTCCCAGCCATCTGATTGAGAGCCTAAAGAAAGCAAACTTTATAAATGTGTCAAATTCTCTTGCTTTCAGCATTTCTGTTAATCGCCAAAGCACTAAAGTACGCTTGATTCTGAATCAAAAATGAAAGCCAACAAAGGATTATACTTATACAGTGGGACCTCGGTTTACAAACGCCTCGGTTAACATAATTTTCAGTTTACAAATGAAAATCCATTGAAAATAATGCCTCGGTTTACAAATTTGTTTTGCAAAACAAAGCAAATTTCCCCAGGATGCATTGCACCTGGGAGGTTTATAGCACTGCCCCCTGCATGCTGGAGCCTATGGGTAGCATGTGGCGTCGAGTGTGGAGGTGTTGGAGCGGCTTTTGTATCGAGTTTTGGAGCCATTTTGGAAGCTGTTTGTAGTTGTTTTGGGACTTTTTGGTGCATTTCTCAAGCTGTGGAAAGGTAGGGAGCTGAGCTTTGCCATTTGCATGCCTTTTACTGTGTGTTCTGCATTGTCGATTGGTTTCCATGCCAGCTCATTTTGACTTTTTTCTGACCTCCAGAATGGATTAATTGGTTTTTTTGCATTCCTATGGGAAACCGCGTTTCAGTTTACAAATTTTTCGCAATAAGA
The DNA here is from genome assembly GCA_933207985.1 of Pelobates cultripes. Classification (NCBI taxonomy): domain Eukaryota; kingdom Metazoa; phylum Chordata; class Amphibia; order Anura; family Pelobatidae; genus Pelobates; species Pelobates cultripes. Next base: position 36,856,213 of record OW240921.1, read on the forward strand.
AACGTCCTGGAGAACGCATTAAATTCGTAAACCGAGGTCCCACTGTAATTACCTTTTGATTTTTCTTTCCCAAACAGCTAACATGAACAACAAAAGTTACATGGCTGCAGACTATCAAAATCCCTAATGGCCACTTTTAGACAAACCCAATTTTCAGAACTACTATATTACCACGAACTGATGCTCTAAACCTCTGTAAATACAGAAAAAAGAAAACGTTACTGCATTCTATGCAGTGACCTACGACAGATGGATGTTTGTGTGCAGGGCTACTATTTATATTCATTATTTTTAATAGCTGTATCATACTATATGACAGTATTTAGAATTCCCATGGTTTCAAAGGAAATCCGTGATTTAGATACAGTCATGACACTGCATAGGAACTGCAGTTATTAGAAACATAGAATGTGACGGCAGATAAGAACCATTCGGCCCATCTAGTCTGCCCAATTTTCTAAATACTTTCATTAGTCCCTGGCCTTATCTTATAGTTAGGATAGCCTTATGCCTATCCCACGCATGCTTAAACTCTTTCACTGTGTTAACCTCTACCACTTCAGCTGGAAGGCTATTCCATGCATCCACTACCCTCTCAGTAAAGTAATACTTCCTGATATTATTTTTAAATCTTTGTCCCTCTAATTTAAGACTATGTCCTCTTGTTGTGGTAGTTTTTCTTCTTTTAAATATAGTCTCCTCCTTTACTGTATTGATTCCCTTTATATATTTAAATGTTTCTATCATATCCCCCCTGTCTCGTCTTTCCTCCAAGCTATACATGTTAAGATCCTTTAACCTTTCCTGGTAAGTTTTATCCCGCAATCCATGAACCAGTTTAGTAGCCCTTCTCTGAACCCTCTCTAAGGTATCAATATCCTTCTGAAGATACGGTCTCCAGTACTGTGTACAATACTCCAAGTGAGGTCTCACCAGTGTTCTGTACAATGGCATGAGCACTTCCCTCTTTCTACTGCTAATACCTCTCCCTATACAACCAAGCATTCTGCTAGCATTTCCTGCTGCTCTATTACATTGTCTGCCTACCTTTAAGTCATCAGAAATAATCACCCCTAAATCCCTTTCCTCATATGTTGAGGTTAGGACTCTATCAAATATTCTGTACTCTGCCCTTGGGTTTTTACGTCCAAAATGCATTATCTTGAACCTATAATTATAACAAATTATGTGTGATTAATTCCAGCAAACGTTGCTGGCAATTCAATTGTCTTCTGTGTAAGTACATTTGCTTTCATGCACCAATGGATAGTTAGAAGATTACTGGTTTGAAACTACTAAGCCTTTGATCAACTGATCCTGTTTGAGTGCCAAAAAAACAGTTGATATATTGAAGTAGTTGGCTTCAGTAGAGAGGGACACCAATAATGCTTTAGCATCAGTTGGACTTTCTAAGCTAGAGAGTTATTTCAGTATGATGAGTTATTTCAAACTTAGAATTTCCCTAGAGTCTTGCCCAGAAGTGGGACAAGGGTCCTAAAAGAGGCCAGTTCTATCAGATCCAGTACCCTTGAGGAATATGTATTATAATAGAGGATATCATATGCCATGGAGGTCTATGGAGAATCCCGCAAGACCCACATGTGGAATTCTCCACATACCAAATCTGCAGTGTGCAAGATGCATATATCCCAAACCTGACCGTGAAAGCTCCACCTTTCATAAAGTTTTGGCAACTTCAGGCTGACTCTTCTCAGCCAATTCAGTCAAAACACATATGTAATTGATATCACTAATGCAGAAGTAGGAACTAGAATTTGTGTTATATCTGTGAAGAATGCCATCACATTCTATGTTTCTATAGAGCTGCAGGAATTGCTAGCAGAATGCTTGGTTGTATAGGGAGAGGTATTAGCAGTAGAAAGAGGGAAGTGTTCATCCGATTGTACAAAACACTGGTGAGACCTCACTTGGAGTATTGTACGCAGTACTGCAGACCATATCTCCAGAAGGATATTGGTACCTTAGAGAGGGTTCAGAGAAGGGCTACTAAACTGGTTCATGGATTGTGGGATAAAACTTACCAGGAAAGGTTAAAGGATCTTAACATGTATAGCTTGGAGGAAAGATGAGACAGGGGGGATATGATAGAAACATTTAAATATATAAAGGGAATCAACACAGTAAAGGAGGAGAATATATTTAAAATAATACAAACTACCACAACAAGAGGACATAGTCTTAAATTAGAGGGGCAAAGGTTTAAAAATAATATCAGGAAGAATTACTTTACCGAGAGGGTAGTGGATGCATGGAATAGCCTTTCAGCTGAAGTGGTAGAGGTGAGGGAGTTTAAGCATGCGTGAGATAGGCATAAGGCTACCTTAGACTTAAGGTAAGGTCAGGGACTAATGAAAATATTTAGAAACTAGGGCAGACTAGATATGTCGAATGATTCATATCTGCTGTCACATTCTATGTTTCTATAACAGGCCCCCCAAAAGTCCTGGTTTCTGCGGGACAATCCTTATTTTGGAGTATTGTCCCACCATAATGACTTATTTTCCTGTTGTCCAGGGCCCTAAGACCCTACCGAAAGCACTTCAGTAGTGCTCTCTGCAAGTTTCTGCAGGTTGGGGGACTTACAGACAGACTCCAGATTGGTCCCTTCCATTATGGGTGCCACCAGTGATGTGAGTTATCGACGCCACCCATCCCGATCTCATAGCGCTCAATGCTGGAAGGTAGGGTGGGATGGAACCATGGGACTCCTGGCACTATTAATACTACATTGTAGTTGTTATGGTGCTAAGAAAGCCATTCATTGGCTGCTAAGATGGTATGCTTTCTGCAGCCTTAGTTTGTATTAGGTTTAACTATGGCGAAGGACTAGAATATTTTTTTTCTACTTCAGCAAAATTTAGGCAAAGACTGCTTCAAATGTTCTCCAACTCAGCTATAGTTACTGACTATATAACGTACATTTTGCAATTCAATTTTCAGTTCACTAAAACTGTTTTTTTGTTGTTGTTTTTTTTTAAGAGAATAAACCACATCATTTTATAATATATGGTGTAATCTCTGTTTTGTGGACTGTATGGAAAAGTAAAGCAGATAATGTAATCTGATCTGTCGTACACGTTATCAAACAAGAATCTAGAATTCCCAAAATGCTATTTGCCTGGGGAGTTATGTGGTCTTGACTTGGCCTTCCTATATGCCCATACAGGCACAGCCTTTGAGTGTATGTTACATGCCAAAGGGTCTGAGTATATCATTCAATCTTACCCTTCAAGACCAAGGAAAGATTTTTATCGCATATGTAGTCAAGATCGTCCCTATTGGTATAAACGTCCACATATTCATCCCAATGTGCATTTTGCTAAGTGCTGACTCTTCCACATTCAAACCACACACTATTCTTTTGGTTTTGTTTTTTTGTGTGCTTGAATCTACTACATTGTTTTTAGTGGCTCTGTTTTTTTTAAAGAAATTTTTTTTTTTGGAGTTAGTTTGTCTCCACATATAGACATTATGTGTACCAGCTACTATAAGGGCAAGGATGGAATAGATAGTGTGCCCCTGAAGGCCAAATTAGCCCCTCCCAGCCCTTTTTTAAAAAAATGGTTTATTTCAGTATCCTCCGGATGCCAACCACTGTCTTTAGATTTGATATTAGATTTTCAACTGGTGATAGACACATTTATTGTTCAATGATTGGAAGCTATACTTCTTCCTTTGGTGTCACTTGCTAGCGGTTTTTACCACTTTATTATATCTAGCAGTGAATTGCTTGTATTAGCTTGGAAGCAGTGGTTCCCAACCCAGTCCTTGTGGAACCCCTACCAGTCCAGGATTCAGGGATTACCCAATTGTATCTAAGGTATTTTTAGAAAAAACTAAGAAAAAAAGAACCTTGGACACAACAGAGTGATCCCTAAATCCTGGACTGGTAGGGGTTTCACGAGGACTGGTTTGGGAACCACTGGGGCCTAAGAGAGTTATTTTAATTAGCTAGCAGATCTGTTGAGTCCAATGTTAAAGGACCACTCTAGGCACCCAGACCACTTCAGCTTAATGAAGTGGTCTGGGTGCCAGGTCCCTCTAGGGTTAACCCTTTTTTTTATAAACATAGCAGTTTCAGAGAAACTGCTATGTTTATAAATAGGTTAAATCATCCTCCAAAGCCTCTAGCGGCTGTCTCATTGACAGCCGCTAGAGGCGTTTCCGTGCTTCTCACTGTGAAAATCATAGTGAGAAGACGCCAGCGTCCATAGGAAAGCATTATGAATGCTTTCCTATGAGACAGGCTGAAAGCGCGCACAGCTCCTGCCGCACATGCGCATTCAGCCGAAGAGGAGGATCGGAGGCGGAGAGGAGGAGGAGAGCTCCCCACCCGGCGCTGAAAAAAAGTAAGTTTAACCCCTTTCCTCGCCATCCAGCCCGGCAGGAGGGGGACCCTGAGGGTGGGGGCACCCTCAGGGCACTATAGTGCCAGGAAAACGAGTATGTTTTCATGGCACTATAGTGGTCCTTTAACTTAACCATACCTTTTCATTTTCACCGCTACCAGTTAGTAGCATTTACCCACTTGAGCCTGAATGTATCCATTTTTAGATATAATTAGATACATTGCTGATATCCCGCCAGTATGCTGGGAACTCTGTCATTGTGATATTTAGTATCCGTTTCCCTCTATGTGTCTAATTAACTGTCAGACATAACCCTATCAGCTAGTCTTCACGCTTCCTAAGGAGACAGTTATTTATTTCCTAGGGACTTTTATGAAATGTATATAGACAGTAACACAATGGAGTCTAATTATATGAGTTTGGACCAAGCATTCAATAAATTGCTGTTTGTTATGTGGAAGGGTATGTTTTTAAATAAGATTTTTCAATAAAAGTTACATTTTATAATCGATTGGGCTTTTGTGTTTCCAATTCCATTCCAATGCAGTTAAAGAGGCGCTATAGTACACCAGTTAAACTACAGTTTAATTTAGTTGCTCTGGTGTCTACTGCCTGTCCCTGCAGGCTTTTAAATGTAAACACTGCTCTTTCAGAGAAAAAGAAGTGTTTACATTATTGCCAAGAAACACCTCTAGTGGCAGTCACTCAGACACACTGCATGGAGGCATTGAACGTTCCCCATAGAGATGCATTGATTCAATGCATCTCTATGAGGAGATGCTGACTGGCACATCAATTTCCTATGGGAAAGCATTGGACTGGCTGATATTATGTTATTATGTTATTATTTATATAGCGTCAAAAACTTCTGCAGCAGTTTACAGTGGGTGGACGAACAAACATAGTTGTAACCAGACAAGTTGGACACACAGGAACAGAGGGGTTGAGGGCCCTGCTCAATGAGCTTATATGCTAGAGGGAGTGGGGTAAAGTGACACAAAAGGTAAGGATAGTATTAGATGAATGACAGTTGCAAGAGAGGATTCAGATGGGAACTATGAACAGTTTGATGATTTCAGCCATGGTGGCGGGGCAGGAGCATGGCTGCACTGTGCTGTAATAAAATAAGTAAACTCACCTTTTAAGCTTCCGACAGGGGGGCCGCCCACCAAAAGGGAAATCTTAGAGCTAAAGTGTCTTATAGCATTAATGCCTTTAGCATATTAGGATGTTCCATGATGTCCATCACAAACTGAGCTTTAATGCCCTTAGGACAGCATGGTCCTTTCGTTTTGGTTAAACCTCAGTGTCACGCCAAGGGTGCATAATTCATTGTTGCACTATAGAATATTTCCATTTAATGTAAGTGGTGTAGTGCGTATATGAATTTGGCAGAGGTAGAAGTGCCAATTTGATTAGAGGACAGATGTCAGAAGGGGTTTATGTAAATAATATAGGAATGTGATGGAGGTCAGATGGTTTACAACAGGAACTGCCCCTTTGATCAACCAAGACTTCTGCAAGGTGTAAAATGCACACATGAGTTGTCTCTGAGTCTCCTTCAATATAAACAAACTCTCTAATTTGCCATATGTCTAGATTCCCTCTCACATAGGGAGTTCTTTGAAATGTTAATTGCCATTAGCCTTCAAGAAAACCTTTGTGTTCCAGTATCATATCCTTGTGTTCCAGTATCATATTAAAGGATCACTATAGTGTCAGGAAAACAAAGCAGTTTTCCTGACACTATAGTGCCCTGAGGGTGCCCCCACCCTCAAGGTCCCCCTCCCGTGGAGCTGAAGGGGTTAAAACGCCTTGAGAAGCTTACCTTAATCCAGCGTTGTGCTCCCTCGGCGCCATTGACCTCTCCTCCCCCGCCGACGTCAGCTCCTCCATCCGACATCAGCGAAGTCGAGTGGGCATGCGCGGCAAGTGCCGCGCGCATTCAAAGTGTCCATAGGAAAGCATTTCTCAATGCTTTCCTATGGACGCTCTGCGTGATGGAGGCATAATATGCCTCCAGCGTTGCAGATGTGACACTAGTGGCTGTTCGGAAGATAGCCACTAGAGGCTGGCTTAACCCCAAATGTAAACATAGCAGTTTCTCTGAAACTGCTATGTTTGCATCTGAAGGGTTAAAACCTGAGGGACCTGGCACCCAGACCACTTCATTGAGCTGAAGTGGTCTGGGTGACAATAGTGTCCCTTTGATACTTACCCACAGATTAATAATCAAGCCTCATTTTTTATTATTTTTAGAATGGGACAAGTACAAAAGAGGAGATATAAACCCAAAGTTTATATTCAGATTGATGTTGGTCTGGAACACAAGGGTGTGGTCACTTATTGTTTCTATAGGTATGCCTTATATCCACCTCTGTGTGAGGCTTGGGAACTTGAGATGAATGCAGAGGGTATATATCAATGACGTAAATGTCTATTGTACTTGCTTGGGTCCAAAATCTAATTTTGAGTGAATCACCATATTTCCTTGCCAGAGACCCCCTGGGCAGAAGTTTTACATTGAAAAGTGAGTGAGTAATTAGGACTTCTATTAATTTATCCTTTTCGTTTTTATCTGTTGTTTGATTGTCATCTATATGTTTGTATGCACTGTGACTATTTTTGCTCATAATAAATATTCCTTTATTTAGTTGTGGCTTTGTCTAGTAAAGGATCACATTACCTGAAGAGGCCAATTAAGTAGTTTTACAATTGCATAGATATTGTGTTAAATTGCATTTGGTGGGTTTTTATTTTGTGACCAAGGCATTACATGTGGGTGGTGTTAAGGGGGATTGTAATCACTATTTCAGGTCTAGTGAACCTTAACCCTTTCACCACCAGAACTAACACTTTTGGAGTAGCATGCATTCGTGACACCCAGCTCAGATCAGGGACATCCAGACATTAATTGATACTTGAAGCTCACCTCTGTCAACTGGGGTCATGTTTAGTGTCAACTAAAGATAATTTGACACTCCAAAAACGTTTTTAAAAAACTGACTTTTCTTTAAGGTTTTTTTTTTTTTATGTACTTCACAAATTTGTAAACTTTGTAAATCCTCTGTCAGTTCCTTCTACAAAACCCCTGTCCTGCCCCTCCTCTACAAACTCCTGCACCTCACGCACCAAGTTACAGGGAGATAGTCACACACAATTACAGGCAGACAGTCACACGCACACAGGTACAGGCAGACAGTCACACATACAGTCACAGGCAGTCACATACACAGTTATATGCAGACAGTTACTCACACAGTCAGTTACAGGTAGTCACACAGCATTAGCCAGACAGCCATGCACACCATTACAGGCAGCATCACACAATCACAGGCAGACAGGTACACACAGTCACAGGTAGTCACACACACACAGTTACAGGAAGACAGTTACATACACACACACACACAGTTACAGACAGGCAGACAGCCTCACACACACACACACACATACACACACATATATTCACAGGCAGTCAGACACACACACACACACACAGTTACAGACAGGAAGACAATCTCACACACACAGTTACAGGCAGAGACAGTCTCACACACACACATAGCCACAGGCAGTCTCACACACACACACACACACACACACAGTTACAGGCAGGCAGACAGTCTCACACACACACACACACACACACACAGTTACAGGCAGGCAGTCACACATACACTCACACACACAGTCTCTCTTACAGACAGTGGAGGAGGGGTGGATTCACTGAGGTCCTTCCTTGGAGCCTGTTAATTGGAGAAGCAGGGATTCCTTCTTGCAGCACCTCCATGTGCAGCAGTAACAGCAGCAGGTAAGGGCTGTATTAAGCTCTGCCCCTGATTTTACTTAGCTCCACCCCCACAATTCCCCCCCACACCTCCACTCCACCCCCACAATTCAGCTGGCAATTGCTGGTCTCTGCACTTGTGTCCAGACCAGGATCATGGTACCTCCCTACCTGGTACGCCATTGTGTAGGGTTATAGGTAGGATCGGTAAAGGGTTAGCTTGAACTACAAAAAATATATTTTAGGATATAGACATTTAACAATCAGCACTAATACATTAATCTATTTTGAGTTATTTTTCTTTACTTACACTTAATGTGTACATATAGTTTGCTTTTTTCTCATTTTTAACATTTTATTAATACTTAACCACATCACTACCTAAATTAAGTACAAACATTTCTATTTTCCTGTGTTTTTTCAGAATAAAATCTAGTCCATAAAGCCTCACTTACCTGTATTTGTACTCCAAGAATAGTTACCAGTCTGTAGAAGACACATTTCTCCAGTCACACTGTCTGTGAAAATTTGTTGCCAGTCTAACTAAGATGAACCAATTAAGCTGCCAGAAGTGGAGTTAGACCTCCATTAGCAAAGGGATGCAGTGTTTCATACCTAAACACTGCACAAACTCCAATCACCATAACCACTTTAACCCCTTAAGGACACATGATGGAAATATTCCGTCATGATTCCCTTTTATTCCAGAAGTTGTGTCCTTAAGGGGTTAAGTCACTGAAGTGGTAATGGTGCTTGGAGTAACCCATTACGTGAAAATGTAGTTCCTATCTCACCCATCACTCCTATTTTTCACCACCTACCCAAGATTTACAAGGGTGCAATCTTGGGCACACTGATAGAGGATGGCTGTAGTGGTTATGATGGCACTCCCCCTACTGGAAGTAATCAAACTGTTTTAGAATGGTTTGATGTCTGATATGGGGTCTCTCGTACACCGCCCCCATCTCTACTACAGTCTTCAAAGAGCTAGAAAATCTTGCTTAGGAGCTTCCACTTGCTCTCCTGAGCCCTGCAATGCAAGGCTAGCTTATTGGCAGAGAGAGTCAGATGATCACTCTCAACCAATGAGATAAGCCATACAACATGCTAAAATGATCTGACTCCTTACATTGGGGTGCGCTAGAGAACTCCTGGAACCATAACCACTTAGAGCTTCCTTTTATAGTTAAAACTCACAACACTAAGATTACTAGCATGTTGACAATATTCCCTTTTAGCATTCCGTCAATTTAATGAAGATTAATTGTATTTATTATTTTTAGCCAGCTGCTTTCCACAGATCAAAATTTCTACTGCAACAGCAAACAGCTCAGTAATGGTCTAATTATTTGTCAAATTCTTGTAAACCCATGGTGGAAACCATTCTCAAGCCACCTATCTGCCCACCTTGCCATTAAATTCTGAAATCTCAGACAAGACCTGGACAATGTAAAAGAAGTGTAATTTTGACAGCACAAGCTAGCACCAAAGGCCTTTGAAATAGCTATTAACACATTGAGAATGCTTTCCTATGAGACTGGATGAATGCGTGCGCGGCTCTTGCCGCGCATGCGCATTCAGCCAGGGACGTCAGAAGAGGAAGGAGAGTCCCAGTGCCGAGCGAGCCCGGCGCTGGAAAAAAGGTAAGGGATTAAGCTAAGGGAAAAGGTAAGGGAAAACTAGTGTTTTCCTGGCACTATAGTGGTCCTTTAATTCTGCATTATCCATGTGACGTGGAGGGGGTGGTCCTGGAGGTCCCTCATATAGCCACATTTTTTGACAAACTGCTTCTAAATGGTTTAATGTGGTCAGTAGAAAACCAGTTGCTACACTCACTCATTAGCATGAGTTTCCATTTCGTTTCTATATTTCGACAGCATTGATTAACTGATCATAGCCACAATTTAATATTTGCATAAGCTTTTTTAATTAATTTGATATTTTTAAAACTATTTTAATATTTGGATTTTTTTATATTGCTATTTTTTGATATTTTAACATTTTGACAAAAAACATTTAAACAGTTTATCCAAAAAATTCAAATCATTTGAAAAGCTTATCCAAAAATATTAAAATCAAGCCCCTGTCAGTAGATGCTCTGCCCCGTTGAGACTAAAATTGATACTGTTAGCTTAATAAGCAAGGGAAGTCTGAGGGACCTTCGGTTTGTGTTAAAATACTCAAAAACTGTTTAACACTTACTGAGGAATGGCACTAGCAGCCGGCTAGCACTATAGCCACTAGTAACCTATCAAGATGATGTCAGGATCCTATACTGACTGTTGTTCTATGTTCATTTATTTCTGTTCCTTTAAATTATGTTCCCGCTTTCCACCACTATTGGCCTCCCTAGCGACTAGTCATCTGAGCCTCTCACCTATATAGCATGAATCAAGTTCTGCTATAAAAGGCCACACCTGATAAACTAATGGGCTTTTACATTGAAGTTGATGTTTAAACTGAAAAGACTTCAGATCCTGGCTCCTGAGAAGCAACCTGTGATTTATCTTCATTACTACCAACCCTGCTCCATACCAACCTGGATTGCCTGCAACTCTTCTTTATCCTGCCAACCTGGTTTACTACCAACCCTGCTCCATACCAACCTTGATCGCCTGCAACTCTGCTTTATCCTGCCAACCTGGTTTACTACTAACCCTGCTCCATACCAACCTGGATTACCTGCAACTCTGCTTTATCCTGCCAACCTGCTTTACTACCAACCCTGCTCCATACCAACCTGGATTACCTGCAACTCTGCTTTATCCTGCCAACCTGCTTTACTACCAACCCTGCTCCATACCAACCTGGATTACCTGCAACTCTGCTTTATCCTGCCAACCTGCTTTACCACTAACCCTGCTCCATACCAACCTAGATTGCTTACAACTCTATTTTATCCTGCCTACCTGAATTATACAAATTTGGACATTGCTGCTTACTCTTATTTACAAAGAGTTATTTTCTTACCCTGAAACCTTATTATTCTTTATACCTGTCTTACTATTTTACCTATACTTTTATCTCTAGCTTTATTATTTACAAACTTGTTTATTATCTTTATAGGGTATAGTGCCTTAATGTTTATTTCTCTCACTTCCCTTCTTCCTATTTCATTCTATTAAGTTAACCTGCTGCTATGTCAAATACAGATACCAATACAGATCTTTAGTTAACTCTGGCAAAAGCCTCCTATCTGACCTGAACAAGATCATGACAGATGAGATTGCTTTTGAAACACAGCAAGATGGCAACGTGACAGCACACAAGTCAAAAGTGGTGTGTAATATAGGCAAGGGTTGGTCATGTGAGAACATTCAGGAAGATGAAATGAGAATTACCAATGTTTGATAATATGAGCTGTTTTAGGAAAAGCAGATGGAATCCCAAAAAAACCCTCCTTTCCAAGGAAGCAGTGCAAGAGCTTTTGAAGTTGTGTTGGGTGCTACATGAGAGTAGGACAGGATATGCCGGTGTAAATTAGGGGGAAAAGAGTTGGAGGAACTAGATTCGAGTGTGAAATCATCAGCCCTCTGAGCTAGAGCTTAGGTTTTCCAATAGTGGAAGAAAAGGAAGACAAACGTGCTAAGTCCAGGGCTGGTGCAAGGATTTTTACTGCCCTAGGCAAAAGAAAAATTTGCCGCCCCACCCATACGCTGTGCCATATGAACGAACGCCAGTGCCGCACACAGTGTGTGTTTACATTAAAAAGCCTGCAGGGACAGGCTATAGACACCAGAACCACTACATTAAGCTGCAGTGGTTCTGGGGATTATAGTGTCCCTTTAATGTGATGTAAATTATAGATTAGTGTCACTAATAATATACTAGATTGCCTACTTACAACCTGATGAGGGGCTCTGGCTACAGACTAGCACCATTGGTCTGGTGTAAAACAGACTCTCTGGAGGCTGTTTGTAACTGTGGTCACAAAACTCAATGTTCTGGGAGAACGGGAAGAAGCTCTCTTTTTGGGGGGGGCCCTTTACACAGCTCAAGGTCAGGGCCCCAGGGACTGATGGTGAGTATACCCATAGGGCCCACCCAGGGACGTATTAGCCGCGAGGCAAACAAGGCATTTGCCTTGGGCGGCATTTTTCAGGGGGCGGCAAAAAACGCCGCCCCCAAATGCCCAGGGCAAATGCCTAGTTAGCCTTGTGGCTAACTGACATGCTGGGCTGGCGGGCGGGCGGCTAGCGAGGGAGCACTTCCTCTGAGCAGTCTGCTCAGCTCCCTCGCGCGCTGCAGAGTAAGGCTGGGAGCCGGGTTGATGACGTCATCTTCGGGCTCCCAACCTCACTCTGCGGCTTGCGAGGGAGCTGAGCAGATGCCAGCCGCCCGCTCAACCATCAGCCAGCGCTGCCCGCCAGCCCATCAGCCCGACCGGCAGCCACTGGACCACCAGGGAGAAAGAGGAACCCCCCCCAGCACTCCCAAAGGTAAGGAGGCTGGGGGGAGGGGGGGTAAATTAAAAAACAAAGTGTTAATGTGAGTGTGTGTGTCTGACTGTGTCTGTCTGACTGTGTGTGTGTTTCTGACTGTGTGTGTTTGTGTCTGACTGTGTGTGTGTGTGTGTGTGTGTGTATTTAGAAGGTTGGGCGGGGGGGAAGGGTTGGGTGGGGGTGGCGCGGGGGGAGGGGGTGTCTGAGTATTGTCCTGCCTAGGGCAGCACAAAACCAGGATACACCACTTGGCCCACCCATAAGTCCACCTGCATGTTCCACCCATGAGTTTGCTCACAGGGGGTGGAGTGTGTAGACGATGTGTTATGTGCTATTGTAGAGGATCTAAAGTGTGTGCTTACGGAATGTAGTGTATAGGGATACCAGTTTGTGTAGGTGATGCAGTGTGTTTCTGTGTAAGGGATAAAAGCAGTGTGTGTGTGATGTATTGTGTATTTCTGGATGTGTGTAAGGGATGCATTGTGTGAATCTGTGTTTGTATGTGTAAGGGATGCACTGTGTTTCTGTGTGTAAGTGATGCATTGTGTATTTCTCTGTGTGTAAGGGAAGCATGGTATGTTTGTGTGTGTGTGTAGGGATGCATTGCGTGTTTCTGTTTATGTATGGGGATGCATTGTTTGTGTGTGTGGTGTGAAATAGTGTTTGTGGGGTAGGATAGGGGCTGAGTCCTAGCAGCCCATTTGTGCTTCTCTTTCCCTCCTTCCTCAGCCTCTTTTCCCTGTTGTCCCCTTCCCCTTAGTGTCTCTCCTCCCCTGTCCCTTAGTGGTCTCTTCTCTCCCCCCAACCCTTAGTGGTCTTTTTCTCACCCCAAGCATCTCCAATACTGGTCTATCCTTTAGTTGTCTCTCCTTACCCCCTCCCCTCCCATAGTGGTCTTTCCTCCACCCCACCTTCACCACCCTGTGCAGCGTGGCCGTGCTACGGTCCGGCCCACGGTAACGGAGCTTCTGTTTCCTGTACCCGGTCGGACTGACAGGAAGTGCTCACTGAGTGAGCACTTCCTCTCACTCTGGCCTGGGTACAGGAAACGGATGCTCGGCCACGCTGCACAGGGTGGTGAAGGTGGGGTGGAGGAGAGACCACTATGGGAGGGGAGGGGGTAAGGAGAGACAACTAAAGGATAGACCACTAATAAAAATGCTTTTTTTTATTGAGGCATGTGATTTAAATGGTACAGCAAATGATAAAGGTAGTATAACAAGTAAACCCAGCATAAGAGAACAGAATAAGATGGCATTAATTTATACATCTACATACAGTGGCAAGAAAAAGTATGTGAATCCTTTGGAATGATTTGGATTTCTGCATAAATTGGTCATAAAATGTGATCTGATCATCTAAGTCACAACAATAGACAATCACACTCTGCTTAAACTAATAAAACACAAAGAACGAAATGTTGCCATGTTTTCAATGAACACACCATGTAAACATTCACAGTGCAGGTGGAAAAAGTACGTGAACCCTTGGATTCAATAACTGGTTGAACCTCCTTTGGCAGCAATAACTTCAACCAAACGTTTCCTGTAGTTGCAGATCAGGCGTGCACAACGGTCAGGAGTAATTCTTGACCATTCCTCTTTACAGAACGGTTTCAGTTCAGCAATATTCTTGGTATGTCTGGTGTGAATTGCTTTCTTGAGGAACTTGGGAATTAATTTTTCCATCGATGATAGCAATCCGTCCAGGCCCTGATGCAGCAAAGCAGCCCCAAACCATGATGCCCCCACCACCATACTTCACAGTTGGGATGAGGTTTTGATGTTGGTTTGCTGTGCCTTTTTTTTTTTTTGCCACACATAGTTTTGTGTGTTTCTTCCAAACAACTCAACTTTGGTTTCATCTGTCCACAGAATATTTTGCCAGTACTGCTGTGGAACATCCAGGTGCTCTTGTGCAAAGTGTAAATGTGCAGCAATGTTTTGTTTGGACAGCAGTGGCTTCCTCTGTGGTATCCTCCCATGAAATCCATTCTTGTTTAGTGTTTTACGTATTGTAGATTCGCTAACAGGGATGTTAGAATTTGCCAGTGACTTTTGTAAGTCTTTAGCTGACACTCTAGGATTCTTCTTCACCTCATTGAGCAGTCTGCACTGTGCTCTTGCAGTCATGTTTCCAGGACGGCCACTCCTAGGGAGAGTAGCAGCAGTGCTGAACTTTCTCCATTTATAGACAATTTGTCTTACCATGGACTGATGAACAGCAAGGCTTTTGGAGATACTTTTATAACCCTTTCCAGCTTTATGCAAGTCAACAATTCTTAATCGTAGGTCTTCTGAGAGCTCTTTTGTGCAAGGTATCATTCACATCAGGCAATGCTTCTTGTGAAAAGCAAACCCAGGACTGGTGTGTGTTTTTTATAGGGCAGGGCAGCTGTAACCAACACCTCCAATCTAATCTCATTGATTGGACTCCAGTTGGCTGACATCTCACTCCAATTAGCTCTTGGAGATATCATTAGTCTAGGGGTTCACATACTTTTTCCACCTGCACTGTGAATGTTTACATGGTGTGTTCAATAAAAACATGGCAACATTTCATTATTTGTGTGTTATTAGTTTAAGCAGACTGTGGTTGTCTATTGTTGTGACTTAGATGATGATCAGATCATATTTTATGACCAATTAGTGCAGAAATCCATATCATTCCAAACGGTGTACATACTTTTTCTTGCAACTGTAGATCTTTTTTTTTTTTTTTTGGTAACAGATAAACAGGCTAAGTATACTTGTCAGATTTTATGTAAGAACATGCATTGTTAACACGCTGATGAATGTCAGTAGAGAATTGGGAGAAAAGCAGAGAAATCAGGTTATACTAACTGACAAAGTGAATAGTGTTAATACAGCCCCAAGCCCCCACAGAAGGTTGTTAGAGAGCAAGGCACCTTTCCTCTGCTCTGTTTCCAGTGTGTGACCTTGAGTAGTGTGGGTGGCCAGGACAGAAGGGGTCCTGGGTTGCAACCTAACTGCAAGCTTCACCCCCGAGGGAGTTAATGGTATGCTTCAGCCGCTTCTGCCACAGCTCCGGGAAGATTTTATCTTGTGAGGAGTGATATTCAGCGACCTACCTGGAGCAGGTTGCTTGATGCACTGCTTCCACCATTTTATAGAAAACTCCAGGTTGATGCCGCAGGATAATGGTACGGTAGGGCTGCAGAGTCACAGTAGTGGTAGGGGCCTCTACCGGTGGGGGGAGCAGGGCCAGGTTCACATAGTGTCAGGAGTCTAGCTTGGTACAGTCCGGCAGTGTAGCGGCCGTCCACTCTACTCACCGCCCAAGTAGGCCTCATCTGGGTAGACGAAGGATGGCCCTCCAAGGGACTAAAACACTGCATGCAAGCCTCTCCTTGGAGCCATTCCTTCCTTGTGTACAGGACCCCAGCTTCTAGCTGCCAGGTGGGTGCAAGTCCAGCTTTAATAGGTTGAAAAATCATAAGCTTGGAGCTGCTCTTTCATGCAACTGTTCAGCATGGCAGTCAGGGGTACACGTATAACATATACATCCCTGGATAGCCCTGGGTCCCAACTAGGATCCCTGCAAAAAGCGGGGCTATCAGATGTACGGAGTCCAAGAAATCCTCGTATAAAGTCTGGGCTCGAGGCTCTGTACATCCCCACAAATAGTTCCAGGGAGTTGCTTGGTTTAGACCAGTGAATTCAAACTTTGTGTCTAAACCAAGCACTAGCCAATCCAGAGAAAGGGTGCAAACCAAATCGCGCTAATAGCCAATCAGGGAAAAGGGTGCATGAAATCAAATCGCGCCAATCAACGCGTGGGGTGGGGAGGTGTTTCGCCAGCCAATCAGGAGAAAGGGCACAAAACCAGCAGGACTCTGCAGCCATGAAGCCACCTCACAGTTCCAGGGATTCTCTGCTGGGCTTGCGTCTCTCTCTCCGGTGGATATCTCCACACAGGTAGCACCAAAGAGAGCGCTCTTTGGGCAGCCACTAGCCCGGATAGTGATTAGGCTCATTTAGGAATAGGTAGGGTGATCCCCGTCCGAACAGCTAGTACCCCAAAAGGGTCTACACTAACTTCCAGAACCCATTCGGGCAGTTGCGAGGCAAAGACCCCGCAAGGGAATTGACTCCTTTTCGGATACGAATGCTCCCCCTGGTTGGTGGTCGTTTATATGAAATGGCGGCCACCCATGGAAGCATTCATTAATTACCCCTTGCGGTTTCGCATGTTTGTTATATGCGAACGTTCTAATTGATTGGTGTGAACATTCTAATGGGGTACCGGGGTGGTCCCTGTTCGGGAGACGAACGGATTTCATTCGTATGAATGCTCCCGAATGGGAAACAGAGCACAATACGAAATACACGGGGAAACAAGGGGAAACATACTAATAAGCAGTGGGCACACATGGATATGGCACTCAGTGACGGCGTTCCATCACACATTTATGAACAGTTTAACTCCAAGGTATGTGCACCAGCTCCAGATTGCTCTTCCCACAGTACTTCTTCTTTCTTAAATTCTTCATAACATAACAGAAACCTTGGACAGCATTTGAACGGACACACTGACTGGCTTAGAGCTGTCAGTTGACGCTCTAAGAGGAGCAGTAGCTCCCCATTCAAAAAATGGCTTGAAAAAGGTAGATACAACATTGGAAACAACTTCTGTGTTTCAAAACTTAGCGCGGAACAGGAGTTTCTGTTTCCTGTACCCGGTCGGACTGACAGGAAGGTGCACACTGAGCGTGCACCTTCCTATCACTCCGGCCGGGCACCGCGGACAGCAGAGCAGCTCGGCCACGCTACAGGGGAGGGGGTAAAAAGAGAGTGGGGGGGATAAAAAGAGAGTGGGGGGTAAAAGAGTAAAAAGAGAGTGGGGAGTAAGAAGGGGAGGGGGGAAAAGAGGGAGAGGGGAAGAGAGGGAGGGGTAAGAAGGGGGTAAGAAGGGGGTAAGAAGAGGGAGGGGGGAGGGGAGTAAGAAGTAAGAAGGGGGTAAGAGGAGGGGGAAGTAAGAAGAGGGGGAGGTGGGAGTAAGAAAGTGGGGTAAGAAGAGGGGGAGGGGAGAGTAAGAAAGGAGGGTAAGAAGAGGGGGAGGGGGGAGTAAGAAGGGGGTAAGAAGTTCTTTATTTGAAATTTAAAATTTCCTTCTTAAAATGAGGTGCGTGTTATACGCCGATAAATACGGTATGTCATGCAAGAAGGAGCGGGAGGGAGAGTTGGTGCTGGAGAAAAGGTGAGTAAATTATTTAATTTTTATATTCTAGGGTTGGCCTAAAACTAGCAAGGGGCAGGGATACTATTTGTATTCCTAATTCTATAGTGGGAGTTAAAGGGAGTTAAAGCAGGGTCATTGCTGAGAGACTAGCGTCTGTATGTACTAAAAATGTAAACTGTAGTTGAACCGAACACCAGATTGCAAAACTTAGCTAAATTTAGCTAAGCCGTGACGGCTGTGGGCTTTTTTCTAATTCAGCGCTTACTGTCCTCATTTTCTAATGTGGTTTGCAGTGTATAACAATAGGTTGTTTAGTGAATAAACCAGGGAAAAACCTGACAAGGTAGAGATAAAAGTGAAAACAAAGTTTACTGTTGCAAACAGATAAAGCATCAGAAAAACAAAGTGCAATATGAAGGAAAAATACCTCGCTGTGATGAGTTACAGTGCAGTAAAGTGTTAATTACACAGAAGGGGAGGGATTCAATTCAGTACATTTCACTGGTTACCTAAGTTCGCTGTGATTTGGATTTTCCTGCACGTCAGTGAGCAATGTCCAGAACCTGCTTATGAGTGTACCTACACAGATAACTTACAGAGAGAGAAAAGCGGAGGGGGGAGGGGGCATATGTGCTGTTTTGCTGTTTCCACTGGAGAGGCTTAAAGTGGCACTGTCACCCCCTCCTGTGAAATTAGTATTTCATTAACATAATTTTTTTATAAAATACTCATCTTGACTGTGATGGAATTTTACTGAAATCCCAACCCAGTCAAGAGATATACTGAGATAAAGTAGGGACTACGTTATCTCTGTATCTTTCATACGCCTGACACTTTTAGACACTGGGTGTTGCTATCATGGTCTAGAAGTGTCAGTCCCCACAACCTTCCCAAGTGATGGTTGCAGGAAGCAGCCTTTATCTGCAGGATCCACCATAGACCTTAATGCTGTGCACTCGCACATAAGTGCGAGTATAGCAGTGACGGCTCATGTTGCTCAGGAGCTGAAGAGGAACTGGCAGGAGAAGATGGCGGCACCCACGAGGAACAGGTTCAGGTAAGTAGAACCCACCTTTGCCCGCCCCCAGCGGCAATGTGGCTTGGCAAATTTTACACAGTACACCCCCTATACAGACACACACTATACAGCCCTATCCACACACACAAAACCACAGATAGGTGACCCCATACAAACACCACAAGCAGCCACCACACATTAACAATTAACAAACCCACTCCAGGATGCATGCGTGTCAGTGATAACACAACATGCCTGGTCTTTATAGGACGTTAAATTGCCCAGGCTGATTTTTTTTTTTTTTTGCCCCAGTCTTTCATTGACCACCACAATACCTGAAGTATTCTGAGCAGTTGCCTATGGCCTGATACATTGCTTGATGTGCCAGTCTAGACCCTAGTGACCCTCTGAGGGAGCGTGGGAATCTAATTTCATGTCTTGACCCAGGAGTTAAGAACTTTGAATCTAACCAAAGTAGATCAAATGTTTTCTTCCTCACACTGAGCAACAAAGCTCAAATAAGCCAACTTTACCAATCAATTAAGAATTTAAAGGACAACTTAAGCACTCTAAACATTACATCTTTAAGTAGAGTTAATTGTGTAATGGATATATAGGGGCTTAGCTCAGCTCAGCTCTCTTGATCTATCGCTGCCTCCAAAAGTTGGATGGGCTAATACAGACCTTCACTTTAGTAGAGCAGCAGGTGAGGGGTCAGGTTGTAAGTGCCAGGAGAGGCCTGTTTTATTTTATTTTATTTTTTTTTTTGTCACTTGATAACAGTTTGACACAAATTGGGTGGTGGCAGTGGCCAGAAAGTCTGTGCACCATAGCCACTACAATGCTATTTAGAGGTTATGATGCTCAAAGTGCCTTTTTAAAGGAACAGCCAAACTAAGGGGACTTCATGTTACAGCAAATTAAAAGCTGACATGCAAAACAAGCAAAAGTTACAAAAAAAGAAATCTGACTTGGCTGAGTTCGAAATATTCCACAAGTCGCTGTTCAGTTCACTATAAGTTACCGTACAGTGAAGACTCTCCATCCAAATTTATATTTAAATTATGGATATATGAATCAAAATCTGATACCAGTTCATCTCCTTGACATCCAGAATAATATGGTATTTTCTATTTTATTTAATTTCTGTTCTACATTATTATACTGTTTTATAACGAGTGCAAAAAGAGATCAGTCCCATTTCTAGATGGAAGCTCGCTTCCACGTGAGTTACTTGCCAAAACCAGCTATTAAAGGGATTGCGTAAACAGTTGTTTAAAAGCACATGAGCAGTGAGTGCGCACATTTACTAATTTGCACATATATTCACTAAATCATAACATATACTTTATATAAACACAAATCTCATTTCTTATATAGTTATTTTTCAATAATCTCGCTTCACCTTTATTTGATCTCTCTCTCTATATATATATACGTCCCAGGTCCCAGCACTCAATGCTCCCGGTCTTTTAATGCTCCAGTGGTGTCGCCAACCAAATTGTATACGATACCAGTAGAGAGCACTCAGGAGTCTGTCAAGGTAAATTTCATCTGTTGAAATGTACTGAAACGTCGACTGGAACGTTGTGTGAATTTGTAATTGCTAAATAAAGCAACAGATGAAATTTACCTTGAAAGAGAGGTGTGTGTGTGTGTGTGTGTGTGTGTTACACAGCTATCTATTTGCATGCCCTGTTCTGCTGTTTTGGTTTTTTTTTTTGGTTTTTAACTGGCTTATTGACTCTCTTCTGTTTATTTACGCTTTCTCAACCAATCTGCACCTTTCACTTTCAGGCACATATTCTGCTATTTATGATAACATCAGTTGTTTTAAGTGTTAAACTCTATCAGATTGATTTGTATTGCTTCAGACCTGAGGAAGAGTGTGTTTTCTTTCTTGAAAGCGTGTTTTTGAAACATTATGTTAGTCCAATATGCAAAAGGTATCATTGCATACTGTAATACTCTGGTATTTTGCAAATTAAATTGTTAAGACTGAAAAAATGCAAGCAAAAAAAATGATATTAAAAAAATTATATAAAATAAATCATTGCTCAAAAGTTAAAAGTCGTGGACAGGGATTCCACCCATTACAAATACATTACAAATGTTCACTCTACCTACACTATATAGCACTACTGAATCATGTTACAGAGAGCAATTCAATTTACTTTAATGCATCAAGCGGTTTACGGAGTAGACTGTAATAGTGATAGGAGTACAAGTAGTTGTTGCTGTGATTTGTGGGAGTATAATCTCCCTTTAAACAGCAGTCATTTATGGCAATCTGCCGCAGAGGATTGCATGATGACAGTAAAGTGTTACATTATTTCTGATCACCTTGACCACGGGTTTGAAGTGGTATTTAATCACTATGCTGTTCCAATCTTAGATCCCAATTTAGAGATTTGCATGAACTCCTCTCCGTCTTTTCAGCATGCCTGATGTGATACCAAGTTGTACCAATTCTATCGATTTTCTAATCAGTGTTCTCGTTGCTTCTTTTGCTAATTGTTCTATTTTCACACACATTCAGCGAACTGTCAGCACGCACAGATCACTTACCTGTAGTGTGCTCCTGTTCATCAACCAAGCCTGGCGCAGCTCCTGTAACCCAACGAGACACCTTCAATGTCTAGCTATGCACGTGTCTTCTTCCAGCAAAAAGTCACAGGTCGCTTAAAGCCCTAACTATATCATCACTACACCCCCAATCACAAAATGTTGGAAAACCCCCGTTCAGTCCATTCAAGGAGGCGCCCCTGGAAAATATGCGCGTGTTAGCAGCTAATAAAGTGAAAGTGAAAGTATTGCTGAGTTCCGATATGCCATAGTATTTCAATGTTCAACCAACCACCCACCCCCCTTTCTGTGTGTGTTTGGGTCCCCCACTCCCCCCCTTTCTGTGTGTGTTTGGGTAGTGGGTGGGAGGGGGTATAGCAAGGGTAAAATTCAAGGGGGCTCCCTTGATACAGAACATTCTAATCATAGCTATTGAATATGGTGTGAAATACATGGAACAATAAAATGCTATTTAGCTTATATAACATATATTATGGAAAACACAACACATGTACATTTTAGGAGATAAAGGTATGTTACAAAGCTGGGTTACCAGAAAGATGGGTTTTCCTGATAAGGTCACCCTAGAGCTGCAAATATTCTTACGAATCCAGTGCTTACATGGCCACATTATTATTATAATTATTATTATTGATAAAGCACCGACACATTCCGTAGCGCTGTACAATGGGTAGGCTAACAGACACGTATCTAAAATTATAACCAGACGAGTTGGACTCACGGGAACAGAGAGGTTGAGGGCCCTGTGCAATGAGCTTACAGGCTAGAGGGAGTGGGGTATAGTGGGATAAGGATAGGGTAAAAAAGTGGGTTGCTAGAATAGTAGTCACTAAGGATTTAGTGTTTTAATTTATTTTTTAAGACAGTTGCAGGAGAGGAATTAGGGTGCGGGGAGGGAACGCTATTCTTAGTTTAATTGATATGCTTTCATTTGTAAGCAAGTACCAGAATTTTTCAATTAAGCCCTATATCTTACGGGAAGCCATTGTAGGGACTGGCCAAGGGCAGAGGAGTGGGACAGGAAGATGAGCCTTGCACTGCATGTTTTTATTGACTGTAAAGGGGCAAGTTGGGAACAGGTAAGACCATTGAGAAGTGGATTGCAGTAGTCAAGACAATGAGAAGAAGCTGTTGATGATCAACAGTGTCCAAAGCAGCAGAAAGATCAAGGAGAATTAGGATAGAATAGTGACTGTGAGATTTTGCAGCAATTAAATCAATGGGTACTTTGGTCAAAGCCATTTCAACAGAGTGAGTGCATAATCCAGATTCAAGTGGGTCAAGCAGAGAGTTGGATTCAAGGAAGTTTGTCAATCTCATGTACACAACTCTCTCTGGGATCTTGGAGGCAAACAGCAGTTGTGAGATAGGGCTGTAGTTAGATGGGCAGTTAGGGTCCAGATAGGGATTTTTCAGAATCAGGGTCATTGTTGCATGTTTGAAGGGTGAAGGAAGTATACAAGAGAGGGAAAGATTAATTAGCTTTGAATGTGTATCTTCTTGTGTGATACACAGTAGAGCCATGTGGCATCTTATTGTTTATATACTCTGGATTACAAGATCCCTGAATAGACTTGTGGGATCTCCCATAGACTTCTGTTTGGTATTTTAATTTGAAAAAATCTCCAACTAAAGTTCAAATTTAAAGGACCACTATAGTGCCAGGAAAACATACTCGTTTTCCTGGCACTATAGTGCCTTGAGGGTGCCCCCACCCTCAGGGACCCCCTCCCGCCCGGCTCTGGAAAGGGGAAAGGGGTTAAAACTTACCTTTTTCCAGCGCTGGGCGGAGAGCTCTCCTCCTTCTCTCCTCCTCCGATCCTCCTCCTGGGCTGAATGCGCACGCGCGGCAAGAGCTGCGCGCGCATTCAGTCGTCGCATAGGAAAGCATTTACAATGCTTTCCTATGATGCTGGAGTGCTCTCACTGTGAAAATCACAGTGAGAAGCACGCAAAGCCTAGTGGCTGTCAATGAGACAGCCACTAGAGGATTAGGGGGAAGGCTTAACCCATTCATAAACATAGCAGTTTCTCTGAAACTGCTATGTTTATAAAAAAATGGGTTAACCCTAGAAGGACCTGGCACCCAGACCACTTCATTAAGCTGAAGTAGTCTGGGTGCCTAGAGTGGTCCTTTAATATCACTCAATAACGTGAATGAGCAGTTTTTCAGTTCCCGATAAGCCACGTAATGGTTCAGATCGATTTATTCCAGCTTAACGGGAGCGGTAAAACGTTGTTTTGAATTAGGAATCTGAAGCCTATATTTTGCACTGAAAATATAGGCTTCGATGATTCAACTCCATTCATACTAACGTTAAATGGGGCCTATCGGATTCGACTGCTAATAGCTGTTTCTGAATTAATTTTTTTCTTTTTGGCTATTTGTTTGCCAACGGGCAAATCAAAAAAGAAAAAAGTAAATGGGGATAGGTCTATAACCCTATACATTAGCAGAAGGGTGGTATAAAATCTCCCTCAAGCCTTGAGTAAGGGCAAAAGTGGGGCTAAACTCAGAGCAGCCAGGAGCTGCATGCTGTAATAATTAGTGATGTCCCGGCGAACATATGCGATGTTCGGTCCGCCCCCTATTAATTTACTAATACTAAGTAAAAATTACTTAGTATTAGTAAAGTGTGCCTCTAATCGCAATACCGCGAGTAGGGGCATGTCTATTAAACAGTGAGCAGCCTGTGGTCCCCGCACAGGGGTGGGGGCCGGA
This sequence comes from Pelobates cultripes, assembly GCA_933207985.1. Lineage (NCBI taxonomy): Eukaryota > Metazoa > Chordata > Amphibia > Anura > Pelobatidae > Pelobates > Pelobates cultripes. The sequence continues at coordinate 36,880,343 of OW240921.1, forward strand.
GAGGGGGAGGACTGTAGGTCCCCCCCTCATTATCTTTATGGCCCCCACCAGCCAGAAAGAGTCCCTGTGGGTTTTAAAATTCGCCTGCCTATTGAAGTCTATGGCGGTTCGCCGGGTTCGCCCGGTTCGCGAACATTTGCGGAAGTTCGCGTTCGCGGTTTGCGAACCGAAAATTTCATGTTTGCGACATCACTAGTAATAATATACAGTACTAGCAACTGGGCAGCTACTTACAAACCATCCACTGACTCAAAGTGTATTGCATAGGAAAGCCTTTATAATCTTATCCTGAGCAGAGCCCTCATGGGGCTTACACACTATATATATGTGTATGTAATATGTATGTATGTATGTATGCATATATGTATATATACTCATGGATTATATATGTGTTTTTTATGCGTTTGTTTTGTTTTGTTTGTTTGTGATCAAACAAAGGGGATAAGACTCACTTGGCGAAACGCTGGCGTCAGGGGCTCATGGAGCAATCCATATTATCATAAAATAGTTATCATTTTCTCCAGATCTTTAATTTTCACGTTCTTGAATGCACAATAGATTATTGTTTTTTGTTTTGTTTTTTATTTGTAGGTCTTGGTCGTGGAATAGTCAATATTTCCAGCCATCAAGACTGTTTTATTTAGCTTTCCTATCTGTTTCAGTTAGTGCCCTAAAAAGGTATACTAAGGATATTTAGGGTGTTTTTTTTATTTTTAGTTAATACACTTATAACACAGGGCTATCCTGCCCCTTTTCCCTACAGCAGTTTAAAGGGACACTTTAGTGTCAGGAAAATGCACTTTGAGTCACTGCTGCACACGCATTCAAAGTGTCCGTAGGAAAGCATTTTTCAATGCTTTCCTATGGACGCTCTGCGTGATTGCCGATGCGCCTCTAGTGGCTGTCCGGAAGACAGCCACTAGAGGCTGGCTTAACCCCTGATGTAAACATAGCAGTTTCTCAGGTGTCAGGTCCCTCTAGGGTTAACCCTGCCAGATGTAAACATAGCAGTTTCCCTGACACCCTGACCACTTAATTGAGCTGAAGTGGTCTGTGTGACTATAGTGTCCCTTTGAGGTGGAAAATTGCAACAATCGTTGTTTATTTTAGACAACATCCTTGAGTGGCAACAAAATATCATTTGTTGATTTACCACATTACACTGTCTAGAATGCTCCTGGCTATTATGTTGCTTCCAATTAAGATATTATGATTAAATTAATTTTATAGTTTTAGGAATACAAATCTGTATTCCTAACACTATAGAACTCTTTGGTCCCAGCACCCCCACTTTATGCACTTACTTGATCCAGTGCCGATGCCCCCAGGTCTGCACTCCGTCTCTGACATTATCTGATAGGGGGACCTAAAGCGCATGCGTGGTAAGAACTGCAAGCACATTAGACCCTCTTCATATGAAAGCATTGTCTCAATGTTTCAAACACACAAAGTAGGATATTTGCTTTGTCCTCTATACCGTATCCATACTGCATAAAGAGGTTCTCAATCCCACCCAAAAACTATTGTTTCTGCACCTGGGGGGAAGGGAGTTAACTCAACATATGACCAAGTAGCTTGACTCAGTTTTCAAGTCCCCTGTCAAGGTTTTGGACACTTGTGTCATGGATACCATTCATGTAATATTAGATCATCCACTAATATTGGTTTCTCTTGATGTTAAGTGTTCACATATGGCCATTCTCCACTCTGAGGGGATGTTGGTTATGAAATGTACTATGGAAACTTCTGAATGGTATTCTGGACCATCTATCGATTTTGTTTTGGAAATGTTGGTTAGCACTATGGTCTTGTAATTGTTTTCACATTTGTCATAACTACTACCTACTCATAGCCAGCACATCTATAGGGGCTGCTATGGCCACCACGTACACTGTGTTTATGTTTGTGTGTGAGAAAAATAATATTTTAAACAAGTATGGAAAGTGCATTATGACATACCTTATCGATGACGCACTCAACTTATAGGCTGATTATTCTAACAGTGTGATGTTACCTATCCCTTTATATATAAATACAGTGCTGAATCTATTGAGTTTTTGATCTGCATATCTTCATTGATGCTTGACCGTCTTGAATACATATTATTTTGAAAGATGCCCAACAGCTTTCACCTACATTTTATGAACCTGTCATGACCTATATGACAATTTTTCCAGGTTACTGGAAATAATTCAGAATATGATAGATGCTTGACACTAATCAAAGCTATGTATGACAATATCAGGTAGAGGGGCTACAAGAACTACATACTGGGCAGGGCTTCATCATAAGCTTGGGATAAAATGGAGAAAACTCTACACTTCAGATATGGTTATATTTGTACAAATCTATCATACACATTGTTAACTTTGTAGAAATTCCACTTTTAATAATTGGAAGATTTTAGCAAAGGACTTACCAGGTCGATTTTGAACTCCATATGTGGTGGCTTACAAATGAAATCCGAATTTAAGGATATTCTTATGCATACAGATCTGATGTTATGCTACCAGCCTAAGCTTCTCAGTGCTACAACTGACAACCTCCGATGCCTGGGGTGTGTGACCTGTAGGCACATGGGGATCCTCACACTGTCCAAATGTTTTCCTTGAAATATTGCATTATTTGTATATTGTATTATTTGTACTACCACCCACAGAGTCTATCGCATTTTTGTCTGTACAGTCTTCATTACGTGAACAGATTTGGGGTATAGCTCCTCTATCTGTCAACATTGGAAAGATGGCTCCTCAGACAAACTAGTGACCCACCATTTGTTGGGTGGGTGAGGGGGGGTCATCAATTATCCACATGGAGATTTATGGGCATAATAAAGAGTTTCTGGCATGAATTTTAATTTTTTCCCGTTTTTTGCTTAGGTTTTTTTTTTTCATGGTGGTTGTTTCTTTTTTTTTTTTAGTTTTATATTTATATGTATAGTGGTTCAATGAACACTATAGCGTTAGGAATAGAAAACTGTATCCCTAGCACTAAATTGTCCCTCTGCCACGACGCCCCCTCCCTTCCATGAAAGGGTTAAAACCCCTTTTAACCACTTCCCTCGTTCCAGTGCCAAAGTCCCTCTGCGCTGTATCGGGATCCTCCGACATCAATGCAATCCAGGAACCTATGGTGTATGTGTGGCTGGCTGGCGCATTAGGCATTACCTGTAGGAAAGCATTTACTCAATGCTTTCCTATGGTATTTTTCAAGGTGCTGGATGTCCCCTGGAAAGCGTGAGGATGTCTAACATTGTTTCATAGAGATAAAATAGAAACACCCCAAGGGAGCCACAGCACTGGAAAATGACAGTAAAACTTGTTTTTGTTAATTTTAATGCAAAAAGAGGGAGAGGGACCTCATACAACTAGGACAGAGGCACTATAGTGTTAGGAATACAGGTTTCTTTTCTTAACACAATCGTGTTTCTTTAACAAATTAATAAACCAATCTACTTATTACCTAATTACTATACATCATAGTGCTCACCCAACACTGAAAAACCCGAACTGTAAGAACATACAGAGCACCAGTGGAGACCATCCCAATACAGGGTGTCAACTCAAATAGTGCCCCCACTGGAGCTACTGCAACGTAAAACCATATATATATATATATATATATATATATATATATATATATATATATATATATTTATTTTTTATTTTTTATTTTTAAAGTTCAATTAAAATATAAGTTAATGTACACAACTTCTGAGAGTATTATGTACAAATGTATAATGTATATACACAATTTCCTTGCACTCAGGCTCCAAGGTTACAAACCGGGTGCTTGTAATCCAGGGAGATGATAAATATCCATATACCAAATATGACCAGCACTCACGGATTTAGAAGAAGTTAAGACATTAGAAGTTTAATCCATAAAAATTAAGATATTGTAGACAGCTCAACGTTTCAGTCCTCCTCTGGGACTTTCATCAGGAACAATTGTCCCAGAGGAGGACTGAAACGTTGAGCTGTCTACAATATCTTAATTTTTATGGATTAAACTTCTAATGTCTTAACTTCTTCTAAATCCGTGAGTGCTGGTCATATTTGGTATATGGATATATATATATATTATTATTATTATTCTTATGATATTTATAGAGCGCCGTCAAATTCTGCAGCGCTTTACAATGGGTGGCCGAACAGACATGTAGTTGTAACCAGACAAGTTGGACACACAGGAACAGAGGGGTTGAGGGCCCTGCTCAATGAGCTTACATGCTAGAGGGAGTGGGGTAAAATGACACAAAAGGTAAGGATAGTATTAGACTAGTGACAGTTGCAGAAGAGGAATCAGTCAGGAGCTATTAACAGTTTAATTGATACGCTTTTATGAAGAAGTGGGTTTTTAACGATTTTTTGAAGGAGTGGAAACTGGGTGAGCATCTAACGGAGGAGGGAAGCGAGTTCCACAGGAACGGTGCAGCCTTCGAGAAATCTTGAAGGCGAGCATCAGAGGTGGGAGTACGGACAGATGATAGACGTAAGTCTTCAGCAGATCGTAAGGGCCTAGATGGGACATACTTGTGTATAAGGGAGGACAGATAAATGGGAGCAGCATTATGTAGAGATTTGAAAGCAAGAACCAGAATTTTAAATTGAGCTCGATATTTTATAGGAAGCCAATGTAGGGACTGACAGAAGGGTGAGGCATGGGAAGTGCGGGCGGACAGGAAGATGAGCCTCGCCGCCGCATTCATTACGGACTGTAACAGCGCTAGTTGGGAGCATGTAAGACCACTGAGAAGCGGATTACAGTAGTCAAGGCGAGAAAGGACAGTGGAATGGACCAACACCTTAGTCGCATCAGGCATTAAGTAGGGGGGGATGCGCGCAATGTTTTTGAGATGGAAATGACAGGATTTGGCGATAGATTGAACATGAGGCTTGAAGGAGAGGTGGGAGTCAAAGAGAACACCTAGGCAGCGAGCCTGCGCAGTGGAGCTGATGGTAGCACCGTTGACTTGGAGGGAGACACACACAGGAGTAACAACAATTGAGGGAGGAAAGACCAGAATACACGGCACAAACACTTTACTCACATTTGGGGAGTGAAAATTTATCACTGGCAAATAGAAATTCACAGATTGTGAATATATGTGTAAACCCCAGGTCTCACCACTCGATGCTCCCGATCTTTCTCTGCTCCGGTGCTATCTCCAACCAAATTATATAGGATACCAGTAGAGAGCACTCAGGAGTCTTTTGAAGTAAATTACAACTGTTACTTTATTGAGCAATAACAGGTTTACACAACGTTCAGGTCGACGTTTCAGTCTGTAAAGACTTTTTTCAATACATGAACTTTTTTTAGACTTTAATAGACCAGCTTGCGACTATAGCCAAACTAAAGAATTTTTACAAATCAACACAATATGTCTAAATTTTGCAATTCAGATTCTAAATTAACTCCTGAGTGGTCTATACCACTCTGCAATTGTCTGAAATAGGCAATTAAATAAAATGTGACCAAAATGAGCTTGTTTGTAAACCCCAAAATATGTGAAGTAGTAGCTTGCAACACTCATTTGTTAATCCCTCCAAAAATACAAAAAAAAGTTATATATATTGCAGTGCCCTACTTTAATATCTATGTATAAATGTCTCAAATAGCCACATACTTAATAAAAAGCAAAACATAAAAAATATTGAAGTATGTATTAATATAAATGAAAAATGCTCTGTGTAAACTATATCAGGGGTAGACAACCTTTGACATTACAGATGTAGAGGACTATGCTTCCCATAATGCTCTTTTAACCATAATACTTTCAAAGCACCAGGGGAGTTTTAGTCCACAACATCAGCATTCCATATGTTACCTACCCATGCACTACATCACACTAGCATTGCCTTGAAAATAGACAATGGTAAGGGGCACTTAAGGTGTAACCATAAACTCAGATTTATTGGAATCGCGTATGAGCAACGTTTTGACCCAAAGGTTCTTTATCAAGCTTGATAAATACACTTTTGGTTAAAACATTGCTCATACACAGTTCCAATAAATCTGTGTTTATGGTTACACCTTAAGTGCCCCTTACCATTGTCTATTTTCTAAACTACAAAGTGGGGATTGGCCTCACTCGGGTCTGGTTGCACCCTGGGGACCAAGGCAGTGTGGTGTCTCTTGTTCTATTGACTAGCCTTAACTAGAGACTAAAGGAGGGTCCAGGCCTCAAGTGTTTTACAAAGTAACACCCTACCTGTTCCCAATATGGAACAATGAAGGGACAGCAGATTAGGGACAGCTTTCAAAAGTCAAGCATTTATGATTGAAACAGAAATATATCATAATATCACACTCACAAGCTGATTGAGAAATCATCAAAATACAGTTGAAATGCTTCTTGGAGGACTTTTTCAGTGTAGGCTTTTATACTTTATTGTTTTTATATTTTTACTTATTAAATAACTAATCACTTTAGCTTATCTGGTGATTCCTGTATTTGTCTTTTGCAGGTGGTGCTGCCCTGATAACACACAAGTGGAAATACTTTAGAGCTGAGCATTGTAAGTCTCTTTAATTTGTGAGTGCCATTTTATTATCAGTTCGCCCAATATATGTTGCATTACTATACTACATATATATTTCTGTTTCTCTCATGTATGCTGAACTGTTGAAAGAAAAATCCATCTTCCGTGTCGTAAAGAAGTTGCGTGTTACCTTTTAATACACAAGAGGAATTCATACCTAGAGCCAGGTCCCTCCTTTAATCTCTAATGCTAGTGTGATACATTACATAGAAAACACATCTCAATTTTATATAAATATGTGAAACTAGGGGGCTGCACTCACCTGAACATGCATAAATGGGGTGCTGCTGGGGGCCAATTTATACTATACACAAGATCCAGCGCACTCACTTATCTACTAAACAGCAACTTCAATGGTGATAGATTTTATTAGTTTTTTTTTTTAATTTACATATATAAAAGCCATATATATATGTACTACACTATATTTTTAATGTTTTGCTTTTTTATTTTTTATATGGCTATATGAACTGAAAACGCAGTGCTTACATTAAAAAGCCTGCAGGGACAGGCAGTAGACACCAGAACAACTATACTAAACTGTAGTTGTTGTGGTGACTATAGTGTCCCTTTAAGGACAGAGTAGCTGAATTGAAGGCATTGCTGATGTTGCGAATGTTTCTATTTCAGCTACTTTGCCTTTAAATTTGAAATGTACTTTGAATTGACTTTAAATTCTCACTTTATTAAATAACCCAGCCAATTTTTAAATTCATGTAGACTTCCTAAGAATTCCTTCCATAATTCAAAACCGCTGAATTAAAAAAAGTCAGCTATGATTTAAGGTTGGCTATTTTGTCTTAAAGGAACACTACAGTGTTAGAAATAAAAAGCTTTATTCCGCACACCATAGTGTCCCTCAGCCCCCTCCCTTGCAGCCCCCCTCGTTTCACAGAGTTAAACTAAGTATAAATGCAGGAAGAGCCTCTAGTGGCTGTCTGAAACTGCAATGTTGTACATTGCAAGGTTAAGGGAACAGGGATTATGCACCCAGACCACTTCAATGAGATGAAGAGATCTGAGTGACTAGAGTGTCCCTTTAATATTTTACATTTATTTTTAACTTAGTTTGATATTTCAACTATGCACAAACAGGATTATTTACAAAAGTGACAATTCAAAGTGAATTTCAAATTTAAGGCCAAAGTAAATTAGCGGACAGCATAGATGACTTAGAGAATGTTTTCAGTTCAACTATCTTGGCCTTAAATTTGAAATTCACTTTAAATTCTCACTTTCGTGAATAACCCTGTAACCAAATGCTGGTTTCCCTTTGACAGCAATTCACTATTTAGTAAATTTACTAAATTTATTGTTACCACTTATCTCTGAATAAAAGACATTTTAGATTATATAGCCATTAGGGATAACTTTATTTGCAGCCCCTAGGTTTGCTGGGGAAAGGTCAGGAAATTAATACGTCTGCGGTTAGATATTGCTGTGTGGAATTCTAGTTCACATCCTTTTGCCAAGACTTGGAGACTAGAACAAACTACAGCACAGTTTGACCAGGAAATGATTTATATTGTGCAATATTTTACTAATTGTAACTTAGGTTATTAATTTCTGCAGGAATAGTTCTAAACACATTTTTAAAATTGCACTCCAGGTTGGCACTAACCCAATATTTTTAATGCATTGTATAGATAATAAAAAATAATTATAATAATTATTCCAATATAAAGATAAAGAGATGTTCAGTTTTAAAATGCTCTTTGTGCAAATCTTAACACATTATAAGCACTAGGAAAGTGCTTGGTCAAACATTCTGCCCTGTGGAGTCTGAATTATAAGGCACTGCAAATATTAACAAAACACATTAACCACTTCTGTCTGCTGTAGTGGTTATGGTGTCAGGAGTGCCATGGCCCTCCGAGGTTAAGTACATAATATGACAAAGTAGCTTTGAAACTGGAACCTTGTACCTTATATCTCAATAAATCTACCCGTGATTCTATCCAATTTGTGTCCAGTCTTCTTCTGTTTTGTGGGTTACCGTGGAGTGGAGTGGCTCTTGACTGCGGCCACTTAGATTTATCTTTATTTGAAAGCCTTCTCATCTTCTCTTTCTAGCTCCTAGATAACAGAAAGATGTTTAAATGGTAAAATGCCTTGCACACCTCAATGCTCAAATCAGACTTGTTTTAGAGTATATTTCTTTATTTTGTTTCATTTTATTTTGCTTTGATCTTTTGTTGTGACCTGCTTGAAATTCCATATATGGAGCTAGTGCTATAATTAAAAATTGATCATTTTTTTCCGTACCTGTAAGCTCTCCACACCAGCAGTCTATTAATAGTTGTCTCAACTTTGAACTCTCTCTCGTTCTGTCTCTATGCACTTTGGCAAAGTCTGGAGCTGCAAATTCCAACAAAATATGTGTTGGATCTTCTGAGGACAGTCCATACACATATACATATCTCCAGCATCTTCACACCATAACCACATTGTTATTTTCTAATGTCTTAATGGTTACATGCTGCTTAATCACCATGAGTTGGCTGTAGTCACACAATAACTGTAATGTAGGTGTATTATCAATGTGCAATTTAAACTTCTTGAGGAAACATTATCATATATCACTATGTTATATTTACCACTATTGAGAAGTCTATGAACAAGCTAATAAAGTGCTAGCAAGCCACCAATATTTCAGTTGACCTAGTTGGTGTTCTCAAATGTTCTGCCTCTTCACCTCAAGAGACCTACATTTATCCTCTGTCCGTACTCCCACTTCCGATGCTCGCCTCCAAGATTTCTCCAGGGCTGCACCTCTTCTGTGGAACTCCCTTCCCTTCTCCGTAAGACTTTCACCCAGTCTCCACTCATTCAAAAAATTATTGAAAACTCACTTCTTCAAGAAAGCATATCAAATAAACTGATTGCATATTTTTATCCACCCCCCCCATGACTTCCTATCCTGCAACTGTCAAAAATTACCTACTAAGTAATTTTGTGAATACTTTTCTAACAAACTACTTTGTACCCCTACTTTTACCCTTTGTGTCACTATACCCTACTGCCTCTAGCATGTAAGCTCATTGAGCAGGGCCCTCCACCCCTCTGTTCCTGTATGTCCAGTTTTCTGGTTACAACTAGATGTCTGTTAGTCCACCCATTGTACAGTGCTATGGAATCTGATGGCACTATATAAATAATAAACTAATAGTAATAATAACAACTTTGGGAAATGACAACAACTACTGTAAGAAGCAGGATAAGACATGTTAATGAATAAACAGAGGGATCAACTAAATAAACTATACCTGACATACCTGTCTCTTGCTCTCTCTACCCTCTCCTCCAGCTCTGCTTCACTCCCACCCTATTTGATTGATATTTCCTGTCCTAACGTGTCTTATACCCCACCTCCTATAGACAGTAAGCTCGTTTGAGCAGGCCCTCTTCAACCCATCGTTCCTGTAAGTTTTCTTGTAATTGTCCTATTTATAGTTAAATCCCCGCTCTCATAATATTGTAAAGCGCTACGGAATCTGTTGGCGCTATATAAATGGCAATAATAATAATACCAGAGAAGAAAGTCAAGTAAGTTGGTCAAAGTCTGCAGTCTGAGAAAAAAACAGACTTCTATTAATTCCTCAAAGTATCTCTCTGCTGGCATTATTTTACAAAATATGCAACAGACAACCATTTAATTCTAGAACTATACTAGCGACAAAGTTGGACAACCCAGTTTGAAGCGCTTCCAATTTTGCAACAAAGTAGGAAAAAAAATCCCTCTTGACCCCAGAATGGCAGTATCCTTGGATCTAAAAGCTATTACCCTACATTGAAAAAAATTATACAGTTGAATATTCTGTTTTTCAAGTATGCCTCTAGTTGCTGTTTAAAAATCTTTACGGTCTCTGATAATATCACTTCATCAGGCAGAGAATTCCATATCCTAATTGTTCTTACGGTAAAACAAAACCTTTCCTTTGCCTTAGATTATAACACCCCTTCCACCTAAATACTAGTCAAAACATTATTTATTATTATTATGATGATATTTATAGAACGCCGTCAAATTCCGCAGCGCTTTACAATGGGTGGACGAACAGACAAGTAGTTGTAACCAGACAAGTTGGACACACAGGAACAGAGGGGTTGAGGGCCCTGCTCAATGAGCTTACATGCAAGAAGGAGTGGGGTAAAATAACACAATAAGGTAAGGATAGTATTAGACTAGTGACAGTTGTAGAAGAGGAATCAGTCAGGAGCAATTAACAGTTTAATTGATAACAGTTTAATTGAAACATAGCACAAAGTGAAACACAACTGAGCTTTATTGAAAACAGCACATCTAGTTATACCCCGAACAGCCTCATTTACATACAATAGGGTTACAGTGGTACACACAGTTCCCCTTCAGGTCCTCCACCTTAACCACATTCCAAACAGTACAGAGAGCTGTTAAAGTTAACCAACAGCAGTATGGATTTGGGATAGGAACCAATTATACTATTCAGCTTAACAACATTAAAGGAGTGACAGGGCAGCACTTTGAACTGGTCTGAAGTGTCCCTGGAACAATGGTACAATGCCCTGCTGGGAAAACAATAAGACAAGAAAGGGGGGAATGTTTTGATTGTCCATACAAACTGGTCAATCAAAGCATTCAATTCAATTCCAGCTACATAACGTATAATTTTAAGCCAGACAACAAGAAATGAAAAGTTGGGGAATCATCTATTACACCAGTAATATGGGGAATGTGGCAAACACATACCAGGGAGAAGAAGTAGTCCCATCTTGTGCCAACTTACTTTTTGGTTTTGTTCGAAAAGGAAGTTACTTGCAGTGGAACAGCAACTACTTACAAACACAACCTCCCCAAGTGCCTGGAAGTGATACAGGGGCCTGGGAGATCTTTGATGGCATTAGGCATCAGGCTTAGGCAATCTTCAGTCCTCCAGATGTTATGGATTACATCTCACATAGTGCTCTTTCAGACATAATGACGACAAAGCATCAGGGAAGTTGTCCACAACATCTGGATTGCAGAAGATTGCCTACCACTGCCCTAGACAAAGGTGTGTCAGCACTTAGAAAACCTGATCTTCTGCAACGAACATCTAGACATATTGGAGGCTCATCTGTTGGTTCTGTTCCTGGTAAAGAAAAACATTTTTCTTAGAAAAAGAATTTGCTTAAAAGAAGAGAAGCAAACTGGGTCAATGCACTATCCGCATTTTGGTGAATATGGGATCCTGGCACTAGACCTGTTTATATCCTGCTGTACCCTCTATGGTGACCTTACTGTCTGCACTGGACAAAATTGCATCTGAACTGGAACAATGTCTTTATTTTATAAATCATCATATGCAGATATTTGTATTCATACACACTGAACTTGAACACACACTGTATTGTTGGGGAGGTCTGTGAAGCATTCATTTGCGGTTTATTACTATGGAGCTCTGTGATTCACTAATTTACAGTGAGTTATGAACCTCGGAGATACACAATGCACATTACTATGGAGCTTTGTGATACACTCACAGAGAGTGAGATGTGGCGCTCGGAGATACTTGTACAAACTGCACATTACTATGGAGCTCTGTGATACACTCAGAGACAGTAAGTTGTATAGCTTGGTGATACTTATACAAACTGCACATTACTATGGAGCCTTGTGAAACACTCACAGACAGTAAGTTGTGAAACTCAGAGATACTCATACACAGTGCACATCACTATGGAGCTCTGTGATACACTCATTTACAGTGAGTTATGAACCTTGGAGATACACAATGTGCATTACTATGGAGCTTTGTGATACACTCACAGAGAGTGAGTTGTGGCGCTCGGAGATACTCGTACAAACTGCACATTACTATGGAGCTCTGTGATACACTCAGAGACAGTAAGTTGTATAGCTTGGTGATACTCATACACAGTGCATATGACTATGGAGATTTGTGAAACACTCACAGACAGTAAGTTGTGAAACTCAGAGATACTCATACACAGTGCACATCACTATGGAGCTCTGTGATACACTCACAGACAGTAAGTTGTGAAACTCAGAGCTACTCATACACAGTGCATATCACTATGGAGCTCTGTGATGACTCACAGACAGTGAGTTGTGACATTCAGAGATACTCATACACACTGCACATTACTATGAAGCTCTGTAATACTCATTTACAGTGAGTTGTGATTCTCGGAGATATACACTACACATTACTATGGAGCTCTGTGATACACTCATAGACAGTGCGTTGTAAAGGAGTATACTGCCTGGTTTATTAAAATGATCTGAATATATGTATATATATTTAAAGGAAGCTGTCACCTCAAATCTATGTTTTCGTGTAATAATACTTTCACCAAGTTTCAAAAGGAAATAGAGATTCTTTTAAAAGAAGGATTTGTAAAACAAAATTAGAAAAACTCATATGGCAGGATCCTTCGGCCACATACATGCATACATGCTTGGGTCAGACAGTTTGTGAAAACCAAACGTTGGACTCTATAGTTTTCCCTGCTTCACAGGGAAGACTGTGCAGTGAGTATGTTAAAAAAAAACAAAAAAAAACTCATCCCTAACTTTAGTATATGACAGAATCCTTTCGCCATAAACATGAACTTGGATCAGACGGTGTTTGACTAAATGTCTACATTTGACTAAATGTCAAACTCAAACACCGTCTGACCCAAGTTTATTTTTTTTTTTTTTACATATACTTCATTAAAAAAATCTACTTTCTTTCAAAACTTGATGGAAGGATTATTACACAGGGAAACATGACATCTACATATAAAACTGCTAACTGTACTTCACTTTTAAGCATTTACTTTCCTTACCTTATCCATATTGGTACACAGCCCATCTATGACATGGAAAGTCATGCTAAATCACTGCTTAGCGACAAGTTCCACTAGTTCCACCTACATTTTGCAGCCACCAATAGGCTTAGGAGTCAGAATAAGCTGCTGTCAGTTAACAAGCTCTGCCTGCTCTTAGTCAACAGGGGAGGAGATAGAGAAAGATTGGCAGCTGGCTGTATTTACACTGGTATAATGGTACTGGTCAGCTGCCACAATAATTCATCCACACCATTGGCAGCCCTAGATGACTCCCAGCCACAATACAAAAAAAACTTCCCACACATGTTTTAGGGCTACCGAACACTTTTTTTGAGGGAGCACTTGGAGGGGGGATGAGAGGGAGGCAGGACATATTGGGTAAAGATACAATACCTCACAATATCCTCTATGCTGCATTAGAGGAAGTTGAGTTATGCCAACTCCAACCCCTGGTTTCCCCATTCTATGATAACCAAGTTGGCTAACCTGTCTTTTTGTCAGGAATCCTGGAACGTGAACGCAAAGACAGAATTACGAAAGTGATAAGTCCATATACCGGTCTTTAGAACGGCCGGGTTAAATGAACCAGTCAGTATAGCAAGCCGGGGTCAAAGGAGTACAGAGATCAGAAAATACGATTTAACAAGCCGAGGTCAATGGATAACAGAGGACAGAATAAATGTAGACGAGAGCCAGAACAATATACCAAGAAATACAAGAAGAAAGCGCTATTGGGCTATCAAGAAACAACAACAGGGCAACAAGGAATGGGTGAGGTAAGTATATGTAGGCATCACTTACACCTGTTAGCAATAGATACCAGAAAGTTGGAGTGTGCTAGCAGCTGCACTGGAGTCAGGATCTTCTCTGAGTACTCTGAAAAAATATACAGTATATAGTGTATATATACAGGGTATGCAAAATTAAAAGTATATCTGGGGATCAACTCACATGGACCAGAGCCATATCAGCCCTGGCTCTGGGTTTAAATTGATCCAATGGAGAGGAATAAACCCACAGTTTAGCAAAACAGGATACTCTTCTGAATCAGATGTAATATCTAGGCAGTACAATCACTTACACCTGATTGGTCCTTTTCCATTTGGAATTGACCACTATTCGTGGAAGGTACTTGACCTTTCTAATCTGACCTTTGACATCATTAATGTGCATCTAATTTTATCTACCGAATTCTGCGTTCGGTTTGCACAGCAGCGGCATATTAGAGCGGTGTATTTTCCATCTGAAAAGGATGCATTGGGAGGCAACAGGTGGTGCCAGACAACAAATAATGGTAAATCAAACAACTTCTCATAGGATTTAAAGGGACACTATAGGTTCCTCTCGTACTACCAAAACAGCCCTGATGCATCAAGGCATGGACTCTAAAAGACTTCTAAACGTGTACTGTGGTATTTGGCACCAACACAGTAGCAGAGAGTATTTTAAGTCCTGCAAGTTGGGAGGTGAGGCCTCCATGGATCAGATGTGTTGTTTCAGCACATCCCACAGATGTTCAATCAAATTAAGATCTGAGGAATTTGGAAGCCAGGACAACACCTTGAACTCTTTTTCATGTTTCTCAAACTATTGCTGAACAATTTTTGCAGTGTGGCAGGGTGCATTATCCTTCTGAAAGATGCCACAGCCATCAGGGGTGTATATAGTCTGCAACAATCTCTAGGTTCGTTGTACTTGTCAAAGTAACATCCACTTGAATGTCTGGACCCAAGGTTTATCAGCAGAACATTGTCAGGGTATTTATATCGGCAGACATCTTGTGCTATGATAGAAATTAAAAGTGTATATTCTGAGTCACTCTGAACAGACCAGACTCCATTTTGTTATTTCCAAGCTAACAAAAGACACGAAATTTCTATCCTTTCTGTAAAACTAACCACTTTGCCAGAGCTAAAGGAATGCATAGTATAAACAAACCAAGTGATAAGGAGAACGGGGGTTGGATAGACTGTCTAAATGCTAATGGAATAGATCAATTCTAAACCCAGACATTTGTGACAGAGAAGATTAAATAATAAAATTTTACTTTCTATATGTATAAGGTCCCATTGTAAGTTTCGGGTCAAAACTCAGAATTTGCCAGACACATAGTCTGGACAAAACTTAAAGAAACTGTTTGATCTGAAAGGAAACTTAAATTATGGCCACTATAAAGATAGGCCAAAATGATGTCAAAATAGCCACCAGGAAAAGTTAACTCTTTCCTTGATAGGTATGTTTAGTGGGACAAGACTGCCCTCTATAGATCAAATAACTAAATTGCGATCTGGAAGATAACCACACCCCCAGTGTTGCTATTGGGTTATCAACTGATGACGTACAGAGAGTCTGGCCCTTTAAAAGTTAGGACAAAGGGAAGATAGGAGGGTTGAAAGAAGGAAAAAAGAGGAGAGAGGAATTGGAAGTTTGGGGACTCCAACTCGGACATGCAGAGAAACCCAGGACAACATCTGAGACTAATACTCTACTCTTAAAACTCTAACACTTAGAATTTTACTGACTTTCTAACCAACACCACCTTTCACCATAACTCATGCACCTACAGACATCCAAATAAGTTCCTGAGACTATCTACCAATCGGATGAAATATCTACTCAACTGGTAATTATACTGGTTTCATTTAATTAATTAAATTAATTAAAATTTACTAATAGCATGATATATGACTGGATAAAGCCACGGTCAGATTTCCATATTAAGAAATCTTAGTTAACTAAAGAATATATAGTTATAAACATTCCATTCTGCAGGTGGAATTAAGAATAATTATATATTGATGTGATATTATCACATGTTAGCATACCGCTGTTTTTATCCAGGTGTATTGATTTGCTCTAATATAAGATAAGATATCTTTTAGACAAATTAAACTCTGCTTATATAACATGGTAGATTCTCTTATTGGATGGTTCCAGGAAATGACTAATGAACTGGTTTAAATGTTATTTTATTTAAAATTACATAAGAATAGATCTTAATTACCTAGGAGATCTAGCCAGCATTGAAAGGGTTATTCAGTTACTCTAACTGTTAGCCAGGGTTTTATGGCCCTTCGCTGTGAAAAGTTTCGCTTCCTCTCTGTGAAAGATAGTCATAAATCGTCAAAAGTCTTGACAGAAAATGCTGTTTAGCCATTGAAACGTGTATAGCCATTCCTTTGTATTGCATACCATTTTATACTGGATATTCATTGATTATTGTCACGCATGTTACATAATATTATTTGTTAATTATTGGTTATTATAAATAAATCTATTTTTATAACAAAATTGTGATCTTTGGGTCTGAGAATTGAATTAGTGGGCAATTCTCACTGTTTACTATTATTATCCCATAAATATCCCGACAACATTGACTAGAGCATAACACTGCCTCGACTGCCCTGCTTTTTTCCCATAGTGCATCCTCCTGCCATCTCTTTCCCATAAAAACAATACGTACACCCAACCTGATCTAAAAGAAAACCAGATTCATCAGACCAGGCAAGTTTCTTCTATTACTCCATGGTCCAGTTCTGATGCTGATGTCCCCATTGGCAATGCTTTTGTTGGTGGACAGGAGTCATTATGGGCACTCTGACTGGTTCGTGGCTATGCAGTCACATATGCAGCAAACTGCAATGTGCTGTGTGTTCTGGCACCTTTCTACCATGGCCAGCATTATCTTTTTCAGCAATTTGATCTACAGTAGCTCCGATGTGTGGTGGGACCAGACGGGCTTGCTTCACTCCCCATGTGTATCAATGAACCTTGTGCATCCATGACCATGACACTGGTTCACCGGTTGTCCATCTTTGCATTACTTTTGGTAGGTACTAACCACTGTATATCGGGAACACCCCACAAGACTTACTGTTTTGGAGATGCTCTAACACTTGTCGTCTAGCTATCACAATTTGGCCCTTGACAAAGTCCCTCAGATCTTTTTGCTTTTTCCTACTTCCAACACATGAAGATCAAGAACTGACTGTTCACTTGCTGTCTAATATATCCCACCCCTTGGGTGCCATTGTAACAATATAATCAATGTTAGTCACTTCACCTGTCAGTGGTTTTAATGTTGTGGCTGATTAGTGTATCAAACAGACACATCTTCAAAGTGTAAGTTTAGGAGCGGGGCCTGACAGACAAGATGGCCAGACATGCTCTCTCTCAGCTCTGGCCCAGGGAAACAGAAAAAATGCACATACGGCTGCATCCTGCATCGGAAAGAGCTTCACAGGACCGGAGGGCTGTTTCACAATCCAGAGTAAACATTGGGATACCCATTTTGTCTAGCGACACCATCTGATTCCGCACCTCGGCCTTGGTGGAAACAGCCGATCTCCTGACACAGGCATCGCTCCGACAAGAGGCACAACTGCAGCACTGATACCAGCCCAAATTCCCCGTTTGGCTGGTGGGGTTTTTACCCAGTCCCCCCGCTGGCTATACTCACCTCTATGCCACAGGAGACTCATTTGCAACCCCAAGACTAGCCCAAGAAGACTAACACACCACAACTTCTGCAGAGTCCTCCTGCATTTCCTGGAGGACAAGCTCCTCTAGGCTGGACACAATATTTAAAGATTTTTAGCGCAAACTGGCTCAACGTCTGCAGGAACCTAGTCAGGGAATGCACAGGGAGGATTCACAAGCAGACAAAGGTGGCCATGCCAGTGTCACAGCGTTACTGCGCTAGACCTTATAGACTTACCTCTGCCTCTAAGTCTCAGAGAGGTGTTGGTGCTGGGGAGGCCAGGGAAATCGGGACCCCTGTGAGCCCAAGGTCCTATCGCACAATGCAGGGGGATTCATGGTCAAAAGGAAGCGACTCCAACATGGGCCTGGGCTCAAGGATAGGCGCTGATGCAGCACTACGGCTCCAGACCGAGTCGTCCTCTGGTGGATTACCATCTCCTTATGAGTCCTGAGGGGGCAAGATGAGGCCTGGCAGCTGACATGGCAATGAACATCATCCCTTGGCCTACATATGGTGTTGGCTGACACTCAACTGCAGTTATTAATAATTAATAGAGTTCAATATAGCAGAGCGTTGTTGCTTTTCTTGTCTCTCATATCATCATATATCATATATCCAGCGGTATACAAATAGTGTACACAGCATGTTATGTAAACCCTTGCTCAACTCATTTTTTGTTGCTTTGAGTTATAATTTTTACTTTATGTTGAATGTGGTAGTACACTTACTTAGGCACCAGTGGAATATTCTAGCACTGTGTTTTAGCATGGGTTTAATACATTTATTTTAGTGGATAAGTCGACAGGCTAATTACACGTTTTCTCTACCCTCTGACAGATTATCTCAAACCTACTGTGACCTATCACTAATAATGTCTACCAGCAGGGGAGGGCTGGCAGCCTTAGGCCTGGGGGGCAAAACCAGTCAAGTGGCCCATTGCACCACCAAATCAGTTTACCATCCATGCCCACCTTTTCCTGGTTTCCGGGTGCAGTTTGGCTCCACTGGTATGGTGTAGAACAGGATTTCTGGAGGCTGTTTGCAACTGTGGTCACAAAATTCAATGTTCTGGGAGAATTGGAAGCAGCTCCATTTTTTGGGGGGCCACTTACACAGCTCAAGGTCTGGGCCCCAGGGCCTGACGGTGAGTATGCCCATAAGGCCCACTCATAAGTCCACTTATATGTTCCACCCACCCATGAGTTCACTCACAGGGAGTGGAGTGTGTAGGGGATGTGTTATGTGTTATTGTAGAGGATATAATATGTGTGCTTATGGTATGTAGTGTATAGGGATACCAGTTTGTGTAGGTGATGCAGTGTGTTTGTGTGTAGTGGAAGCAGTGTGTATTTGTGTATAAGTGATTTATTGTGTGTTTCTGGTTGTGTGTAAGGGATGCATTGTGTGAATCTGTGTTTGTATGCATAAGGGATGCAAGGTGTGTGTATGTGTGCAAAGGAAGCATGTTGTGTTTATGTGTGTGTAGGGCTGCATTGTGTGTTTCTGTGTATGTATAGGGATGCATTGTGTGTGTGCGCGTGCGCGTAGTGTGAAAGAGCTCCCTGTCCTATAGAGTTGTCCCTTCTTTCCCTTAGAGCTCTCCCTGCCCCTTAGTGGTCTCTCCTCTCCCCCACCCTCCCCTAGCGGTCTCTTCTCACACTCACCCACCCACCCACCCTGTGCTCTTCTCATCACCCCCTCCACCCTCCCTGTATTCTTCTCACTCCCCCCATGTGTTCTCCTCACCCCCGTGTTCTTCTTCCCCCCTCCTCGGTGTTCTTCTTACTTCACCTGTTCTTCTTATAAGCCTTTCTTCTTGAGTCCCTTCTTCTGCTTCCCTTCTTCTTGCTCCCCACTCTTCTTCTTCTTATCTCCCCTCCTTCTTACCCCCCTCTTCTTACCCCTCCACCTCTTCTTACTAACCCCTCCTGTTCTTGCTCCCCCTCCTCTTCTCTCCCCCCTTCTTACTCTCCCCCTCTTCTTACTCCCCCTTCTTACCCTCCTCCCCTCTTCTTACCCCCCCCTCCCCTTTTCTTATCCACCTCTTCTCACTTCCCCCTCCCTCTCTTCTTACCCCCTCCCTCTCTTCTGTTTCCTGTAACCGGACGGACTGACAGGAAGTGCACACTGAGTGTGCACCTTCCTATCACTCCAGCCGGGCACCGCGGTCCGGAAAGAAGCTCTGCCACACTACAGGGAAGGGGAGGAGAGAAGCAGCTGCAGCCGCCAGAGGCTCTTAACAAAGTGCTCAGGTAGCTGCAGCATCTAAAGGGCTGGCCCTGCAGCGGCCGGTCTTAAAATAATTTAGGGCGGCCTGGGGGGAAATTGCCTCCCTGCCCCCCGGCCCAGCCCGCCCCGTCTACCAGTCTGCTACATTTCTCATGCTTTGAGTAATACTAAGAGATTAGACATGTTACCTTTACATACTATATTACAAAAAGTGCAGTAAATCTAAATGCTACGTCACTGTTCTTTACAACATGTTTAACTATACGTGTGTTTTAATTTTGCCTTAGCTTGTACCCTCTATAGTCTTATGTTTAGACCTGTAGCTCTTATATGCCATGGCACTGTACCTAAACGTGTGTTTACAATATGCTTGTTAATGTCGTTGTAGCATCACGAGTCTGTATGTTACTCCTTGCACCTATTAAAATAAAGAATTAAAATAAATTAATAAAAGTGTAAGTTTACACACAAAAAAGTTAAAAACTTTAACAGAAAAAAATAATTATAAAGATTGCCTTTTTAAAATGTATTTACTTTATTGAAACAAAAACTGGCAGGGAGTTTCCCCTGCTGACCTTATGGACGAGCCTCCACTGGATATAATAATTAATCACTTTAGTGACTGACACAACAATTTGCTGAACATGTTGGCTTGCTGGTTAAAATAGATGGTGGACCTTATATCTGGCCAAAGGTAGAAATTGATTCTTTAGAAGTAGTCACAGCAGTCGTTGAGTCATAGTTAAGCTTTAAGTATTAGTGTAAGAAAGGTTGTCTACGTCAGCTGTTACTGCCAGCTGTATACACTTAAGTACATTAGAGTTTGAAAATCAAAAGAGGCAGGAAGTACAAAATGTTACAGGACACAGTGTCACAGCTACAAGATGCAAAAGGACTTGCACATAATCCCGTGCACACAACCACAGTTCTTGGCTTCACTGGAAAGAATACAAATATGAGTAAGAAAATTGAAGACTAAAAAAAGGGTCAAGTAGTACATTTAAAACCTTAAAATTTCCATGAAAAATTGTGAAAAAAATGTCTGGAATTGATCATGCAAATCCATAGTGTGTAACACATATAGAAGATGTATTTATTGATCATGATTTGGTATAAAACTTTAAAATTGTAGAAGTTGCAGCACTTTCTTCACATATACCTGTTAATAATCCCATCATGGTAGTACACACTTTAGAAGCAATTTCACCAGCCCTTGATCATATAACTGAATTTAACAGCAATAACGCAAAAAGAATTCTAAGATCATATCATACATATATACAGCAAGAATATTACCACTGGGTGTAAGTTCCCCTACAAACCCAACATACACACCACAGTGTACACCAGCATCTGTTCACAGCTTGAATAATAAAGAGATACATCAAAGTTTCCTTTCCCTTCTTTTAATGAAAAATAGAAACAATTGATGTGCTATAAGTTTATTTTTCGTGTTATATTGTTACATTTCTGTTTCGTGTTATAGTATTATTGTGCCTACTAAGTTTAGGTCATGTGATGATGTCACATGACTACCAATTCTAATTGAACTGTACCTATATAAGAATCATTGGTACAGTGTGCTGTAACACTTTGAAAAAGCCACATTTATATTTTATTATTGTTTTTTAGCTTAATGTGTTAGAATAAAGATTAATTTAGTTATTTAAAACACCCTGGGCCCTCCTGCTTGTAATTCATCATATACTGGTCACTTTCCTTGGTGAGGAACATAGCACCTAAGCTGTTTAGATTGAGCAAATCACCATTTTGCTGTACACTTACCCTATATGCGGAGAGGACTTTCACTCACCAGCATCCCAGAGTGAGGATAATACCACTCCACACTAAATTTTAGGAACCAACACACAGGCTCCACATTACATGAGCAGGCCCGAGCCTTAGGCGTGTGCGAGCTATGCGGACACACAGGGCGTCATGGCAGCAGGGGACGCCATGTGGACGACACAGCTCACACATGGGCGGGTAACAAGATGAAGAGCTGTGAAGATTTACGTGAGTGCATTTTAATTTTATTATTTATCAATCTTTCCACAGATATCTTGCACTAGATTAGTCTATCTGTATATTTAATATTTTTTATACAAACTCCTGGACTGCTAACTGAGACCAAGGGAACTCCACTCATGCTCATACTGTCACATATTCATCCGCTTATAGAAATGTGGTTAATGACATTTACTGTCCACACAGGAAAAGTTGTGCCGAGCAGCAACCTAATCCACAGAAGGGTTAATGCTGAGCAGTAATTGTGCAAATGAAACCTGGTGTCATGTATTCATCCGCTTAGAGAAAAGTGATTAATGACATTTACTGTCCACACAGGAAAAGTTGTGCCGAGCAGCAACCTAATCCACAGAAGGGTTAATGCTGAGCAGCAATTATGCAAATGAAACCTGGTAACTGACTTTGGGGTCAAAGGCCGGTTACAGCCTATCAGAACTAAAGGAGGGGTATTTAGGCCCAGTTCTCAGCCTGCTCAGTGCCCTGTCGTGGTTTCCCTTGTGGTTGTCTGAGAGCGCGTTCCTGTTTATAGTTTTCTACCTGGTTTTTGACTTTGGCTTTGTTTATTGACTTCTCTATATTCTGATATCCTGACTCCTGGCTTTCCTCATCGCTGTGTCCCTTTCTGTGTTCCCTGACCTCGGCTAGTATTTTTGACTATTCTTTGTACGTTAAATCCGGCCATTCTAAGGACCGGTAATACGTTACTTATTTGTCATCCGTGCTGTACAGTTCTACGTGCTGGATCAAACAGTAATCCTGACACATACAAGTTGAGCTGTAAAGAGCTCCCAAAATCTATAAGTATATTCCGTATTTACCCTTCCATTTTACTAGAAATATATGTGAGTACCTGAACTTGACTGTGAGACATGACACATCATATTTCAGAGATATTAAGTCCATCTTTAATATTATACAAGCATTTTTTTAATTACAGAGGCCTACAAGGTCGGCCATCTTTAATATGCTGATGTTTTATTGTAATTCACTATATTGTGCAGATAGCTCCTGTGCTAAGGAAAACAGGTGACAAAACCTTTTTAAGATTTGCCCACATATAGGACACCTCTCTTGATAGGGAAGGACTTCCTAAATAACCCTGACTCATGCCAATCACTTATAGAAAATGTGGAAATCTACTGGCATTTCTATTTTAGAACCTTATTTTATCTGTATCCCACGTGCTGATATAAAAATGGTGCTCACTCATTGGTGTTGCTTCTATTTAGAGATCCATTGATTTGTATAATAAAGTACAAAAAACAACAACAAAAGAAAAAAATGGTGGAATGTTAATATGCCACAATAAACAAAGTCTGCAATCTGATGTATTGTAAATGGTACCCCTTAATATCTACCGATATGTGTGCTGTTGCAGTGACAATCAGCGAAGCTGATGTAAAGCTTTTCACATACAGGGTAGAATATGTATATTTTTAAGATATCACCTCACCATTAAGATTCTCCCTTTATAACCAATTTTCTATTCAGTCAAATACATCTTCTATTCACAATGTTAGAGGTTATGTTTACAAATAAATTTGTCCCAGGTATTTTCTAATCCAAGAGGTCCAGTGATATGGAGCGGAGCCAGAGAGGGGAGTGTTGTGTCATCGCCAATTGTGTAATCAAAAAGGTGGCTCAGTGTTCTAAAGAGAATAAGGAATATATCACACAGATATAAAGGTATATATATTTGATTAGAGTATTCATTTGAAGGAACAGTCCAAGCTTCACTCTACTCTAGTTATATAACGGTTATGGTGAAAGGCCCTGGTGTCTCCCAACAAGCAGTAACAGCATTTGACATCTTGGGTCTGCTGGGGTTCCTGTTGCCTTCCCTACGCCAACAAGGTCTGCATTTTACATTCATGGGCTGAGAGTGCTCAGATTCTTTCTTCACATAGGTTGGCTGTGGGTGCCTGGCGGATCCCAGGTAACTTGTATCTAATAAGGCGTATCAAGACCAAAAGCAGGGACATTAGATCTCTGCATCAAAGGAAGGCACAAAACTAATTTGGAAGTTAAAGGGACGCTATAGTCACCAGAACAACTACAGCTTGTTGAATTTGTTCTGGTGAGTAGAATCATTACCTTCAGGCTTTTTGCTATAAACACTGTCTTTTCAGAGAAAATGCAGTGCTTACATTACAGCCTAGTGATAAATTCCCTGGCCACTCCTCAGATGGCTGTTAGAGATCTTTACAGGGTCATGGCTGCCTAAAATGCATCCAAAGATTCAGTATCTCCTCCCTCTGCAAGCAGACACTGTACTTTCCTCATAGAGATTCATTGATTCAATTCATTTCTATGAGGAGATGCTGATTGGCCAGGGCTGTGTTTGAATTGTGCTGGCTCTGCCCCTGATCTGCATCCTTGTCAGTCTCAGCCAATCCTATGGGGAAGCATTGTGATTGGATCAGGCCACCACTTCTGATGATGTCAGAGGTCAGAGGAAGTTCACAGGCAGAGGCCGCAGCTTCAGACTTAAATACAAGTAAGATTTTTACTATCTTTGGGGAAGCAAAGGGGGCCAAATGGGGCTAGATAGTGGTTTTAACCCTATAGGGTCAGGAATACATGTTTGTGTTCCTGGCCCTATAGTGCTTCTTTTACATAGAAAGGATATATGTCGGATTTGTTTGGTTACTGGAAGTGTAATCAGCTAATAAATATTTTACCTAATGGAAACAAATCAAAATTTTCAGATACAGCTTTAAGATTCAGTTGGGTCATTCAGTTTATATTAAATGGTTGTGTGAAATGCTCAATAACATAAAACACATGTTCTTCACACAAGAGTTGAATAAGCAGAGATTCCTTTATTGCTTGTGCACAAGGAGAGTGTCAAAGAAGACTGCCCTACCTCTATATGAAAAATGCATATCTTATATATAGTTAAACAACACAGCTTACAAGCCTGGTACAGCATAGTGACAAAAGATCAGTATATTGATGTATTCAATAAAAACACAGTAACCTGTAATTAGTTGCCTCTAGCCCTTCTCATCCTGCTATGGTCAGTTCAGTCTACTTCTGAATCAATCATATCTGACAATTCACCCTAAGGTGATAACCCACCTTTACCTATTTCCATTCTGATCATTGAATAGATAAACCAGTTTCTTATAAAACTACTTGGATCATAGAGCACAGACATGTCCATACTAAACCCTTCAAGCACACAAAGTCACACAGAGGGCAAACATGGCTGATATAATAATAAGATAGCGGCTGAGGAGCTAAGACACTTTCTCAACATTCACAGTTGAGATGCAACTTGATCAGAGACAATTGTCTCAGATAAGTGATGCAATAGAATGACCTCTTATAGCAGGGGTGGCAATCTGCAACACTCCAGATGTTGGCTTTATGGGGGTAAGAGCCCTATGGGAGATGTAGTTAATAACATCTGGAGTGAAGAAGGTAGTCTACTCCTGTTCCATAGTAACAGACTTTTTCGTTTGTTGCAGAAAACACTTAGTAGTGATGAAATAGGCTAACTTAGAAAACAGTTCCAGAATAGCGATGATTAAGGCATAGCCTTTTGTGTGATGGTATACCAACAAGGGTCGGGAAAACAAAACAAAATTTATATTGCAGCTATTCTATGATAGCTGGATACTGTGTATTTTTCTATTCTAGCTCAGGTGCCTTCAAAGGCACAGTTCAGTTGATCTGACATTCTATAGGTAGCTAGCTTTAATTACTCCTGCTTTGCAGTTATTTAAACAGGCTCAGCAAAGATCGTCAATACATTTTTTTCTAGGCATTAGGAACGACACTCTGTTAGGTTAGCAATTCCCGACAACATTGACTTATATATAGCGCATTGCAACTTTGTGTCTTTATTTTATCCTTCAGCCCACCTTCAAGGGCGTTCTGGATATAGTCTAACTGAGACATTAGTTGCTTTGCTATTTGACACTATGTTCCTTGTCTACACCAATTACTGAGTTCCGATCTGTAACCAAATACTGTGCTGTTTAGCTTGTTATTTCAGGCTATTATTCAGCACGAGTACGGTAATTGATTTCCTTGTATATATCTATGCATATACCTTGTTTTATATTTTCTTTTGTTCAAAAACATTTTTTGTTGCCTTTTGCAATGTTTTTTTTTCTTTGGGTCATTCAAGTGTATTTTTTATCAGACTTTAGTAAAAGTTAAGTTTTACTTTTACTACTACCAATTTTCTGGACTAGTATTTGTTATTTATTTCATGCCCAGACTTTAGTTAGCTGTACACTGAGTTGTGATGAAATGAGCTAAATAAAAAAATCGTTCCAGCATAGCCTCCCCGTTTTCAATTTTGTTCATTCGGGAGTACTACTAAGGAAAAGTGCTCTAGTGGTTTCTACTTAACACCTATATTTTGAAGAGATATTTTTCCATACCTACTTTGATATTATAGATATAGAATAACTGACCTTTCTTTTTATCATGTAGAACTATGGACTCTGCTTTCCCCATTTGTACCTTTAATCAGTCTCATGTGTCGATTTTTACTACTAATGGAAGAAATCGCATTGGCGCTTGCCTTTTATGGAAGACTTAAGAGATAATCTTTACTACAAGTAATAGTCTTTGTAAATAGTATTTTACAATTTTTTTAGCTGTTCTGTGGGATCCGGGATATGGTTACACTCTGGGTGGGATGGTAACACTGTAAATATCTCCCTGGAACTGAGCTTTTATCACTCACTAGGTTTGTTTGGAAACTTTTTATTTTATTTTATTAGTATGAGTGTTAAGGCCTCAACACTACTAGTGCTGTTCTTCTGGCAATGGGCACAGCGAACATTTTTTCCCATTGCCTTAAAAGGCCTAGAAAAAGCTAGACAAGGCTGAAGTAAACAACAAATATAGGGAAACATAATGTAGAAATTTGATGGCTAGCTGCACAGGCGTATATGATTATTTCATAGGGCATATGGACAACCCCAAAAAACATTGTTGAATTAAGTCATTGGATCTTAATCAGTGGTTGTTAAAATGGAGGTGTGATATTTGCAGGTTGCTGAGATAATGTTTTACATGGAGTTGCTTTGGTGACAATGAAGCGTCCTTTTTAGGTAGAGTCCATAGTACATAAAAAATATATTACAGAGACATGATGGTCTCACCAAAGATTTCTGGTGATTTTAGTGAGGCATTCATTTTCACAGATTTTTTTATTGCATCAAAGAGTTACTGAATGTAACAGAAAATTAAACTTAGAAATACAGCATTAGAGATCAAGTATATTTTAGATTGCATTATTATACTGAAAGAACAAGCCAACATTTCCACTCTTCACTAGCCATTGGCTAAAGAAAATTTCACTCCAGTGAGTAGAAATTCTCCTCTGGGTAGTGTGCCATGGATCCCCCCCAGGCTTGAAGTGGTAAGTAACTTCTAGGTCTGGCTTGTAGGGTAAGACATGAACTGTTGTGCTCTGGTTTAGAAAATAAAATAAAACACCCCAAAGGGTTGACATGGGCTGTTGAGAAACATGTAAACTTTACATACACTGATTTGGGGGAACAAGAAATCGGAGTAATTTTTTACACAACACAGAAGAAAATGATTGGCTCAAATAGAACTGTCTCTTATTGTACCAAATTATTTTGTACCCTCCTTACACCTCTATTATCGCTAGGAAGGCAATTTCCACTGCAAACACCCTGAGGTGAGGATGAATATGTGACACTACAGACCTTAAAGTTTATGGACAAGTTGAGCAGATGAGCCAAACACTGAAGCTACACCTGGCTAAAATGTGCCAAGAAACCAAGAAGTAGGATGCCTTGCTCCCCATTGCCTTGTCAGGAGCGCCCCCACAAAACTCACTCCTTTTCAAATCGTGTACGGTTGACCACCACCAATTGTCCTTGGCCTTAAAGGGGATCTCCACCAAATATGAGGAGAGATCACATGCCAAGTAGTACACTGTGAAAGTTGCTGAGATCACCCTGTGGATTCATCACTCCAGAATCAAGCCTGCCTCTGCTCCATGTGAAGTAACATTTGTTGATCTTGACAACCCTTTAAAACTCCATTTTAAGAGAATAAAGATACTTGTTGTTGAAAATATCAACGAGTAGGTGTTTTGATGGCCATAATAATGCCTGACCACTTACCATCGATGGAAAGCCAAGGACCCCAAAGGAGGCCTCGTAAAGCCGAAGAGAATCAGAAGTACTCCTTACCCTGCAACCCTCACATCCAGAAGCTGAGGTGCCGACGCACGATTGAAGCTTCTTCAGGATAATCTGCTCATCTTGAGTTTATGGTGATATTAATATTGAATAAATCACCCGAGTCCATCTGTACTGAGATGGCATGGGAAAGAACTTATACATTAAAGTAGATGTTCTCAAAGAATAGGGATTGCATAAATGGTGGGTATAACTATTGCTCCTACTGGGCCACCTATAGATCAGATACCCTACTTGCGAGTCTGCAGACAATGTCGGCCACATCTAGTTGTGCTCCCGGCACCAGTGACCTCTTAAACCTGACACTGTTTAATCCCCTGGTATTCTTGTACAAATGGGGCACCGATATATGCTTCTAGTGCAGGGAGCCATACTACATTTGAATATTAAAATT
Source organism: Pelobates cultripes (assembly GCA_933207985.1). Taxonomy (NCBI): domain Eukaryota; kingdom Metazoa; phylum Chordata; class Amphibia; order Anura; family Pelobatidae; genus Pelobates; species Pelobates cultripes. The sequence continues at coordinate 36,909,041 of OW240921.1, forward strand.
GAAGTCTTAAATAGTGAGACCCACCAGGTTTTTCAATCTTTTTATGAAGAGATAGGATCTCAGATTGAAATTCCTCACACCACTCATAATTTGTTTCTTGACCTAGCAGAAAACTTAGCATGATCCCTAAATGTAACTAGTTGTTAATTATGTGGTGGCACCAATATGGGTGATCAGTGGCCCTGGGAAGCACGTGAGACAGACTTGCTGGTACTACAGCAGGGAGAGGGAAAGGCATAGTACACTGCCTCAAAATTTGAATGGTTGTTAAAGACCTTCATAATTGGGAATGTGTGCATAAGCAGATCTGGTCCAGACTTTTGTATGTACTCTCAAGTGTCTAGGGCAGCAAACATATAATTATTTTGATAGAACCACTTTCTGGTGATCTGCAACCAATGCATCTGAACATCCCCTAGTCCCTTTGGTAATTATCTACATCTATAAGATGTAGGGACCGATTTGTCTGCAGGGTACACTTGGATGGTACCCAATAATATGTATTAGATTTGTGGCCTTAAGGACTACTCTGAACTCCCCATGTGTTCTATGAACTTTAAAAAAACCTTTTTCATGCTTCCCCTAAGGGAGGGCGAGACACTTGGATCCTTGGTGTATGAATTGCTCTTAAGGCAGCAAAGGGCAATGACAATAGGTCAATGGAAAGATTATGAGTGGCCCCCTGAATCTATAATTGACTACTATAGTCCCGCTACATGGGCTGAGGGATAGGACTTATGGTTGTCCTACCTCTATCCACATGTTGAATCAAATAATCAGGTTACAAGCTGTAATTGAGATTGTGAGCAATGTAACTGCAAAAGCCCTCAATCTTTTGGCCAAATAGAATACCAGAATGTGGTCTGCTATCTATCAGAACCACCTAGCCTTAGACTATTTGTTAGCCACTGAAGGGGGTGTGTGCGGAAAGTTTAACCTGTCTAGTTGTTGCCTTGAGATTGCTGATGAAGAGAAGGCCATAAGTGACATTGTTGATAAAATAAGGACAGTGGCCCACGTTCCAGTACAGACATGGAACGGACTAAACCCAATTGGTTGGTTCACAGGATGGTTTGATTCCTTTGGGGGTTTGAAAACTCTAGTGGGAGTGTTTCAACTCTTGATGGTACTTTGTATGCTGTTCCCATGTTTGATTCCGTTGCTGCTCCATTCCATACCGTAGTATAATTGACCCTACTATACAAAGGCTATACAAAATTGGGAAAAGTCTAACTCATGGAATATTGGTTGTGAATTGTTCATGACAGTGTATTTGTATTTTAAAACAATAAATCCAGCAAAATCCTTTTTATTTTTTTGTCAATCTTTACTTTATGGTCAGTAATGATTGAACAATTAGTAACAAGTAGTTAAGAAATACAAAAGTCGGTGAAGTAAATGTATAGAACTGCATTGTCAATTAAAATGATCAGAACATTTTGTAGTTTTTCTCAGGTAGACCCATATGATTGCACCTAAGTTCGATCCAGCAGACTGTCACAGAATACCCAGTCACTTATGCCAATACCAGGAGCAGTCCACACTGTCATGTTTATCTGTTGTTTTCTTCTCCATCCTTTCCCCAAGAGATTTGATCACTTCCCCTGGCTCTCATAACTTATCCCACCATGCTAACGACTTGAAAGCGCCTCTCTTAGCATCGGCCAATGAGCTGCGAGGACCATAGCGGGACTTAGGCGCAAGTCTATGGAACTCCGGTTCGGCCACACCTATTAACGTTTCCCGGACAACTTTCACCTCCGTTTTCCCTTGCATCCCGAAGAGCCAGGAAAGTGCTAATTAGAGGGGATGTACAATAGATTGAGATAAACAATTGCTCCTTGAGAGTCAGGGGGAGCGCCCCATCCTCAATTCGCAAGAGATCCTAATGTTTGACTGGCCAAAGAGACATTTATCATGGAACTGTTTTTGGCATGAACTGGTAACGGCCGGTTATAACTTTACCCCAGTGACGATTTGTCTGTTCTCCATAGAGCCAAGCGCAATTTTGCCAACATTGGTGCTTGAATCAGAGCTATCCATGATGTGATGGGGTTCCTGCTGATTTTGATGCTTTTTGGGGGTATTTTGTGTTGTGCCTCTGTGTAATTTGTTTAGCGGGTGACAAGTCAATTATCTCCTAGACACAGAGGCACCAGGGTGGGGACAGTTGAAGTTGAATATGGAAGGCATACTGGGGTCTGAGTACAAATGACCATGTTTTATTAATGGCATGAAGTCTCGACTAATGTATGGGGAGAAAAGGCTATAACACTGCTATACACTACAGGTATACTGCAAGCTATAATCAATGACAACGTCGTTGAATGGGCTACTTTGAAGGGGAAAGGAGAGCCTTGGTGGTGACACTCGGGTTCCTTAATGAGTGGTTCACCACACAGATCTTAATCTCAAAAGGTGCGTGAATAGTTTCTTTATACTCTTAGATCTGTTCAACATTGATCACCAATTCAATAGAATGATAGCAGCAAGGAAAGGGAAATGAAGAAAGGGGAAAGCCCCATGCCCATGTGGGTCTGACATCATCCCCCAACCCTCCCCCACAACAATATCTTGTCTTCTCTTTCCACCTAACTTTCTGTCTCATCAGCTCCACTATAGAAGACTCTCATGGTGGGACATATATGCATCCCAACGATACCAGGATACCATTGTTCAGCATATATTGCTCCTGTCCCCCTCAGAGACGCCATCTTAATCTCCTTGATACTATCAAGCCAGTTTTGGGTTCTTCCTTTGCGGAGTTTAGAAGGTGCCTTGATACTGAATGTTTATATTTGGATGTTGGTAAAGATGTGATGTGTAAAATAATGTTTTTGAATGCAAAGAGAGGGAAAACTTTGAATATCTCTGCATGTGTGTGCTTAACCATCTGCCAATCGTGCTGTATGATTGGACAATCCCACCAAATGTGTTTGATTGAGCCCACATCTCTCCCACACCTCCAACACTCTAAAAGGGACTGAAGGTGCGACACCACAGTGAGAGACGTTTATAAATGACTTCTTGATACCTCAAGCTAATGGAACTCTTATGCTGTAGGATCAGGACCATATTTAATTCATTCTATGTAAAATGTGTGCACAATATGTTCTCTCACGCCCGTTTAAAACTAATCCGATCTTCTTCCCTTTACAGCAACAATAGCTAATATGAGCTGGAGATAGCCCTCTCAACTTCCAGAGCATGGTCTCTGTATGGTTAGTATGTCTGGTCGGTTTCTGTATCAGTGCTGCTTCTTCTAGTCTCACACACAGTATATGAGTATTTATGACTCATAAGACAATGACTGCCAAGAAGTGGATAGATGTGAAGGTTTAGGGCATGCATCACTAGTGGCAACATAATTTTATTTTCATGCAGTAGGACACTGGGATCTTTGGCACATTGCCTTTTTATATCTTATTAAAATACTGCTATACATGTGTGTATTATGTGGCTATGCAATCCATGTTAGTTTGTTTGATAAATGTGTACTTTTTTTCAAAATACTGAAAATGTTTCCCATAATTTAGATATTTGGATTTCTGCCAATTTGTGTTACAATAACTATGGCTAGTGAAGATTTTTACTAGCATAACATTTTTTTCTGTGTGTTTGATTTCTTGTGATTTCAAATAAGTCTTCTACAAGATTCCTTTAAGGATGTACGTAGAAATTAGTGACACACTAAATTTGCGTTTTCTGTTTTGAGATTATATTTTTACTATTGTTATCCTGATTGCATGTATTTTTACTATTATTATACTTATTGCTTTAAATTGTTTTTAGTTTAACATTAATCACTGTTTTACTGTCCCTATACTGGCTGTATAACCTTCTTCCTTGCAATGCAATCTAATTGAAATTTCACTGGGCAAGCTATGGAAAAAAAAGACAATCATAATTTAGAACCCAATAAGGCGCAAGCCCATAGGGTCATATTTATGCATGTGCTGTTTGAGATAGATTTATTCTGGATTTAATGATTATTAGAAGCAATATATACTTTTTATTTTCACAGAAATTCAATATATTTATCATTTTGAACATTATTTTTTATTTTTGAGGCTCGCACCCATGAGTACAAGATAACAAACAATTAAATACGCAGGAATTAAGATTTATTTTTTTTAATAGAAGTTGTTACTGGATGTATTTTATATCAGGGATTTCTCTGTTAATGCCTCACTGTACAAAAAATATTATTGTGTATCTGTTTCTAAGATGACCATTTGATAAACAAATAAAAGGTATTTGCAAAATTAAAATATTTATTTTTGGGGGGAGATGTAGGTGTTATTCTATATCTAATTATGACCCACGTACTTTCTTATGAGTTTATTATACAGTGTTATATTAGTCATACACCACAAGCAACAACTAAAATATTTAGCTTGGTTGAAGAGGTGTTTGTTGACCTTATCATTTCCATCGCCAAGTGCCTGAGGACTTGGAATCCAGCTGTAGTTATTTGAACCCACCACCTACTTACATTAACCTCAATGGTTTACGTGATCTATAATTCAGGTCTTAACTCCCCCAGCCGCTTAACGTGTTTCCTTTTCTGAAAAAACAGACAATACTTAGTAAAATCTCCCACACAGGAAACCACTATTAGGTGCCGTAGAGCAAGACTGAGTTTGTCAAACCATACAGTCTATTGCTTTTTTCTATTATAGCAACAGTGACACATCTCAGATTTTCAGTGATAAGGAATCTTTACCAATAGTTGACAATACATTGTATCAGCTCAATCAAAAAAAGAAAAAGCTATCACTCACAATGGCTAATCGGATAAAGGCATCTTTGTGGGTTATACACAATAGATACATATGGCATTACATCATGTTAGAAGATCTGCGGAGGATTCCGCAGTCTTACGGGACTCTAATAAACCTTGAATTTGTACATTTTCTATAGGAGACTACTGTTACCCAATGAATTGGAGTGTTGATCACTGAAAAATAAATATTGGAGTGCTGGACCCTTTTCTGGTGCTTTGGCCTTCTGGTCGGTTTTGGTGTTGCCAGTACTAATTCTTCAATTTCTGCCAGAAGAAAACTTTTTTTTACCTTCTTTTCTCATGGATCTTTGTTCAAGCTTTCCTTTCTTTTTTTGTGAGAGAAGGACTCCTGTTTGTGTTTACGTGACTCCCCTAAACTGTCATTAGGTGTGGAGGTGGCAAGGTTCCATGTTCTTCTGGCAACCTGGCTTCCTGTTGTGTTCTGTTGTGTCTGTCATGATAGCGAAGGATCGTCTGTAAAGGTATGGCTGCATCTTTTTCAATGCACATACCAGAGCCAAGTGATCACTTGAGAAAGCCCAAGGGCGAAACCGGCTGTGACTATTCCCAAGGACTTTTTAATTTGCTTTTATTTAGTTTTGTGTGGTATATTACAACAAATATAGTTTTTACCCTCAAAATTTTGTTTTTTTATTTTTTATCCTGCATTTATTTTATCATCTTAAAGGAGCTTCTCCAGAGACCATCACAACATCTGCCTCTACTCATATATATCCTTGGTGGGAATCAATCCATGTAAACTGATATCATTGAGCATAAGGTGCTCTTAAAATTGTGAATAATTTTCATACTTTTCCACACACTTTTATTGGTTTGAAACAGTGAGCACTATATCCTGTTTTTATTCTTTCATATGCCACTTCCACTGTGAACACTCAAAGAGAAAAAATCCAGTTTCATCACTCAGAGCCTTATCTAAGAGCGGATTGGAGGCTCTATCCTTGTGAGTGTATTCTTTTTCTTCACATGATTGCATTATTGTTTTTTATTTTCTGCTTATATTTTACATGAGATGCCAATAACAAAACTCCCTACCTCAATCAAGAAATAATTTATTTGAACGCCAAGGAGGACTTTTGACTGAACTACACTAAATCATCCCCTCCTCAAAGGCTTATAGAAGAAAAGAGGCTCTGGGACTTTTAAGTATATCTAAGTTATTTCTATCACTATTTGGTTTACTGCAGGGTTTCACAAAGTGTGGGTCACGACTCATAGGTGGGTCACAGGGCGATTCCCAGTGGGCCGCACTGGCCCATGCCTCCAAGGATAGGCAGGCAGATTGATTAGTCGGGCCCTCAAATCAGTCTGCCCAGCACCTCCGGTCTGCAGTTCCGTCGGGTGCAGAACTGCAGACCATGTGATAGAAGTTTTGCGAGCACCCAGAGCATTACCATGGCAACCATGGATTTTACAAGACTTCTATCACACGGTCTACAGCTCTGCACCCGGCAGAGCTGCAGACCACAGAGTAAACCCAGTTAACCCACCAGACCACCTGGGAGAGACACTTGACCAATTTAATAATGTTAGGACACAGCCCTCACACCCTGCCCTCCCACAATCTAACCCCATCTGTCCCTTTCCCCTCCACACTGTAACCCCTTCTCTCCCTGCCCATCTCCACACTGTAACCCCTCTTCTCCCTGCCCTGCCACACTGTAACCCCTTCTTTCCCTGCCCCCTCAACACTGTAACCCCCTTCTCTCCCTGCCCCCTCCCACACTGTAACCCCTTTTCTTCCTGCCCTCTTCCCCACACTGTAACCCCGCCTCTCCCTGCCCCTGCCCAAAACTATAACCCATTCTTTCCCTGCCCCACCACACTTTAACCCCTTCTCGCCCTGCCCCCCCAGTGTAACACATTCTGCCCCCTAACCCTCCCCCTACTGTAACCCTGTCTCACCCTGCCCTCCCACTATAACCCTTTCTCACCCTGGCCAGACACTGCCCCCCACGCTGTCACCAGCACACACATACACTCCCTCGCACACTGTCACCCTCACATCCTGTCTCTGTATGTATATGTATCTGTGTGTCCTTTTGTCTTGTTTTGTGTCAGTGTGTGTATTTGTGTGTCTTTGTGTATTGTATGTCAGTGTGTATCTGTATCTGTGTACATGAGTGTCTGTGTATCTGTGTGTGGGAAACTAGGTGTCGTGTATGTCTGTGTGTATCTGTGTGTCAGTGTGTGTATTTGTGTGTCTGTGTATTTGCATGTTTGTCTCTGTATGTGTGTGGAAGTGTATACACTGCACACAAAGGCACATCTGCATTCAAACACCAACATTCAAACACCTACTCCACACAAAACATGCTCATATTCAAACACACATTGTGTATATGTATATTTTATATACACAATATACACACACTGCATCCACTACGCACACACACACTGCAATCAAACGCAAACATTACATACAAACACACCCCTTTATTAAAACACAAAAATTATATCCACCCCTTCATTCAATCACAAACACCACACACAAAAAGCACACCTGCATTTAAAGTCCAACACTACATACAAACACCCCTGCATCCAGAAGCAAACATTACACAAAACTACACCTCTACATTCCAATTGCAAGAGTACATACAAATACACCCATACATGCACATATATGCTTTATACAAAAACACGCTTACAAACGCTCAAACACTGCTCACAAATATGACCCTGCAATGATAGGAAAATTGTAGATCCCCAGCTGGCATAGCATTGTTGAAGTTCTCTGACAGATGGGGAATCTACCTTTTGGCCACAGTTGCACAAGAGGGGGGCATTGAAATCATACTTGCACCAGGGCCCCCTCTACATTAGTTCCACCACTGGGATAATCAACGTGAGGTGACTGGATGAAAGGGCGGGACACAGAACTTCTGATTCTGACTGAGTCTGTGAGTAAGCAGTTGTATGCCTCTAAAACAGATTACCATGATGTGCCAAGTTTCTGCTTCTAAAATTGCCATGATACCCACAATGATGCCTCTAAAACTGCCATGATATGCCATGTTTCTGCCTCTAAAACTGCCATGATATGACAATGTGCCAACTTTATGCATCTAAGACTGTTTGCCATGGTGTTCCAATTGTATGCTTTTAAAACGGATTGCCATGGTGTGCCAATTTTATGCAACTAAGACTGATTGCCATGATGTGCCAAGTTTATGCATTTAAAGCTGATTGCCCTGGTGTGCCAATTGTATGCATCTCAAGCTGGTTGCCATGATGTGCCAGTTTTATGCCTCTAAAACTGATTGCTCCTCCAATAGACCTAGTGACTGACTTAGAGCTGATTAAGCATGTTTAATGCACGTTTCGCTGTTCCTTCTTCAGGAACTAAATGCAATGTCTTCACCAAAACTTTAAGTTTTAATTCACTAATCATATATGTTTGGGTGTAGTGTATATGGGGGATTTCATTTAAAAACTGGTGGAGCTTAAAGTCTGATTATTATCTTATGTACTGGGACTGCGTTGAAGCAATGAGTTAGGCAGCTATATAGGACAGCATAAGATAGACAGTAAGATTGTTATGAATGGATACTAGATTTAACTAAAGTTAAAATAAATTGATCTCCAACGGAAGTACTCCTTTATATGTCTTGTCCACAAATATCCCAATCAGATAAAATGCTAATATTACATACTATACTGGCTGTCAAATTGACCATTGCACAGAACTGGAAATCAACTATCAAACCTATTTGGTATAAAGTAAAACAAATCTATTGATTTCCCAAATACAAATGGAAAAAGATATAAGTATCAATTTATTAAATTTGGATTTGAAAAAAAAATTCAATATGGAATAACCGGTAAACATAATAAAAACACCAATATCTATCTAACAGATCCAAATGGGCACTCTACCGTGTCATATGATAAGGCTCTCCTCTCTCCCGGCAACTCATATGAACCGATTGGCAGAAAAGAAGAGCATTGCAATAAATCCCCCCTCCTCTCTTCCTCCTTTGTCTATCTGTCTGTACAAGATTATGTGAAATGTTTTGTTAGTTTTCTTTCTTTCATACTTATTTCTATGATATCACTGACTATATTCATATATTATAGTATTAATGATATAATGTGATGATACATCCGTATAAGGGTTTTTTGTGTATATTTGTAAACAAAATCATTTTTCAATTAAAATCAAGATAACAAAAAAAAAAAGATTTTCATTGTCTCCCCTCTTTTTTTTTTTTTTCTCTACCCCTTGCCTTACTTACCTTTTCTCTCAGACTCTATATACCCCTGGGCAACAAGGTTACTTTGTTTAAAACCGCCTCTAGTTGGTTAAATTTAATCTCTAGCTAGATCATTTTATATAGAAGATCTGATGTAGCTCTTAGCTGCTGGAATTTCATCTTTAACATAGACTTCTATACCTATTGTATATTTAAACTTTATTTATTGCTAACGGGGGTCTGGGACATTTTTGACAATAAGCAGTTCTGTGTTACTGTATTGTCAGCTAGATAATAAAATAAACTATACCTATAGTTCAAATGTGTAAATAAACTCTAATTATATCAGATTCTAATAAATTCTGTGTTGATAACGTTGAGCCCTGGCAGTATTTGGAGACTGTTTGTTTCAGATTAACACAGTATGTAATATATTAAATTGCATCGTTTCAGCTTACATCTCTCTTGTCAGTTTTAGCTTCTTTATAGAGGAATTAGTCTCCCAACACAGACCAATTTTTTTAGCGTAAATGCTTACTACCCTCCCCCTCCCCATTTGCCCCCTATCCCTTTGTGTGGTGTTAACTTAGAACACTATTCACATGACCACTATAACACTTGTGTATTTATTAAGTTGTTTTTTTCACTGATTAAAAATTTTTCATATTCAAATTAGGTGATGTTTTACTGTAGGTAATTAGTGAAGCCACGCCCTCTGGTGGGGCATGACTTTATAGGTAATTATATTCCTATTACTTTTCTCAGTCCCACTGTACCCAGAGATGCCAATTTTTGGAAATTTTTCTGGCACTACCCCAAGAAATCCTATATATATTCAAATTGTCCTATTGGCTGTCGGCAAGAAAACCTTAATACCACTGATGTAGTACAGCTCTGTGGAATTTGTTGGTGCTTTATAAATCATATTAATAATAATAATACAGCCTTGGAACTATGCTATACTAAAATAACTCCTATGTTTTAAATTAGACTGGAATGATGCCTCCCAATGTAAAGAGTAGAAGGTTCTCAAATCTTTAACTCTGGGGAACCGTATAATCTCTAGATCTTTGTCAGGTTTCAAAACTGACATGTAAGACTTTTTCGTTTATTACTGGCCCTTTAACCCCTTAAGGACGGAGCCAAATGTACACGTTGTGAACAAAACAAAATGTAAACAAAACCTGGCATTTGCGCAACATGTCTGTCCAACCGTAATACACCTCTTTCATAGTAAATGCACCCACACTTATTATATATCATTTTGTTCAGGGGAAACAGGGCTTTCATTTCATATCAAATATTTATATATGAAACATAATTTATTTTGAATAAAATTTAAAAAACTGTGAGAAATTTAAATTTTTTAAAAAATTTGTAGTTCCGCCTCACATTTTAGCTGTAAATGTCATAATACTGTTAGGTTCTACTGCAAGAAAATGCACAAATGCACATATTTGTAATCAGCGATGTCTAACGAGTACAACAGTACCCCCCATTACCAGGTTTTATGGTGTTTTGGAAAGTTACAGGGTCAAATATAGAACGTTCCATTTTCACATTGAAATTTGCCAGATTAGTAATGTTACCTTTGAGACGGTGTGGTAGCCCAGGAATGAGAATTAAGTAGACAACCCAAGGTATTAGACAACCCAAGGTATTGAACGTGGGGTATGTTTAGTCTTTTTTAGTAGCCACTTAGTCACAAACACTGGCCAAAGTTAGCGTTCATATTTGTTTTTTTGTGAAAAAAGCAAAAAACTAATATTTGGCCAGTGTTTGTGACTAAGTGGCTACTAAAAATGACTGGACATACCCCATTTGCAATACCTTGGGTTGTCTACTTTTGCAAATGGTATGCCATCATGGGGGTAATTCTTATTCCTGGGCTACTATACGGTCTCAAAGGCAACATAACAAATCTGGCAAATTTCAATGTCAACAAAATGAAATGCAAGCCTTATACGTGACTCTCTAACTTTCCAAAACACCATAAAACCTGTATATGGGGGGTACTGTTATTCTCAGGAGACTTCACTAAACACAAATATTAGTGTTTTAAAACAGTAAAGAATATTAGAACAATAATATAGTCCATAAACATGACGTTCGTTTGTAAAAAATGCAAAAAACTTAAAATATCATCGTTGTAATACAATTTACCAGTTTTAAAAACTAATATTTGAGTTCAGCAAAGTCTCCCGAGTAGAAAAGTACCCCCTATGTACAGGTTTTATGGAGTCTTGGAGAGTTACAGGGTCAAATATAGTGCTTGCGAATTAAATTCTTTGCACTTTCTCCCTTAGTTGTCAGGCATGTCAATCAAATGTTAATTAACCAAATCACATAATTATGTTAAAAGATTACTTAAATATACATGTAGAATTTAAATATATATGCATTTATAGGTATTTAAATTCTACGTGTATACTAATGTAATCTTTTATGTAATTATATGTATTTATCTTTATTTATTCGCGGTTATTTGTATTTTATATATAGATAGATATATATAGAATGTCATTCTAAGTGTATTTTGTTACCTATATATATATTAATAACAAAATACAGTTAGAATGAAATTACAAATGAATATATAATTTATATTAAATTTTGTTTCAATATTTTATTTATTTATTTTATTATTTAATTTATTTATTATTGTAATTATACGTATATATATATATATAATATATGTGTATATATCTATTATATATATATATAATATATATATACATATTATATATATGTAACGTCATTCTAAGTGTATTTTAGTATTAATATATACTTATATTAATATTAAAATACATTACGTATGACGTTATATGTATATAATATGCATATATATTATATATATAATATATATACATATATTATATATATATATATATATATATATATATATATATATAAATATATAAATATATTTATTTTATTTCAACATGTTTATTTTTTATTTTTTTTTACACTTTCCACCAGCAGGGGGATTGTCTGCTATTTCAGACAGTCCCCCTGCTGGCAGATCCATAGCCAGCTATAGGGGGCCATGTGATCGCTCTTTGAGAGCGATCACATGGCCCCCGGGGGCCTCATTCACCGGAGGAGGGCTGCCTGGTTGGTCTGGCAGCCCTCCAGAAGAGGATCGCGGCGGAGGTGAGTACCGCCGGTCCTCTGGGGCTGAAAGCCGTTACGGCGTTCTATGCCGCCGCAACGGCTTTAAAGCCCATTAAAGCCACAACGGCATAAAACGCCGTAACGGCGTTAAGGGGTTAAGTGAACTTCATGATTTTCTCCTCTTGTGGCCTCCCTAGCCACTAATCTATTCACTCACCTTAATAACCTCACCTGGATTAACTAATGAGGAGGCTTGATAAGTCTACTCCTGGGCACACAACAAGGCCTTGACATTGAAGTCTATGCTCTGATAAAGAATCTCTGTTCCTGGTAATATTCTGTATTTTATCTACATCATTTCATTCTGTAGAGAACTTACCTGCAGTGCCTCATTCTGTACTCATCTGCATTTCCTTATACTGAAAGGCACTAACCTGCATTACTTCATCCTGAACTTGCCTGAATTTCATCTACCGAAAGACTTTCCTTATCAGCTTCCAAGAATCCTGATTTGTGGCGTATTGCCTTCATTGAAGAATCTTAACTGCTTCAATTGCTGCATCACTGCATGATCTCATAAGTAACCTGCATTATATTATTTTGGAATATACCTACCTGTTTCAACCTCTGCAACTCTGCATGATCCTGTATTGCCTTATCCTAAAAGGTATTTACCTATAACTAGCTGCATTGCAAAGTATCCTGGAAATCCTTGACTACTTGGTATAACTTCAAGCTTGCTTGTATACAAAATACTTTATTCATTTACTTTCTAAAGATCTTGTTTGTGGCATATCGCCTAAACCCTGTTTTTCTCATAAAGTATCCTGTTTGTGGCAGACTGCCCTTTATTCTTTATTTTCAGTAAATTTGTTATGTGTAATACGACAAAGTTTTCACCAATAACCCTTGCAATCGTCTCCTCTCTGACCTGCTATGGACATGACAATCTTATTTGTAAAAGTTCTCAGTGTACTTGCTAGTACTCTTTACAAATCCTTTTTGTGAGGCCTCCACTTTAACCTGATTGAACTATGTACACTTTGTTTGAAACCGAGTATGGTAATTATAGAGTAAATATGGTTTTGTTTGTTTGTTGTTAATTTTGTTTTCTAATTATTAGGGTCTACATATGTTAGAGTGCTAGATATTGTAATTCCAACTCTCATCATATTCTACTAAATTTATTTAAAACACTAAAATTTTGATTATAAATAAATATATGTTAAGGGGCCCTGTAACCAGTTAGACTATGGTAATCCAAAAATACTTAAAATGTCTGTTAGACTTGGTCTGAAAGACTTTGCAAATACCTCTCCACATTCCAATAAATAGCACTCATCATTTGTCTTACATCTCTTCCAGACTATCCATATACATATCCCTTAGGCATTCTTCAACTCTTATCTCTTGGTCATTATTAACCAACAGGTAAATTACTATTGGACTTCAGTAAACGATCTATAGCATTTTCTGACTTTTGCCAGAATTGTACAACAATTTTCAAAGCAATCACAATACAATATTCACAGTGAATCGAAAGCTCAAATCCACTTAATAACATGTGCACTGAAGCAGGACCCGCAAATCCAGAATACAGAATGTAACAGAAAAAAGAAAAAAATCACCAGGCACTCACAGAAATTAAAGGACCACTATAGGCACTCAGACCACTTCAGCTTAATGAAGTGGTCTGGTTGCCAGGTCCAGCTAGGGTTAAACTGCTATGTTTATATTAGGGTTAATCCAGCCTCCAGTGGCTGTCTCTTGACAGCCGCTAGAGGCGCTTGCGTGCTTCTCACTGTGAAAATCACACTGAGAAGATGCCAGCGTCCTATGGACTGGCTGAATGCACACGCGGCTCCTGCCGCGCATGCGCATTCAGCCGAAGAGGAGGCAGAGAGGAGGAGGAGAGCTGCCCGTCCGGCGCTGGAGAAAGAGGTAAGTTTAATCCCTTCATCTCCTCAGAGTCCGGCGGGAGGGGGTCCCTGAGGGTGGGGGCACCCTCAGGGCACTATAGTGCCAGGAAAACGAGTATGTTTTCATGGCACTATAGTGGTCCTTTAAGCCACAAGCAGGTTTATTGGATCAAAAAAGCAAAAGCAATGTTTCGACATGCTAAGAGGTCTTTATCAAGCTTGATAAAGCTCAATATCAAGCTTGATAAAGACCTCTTAGCAGGTCGAAACATTGCTTAGCCATTTTGATCCAATAAACCTGCCTGTGGCTTTAACCCCTTAAGGACTGAGCCAAATGTACACGTTGTGGTCAAAACAAAACGTAAATAAAAACTTGAATTTGCGCTATCTGTCTGTTCAGGAGTAATTCGCCTCTTTCATATTACGTGCACCCACACTTATTATATATCATTTTATTCAAGGGAAACAGGGCTTTCATTTAACATAAAATATTAAGGTATGACACATAATTTAATATGAATAAAATTAAAAAAATGGGAGAAAATAAGAATTTATTAAAAACATTTTTAGTTCTATGTGACATTTTAACTGTGAATGTCATAATACTGTTTGCTTTTACTGCAATAAAATACACATATTTGTATTCAGCGATGTCCCACATGTAAAACAGTACCCCCTGTGTCCAGGTTTTATGGTGTTTTGGGAAGTTACAGGGTCAAATATAGCATGTTAAATTTTTCAACTTTTTCACATTGAAATTCGCCATATTGGTTACGTTGCCTTTGAGATTGTATGGTAGCCCAGGAATAAGAATTACCCCCATGACGGCATACCATTTGCAAAAGTAGACAACCCAAGGTATTGCAAATTGGGTATGTCCAGTCTTTTCTAGTAGCCACTTGGTCACAAACACTGGCCAAGGTTAGTGTTAATATTTGTTTGTGTGTGAAAAATGCAAAAAACTAATTTGAACGCCAATTTTGGCCAGTGTTTGTGACTAAGTGGCCACTAGAAAAGACTGGACATACCTCATTTGCAATACCTTGGGTTGTCTACTATTGCAAATGGTATGCCATCATGGGGGTAATTTTTATTCCTGGGCTACCGTACGGTCTCAAAGGCAACATAACCAACCTGGCGAATTTCAAAGTGAAAAAACTGAAACACAAGCCTTATATTTGACTCTGTAACTTTTTAAAACACCCAAAAACCTGTACACAAGGGGTACTGTTATATTTGGGAGACTTCGCTGAACACAAATATTTGTGTTTCAAAACAGTAAAATGTATCACAACAATTATATTATCCGTGTAAGTGCCATTTCTGTGTGAAAAATGCAAAAAAAAATCACTTTTACTGACAATATCGTCGTTGTAATACATTTTACTGTTTTGAAACACTAATATTTGTGTTCAGCGAAGTCTTCTGAGTAAAGTCTTGGAAAGTTACAGGGTTAAATATAGTGCTAGAAAATTAAATTCCCGGATGTGTTGGAGGAGGGTTTGCGTGATGACGTAGAGGTGGGCGGAGGTACGCACGCACGTACGCATGTACGCATCCTGAGGCGAGGAGGCGTCTCAGCGATGGAGGAGGAAGCGGCGTTCTGCCGATATACGAGGCAGGAACGGTGCTAAAAAGGCTGACAAAAAGGCTGACAAGACTCCAAGTGTTGTGAGCAGTAAACCTCTGCAGTCTCTGCTTCCGGTAGTAAGTCGACAAGAATTTGATCGTAAACCTACTTATATGAAGTGATATGGAAACGCTATCTGAAGAGTTTTATGTGAGGAGAACGAACTGAAGATAAGTTAAGTACTTCCACCCTCCCCTATTTCTATTTATCCTGATGTATATGCTGAGATGAGAAAAAGATAAACTGGCAGTAGATAAACAAATATAAAGAATAATTATAAATAAAATCTCTATAAAACAAAAGAGAGAGAAGAGAGAGAGGAGAGAGAAAGGAGAGGGAGAGGGGAAAGGAAGTGGGAAAAAAAAGAGGAAAAAGCGAACACTGAATAACTTCTTATTGAAGGAAAAGGAGAAGAAATAAGGGGAGTGAGGAAGAAGAAAAAAAGATAAAAAGATATGGCTACCAAGTTATCAGGAAAAGCTGCCATCAAGAAAGCAGCAAAGCAGGATCAACAAACAGAAAAAAGTAAAAACCCCTCAAGTTTCTTTTCACCTGGAAAAAAAATCTAATGTAGAAAAAAATCTTGAAAGCTCAATTATGTATTCATCAAAAAGTGAAGATTTTATTCAAAGTCCTTCCAGTCAAACAGAAAATTATATTACAACAGATTTTCTAAAACACTGTTTAGAAGAACAATTGGTGGCAATAACTGCTGAATTTAATAAAAACACAGCAGAAACAAAAAAACAGTTTCTGGAAATATTGGAAAAACTAAAGCAAAGTGAAGAAAAAATCACAGCTTTGGAATACGAAAGCAGAGCAAACTAAGAACAAAATGAGCAGCTGTATAATCAAATGAGACAAATAGAAGGAAAACTAGGAGATTTGGAAGATCGTTTAAGAAGAAACAACCTAAGAATAAGAAATGTTCCAGAAGCAATTACACAAGATAAAATACCTGAGTATTTGGATACTTTATGGGCAACACTCAATATAGAAGTGTCAATTCTAAATACCAAAATGGAACGATACCATCGTTTAAGCAAACCTAGTTCGGTTTCTCAACACCTACCGAGAGATATAATAATTAATTTGCAGTCCCATCAATTTAAGGAAGCTATACTATAGGCAGCTCGAACAAATCAGTCTAATACAGAAAAGCTTGGTGATATTAAGATTTTTCAAGATTTTTCTTTCTACACCAGACAACAAAGAAAGAAATTTATGACGGTTACTGGTTCACTAAGAAGACTAAATATAAAATATTCATGGATCTACCCCAGTAAAATAAAGATAATTACAGACGGAAGACGTGAGATATTCACGACTCCATCTCAGATTGAAGAATGGTTAAGGAAGAAAGAGAAATGACTTTATATAAGTGGATGAAGAAGAGGGGGAAGGGGAAGAAGCGAAAAAAATAATGGCGGATGAAGGAGGAGAAAGAAAAGAAAAGAAAAAGTTGTTTGAAGATTTAATAGTATAAGCAGAAATAAATTGATCCAAAGAAAATTAGAACAATAGAAAGGACATTGAATCAACATGTAGAAGATATAGCGAAGAAATTGTTACCAATGAAGGAGAAGGTATATAGAGAGGGAATCCATAGGTTAATAGAAAACACGTATATGGTAGTAATGTGATTCACTCATAAGAAACACTTGAGGAAATTAGTTGGAAGTATGTATTTCACATTAAATTTTTGAGGAGAAAGCGGTAAATATAGAATAACTGCTGCACAATGGTAAATTAAGTAGATATAAGAGTTGGCACTGAAAAAGATACAATTTGGTAGAAAAAAAAAAAAGAAAATATATAATTTTTTTTTTATTTTTTTTTCTCTTTTGATAACAATAGGGGATAATAGGAAATGTAAGGTTTCACTTTATAAATATAAAAGGTGAATACAAATCAAACTATTTAAAGTGGGCACAAGACGAGGGAACGAAAAAGGGAAAGTTTTTTATTATAAATAATAAACACAAATATTGTATAGAATATAGAAGAAAGGAAGAAGTAAGGAAAGAAAAAGGGGAAAAATGGGTAATAGAAAGAAATAGAATGAAGGAGGATTGATAATTAATAATCGTTCTGAGAACAAATTATAGGAACACGTATATAACAATGGAAAAAAAGAATAAAGGGAAAGAGGGGCACTTAATAAGTAAAGTGTGTGTTTTTTTTTTTTGTTTTTTTTTCTTTCTCTTCTCTCTCCTTCGCTTTGCTATCATGATATATATAAATGGATAAGAGTAGTAAAATAAATGAAATAAAGGGATCAAAGAATGTGATACAGACAAAAATTAGTTTACTTTTTTTTTTTTCTCTCCTCTTCGTCTCCCCCTCCTTTTTTCTCCTCGCTTTAGAGGAGGAAGAGAAGAGAAGGGTGGTAGTATAACTCTTCATAGAGCAGAAGAAAGAGGAAGTAGGGAACGTTAAAGATAATATATATTTGGCTCCTCCAAAACGAGAAATAGTCTTCCTCGCCGTAACCTGTAAAACGGTTAAAAGTGGGTATTAAAACCCACCAAGAAAAATGTTTTTTGACTCTTTTTAGGGTCTATGGAATGATAGGAAACAGACTACAAGTACTTAGTATACTTGAAGGTGTTTCGTGTATGTATTGTAATGTGAATTGTTTATTTTTTTGTTTTTTTTTTGTTTTAGAGAGTTCACTAGACTATCCAAACAAGAAAATAATATATGACAATGGTTAAAATAATAACGCTAAATATTCAAGGCCTAAATATTCCGCAAAAAAGACAAGCTTTTCAAGAATATTTAAAAAAGGAACATGTTCAAATTGCTATGGTCCAAGAGACACATTGGTGTAAACAGGATGAAAAGAGATGGACCAGCAGCTTTTATCCTTTAAAATTCTGTTCCTCTAGATAGGAGGGGAAAAAGGGAGGAGTTGCAATATTTTTTGCAAAAGATCTAAAAATAAATATAAAATTTATGGAAACAGATTTGGAGGGAAGATTTATTATTTTAATAGCCACAATTAACGAGGAACTCTTCACTTTAATTAATATTTATCTGCCTAATAAAAACCCCTTATGTCTATTGAGAAAAGTAATTAATAAGGTTGAGAAAGTAGGTGTAGGAATAAAGATATATGCAGGGGACTTTAATAGTATACAAGATCCCCTATTAGATAAGTTCTCTGAAAAACATCTGATTTGGGACAAACAAGTTTTTAAAAATGCAAGGACTTTTAATAATTTGATGAAAAGAGAAGGCCTATTTGACATATGGAGACTCAACAATCCTGCAGCGAAAGAATTTACGTTTTACTCCTGGCCCCATGATTCATACTCGCGGATAGATCTTATATTTGGAGATTTAAAACTAATAGACAGAACATATAAAATAGAAATTAAACCAGTAGTATGGTCAGATCATAATAGCGTGTGTCTGGAACTAAACAGTAATAAATCAAAGAGTAATGAAACTACAACCTGGAGGTTAGATGATTCATTATTATCAAATAAGGAATATAAAGACTATATAGATAAAATGACCTTTTGTTATTTTGAGGAAAATAATAATGGACTTGTGGAGAATGACATTCTATGGTGCTCATATAAAGCAGTAATAAGGGGACATTGCATAATGCTTAATAAATTAAAGAAAAAAAAAAAGGTGCAAATATACAAGATCTTTATATTGAATTATATAAACTAAATAAAAAAAATAACGAAAATCCAACTAAGGATACTCAGTTAAAAATAGAGAAAATTAAATCTGAGATTCAGGAAAAAACTTATGAAAAAATTAAAATAAATATGCATAAACTTAAAGTTAAATATTACCATAAATCTAACAGAGCTGATAAAATAATGTCTAATATGTTGAAAAAAAGAAATACGACCAATAAGGTCGATAAAATAATCTTTAACGACAACATCTCCCTTCTACCAGAACAGATAGGGAAAGCATTCAATGAGTACTATGCCAATCTATATAGTCTTTCAGTTATCACTCCTTCAGAAATAATAAAAAAATATATTAGATCAGCAAAATTGAATAAAATAACAGAGTCACAGGTAAATAAACTAAATAAAGAGATTACGGAAGAAGAGATCAATATAAAGATAGACAGATTAGAAAC
>OW240921.1:36928920-37117008 GCA_933207985.1 Pelobates cultripes
TATATATAAATGGATAAGAGTAGTAAAATAAATGAAATAAAGGGATCAAAGAATGTGATACAGACAAAAAAATATATATTTTTTTTTCTCTCCTCTTCGTCTCCCCCTCCTTTTTTCTCCTCGCTTTAGAGGAGGAAGAGAAGAGAAGGGTGGTAGTATAACTCTTCATAGAGCAGAAGAAAGAGGAAGTAGGGAACGTTAAAGATAATATATATTTGGCTCCTCCAAAACGAGAAATAGTCTTCCTCGCCGTAACCTGTAAAACGGTTAAAAGTGGGTATTAAAACCCACCAAGAAAAATGTTTTTTGACTCTTTTTAGGGTCTATGGAATGATAGGAAACAGACTACAAGTACTTAGTATACTTGAAGGTGTTTCGTGTATGTATTGTAATGTGGGTTGTTTATTTTTTTTTATTTTTATTTTTTTATTGTTTTAGAGAGTTCACTAGACTATCCAAACAAGAAAATAATATATGACAATGGTTAAAATAATAACGTTAAATATTCAAGGCCTAAATATTCCGCAAAAAAGACAAGCTTTTCAAGAATATTTAAAAAAGGAACATGTTCAAATTGCTATGGTCCAAGAGACACGTTGGCGTAAACAGGATGAAAAGAGATGGACCAGCAGTTTTTATCCTTTAAAATTCTGTTCCTCTAGAGAGGAGGGGAAAAAGGGAGGAGTTGCAATATTTTTTGCAAAAGATCTAAAAATAAATATAAAATTTATGGAAACAGATTTGGAGGGAAGATTTATTATTTTAATAGCCACAATTAACGAGGAACTCTTCACTTTAATTAATATTTATCTGCCTAATAAAAACCCCATATGTCTATTGAGAAAAGTAATTAATAAGGTTGAGAAAGTAGGTGTAGGAATAAAGATATATGCAGGGGACTTTAATAGTATACAAGATCCCCTATTAGATAAGTTCTCTGAAAAACATCTGATTTGGGAAAAACAAGTTTTTAAAAATGCAAGGACTTTTAATAATTTGATGAAAAGAGAAGGCCTATTTGACATATGGAGACTCAACAATCCTGCAGCGAAAGAATTTACGTTTTACTCCTGGCCCCATGATTCATACTCGCGGATAGATCTTATATTTGGAGATTTAAAACTAATAGACAGAACATATAAAATAGAAATTAAACCAGTAGTATGGTCAGATCATAATAGCGTGTGTCTGGAACTAAACAGTAATAAATCAAAGAGTAATGAAACTACAACCTGGAGGTTAGATGATTCATTATTATCAAATAAGGAATATAAAGACTATATAGATAAAATGACCTTTTGTTATTTTGAGGAAAATAATAATGGACTTGTGGAGAATGACATTCTATGGTGCTCATATAAAGCAGTAATAAGGGGACATTGCATAATGCTTAATAAATTAAAGAAAAAAAAAAAGGTGCAAATATACAAGATCTTTATATTGAATTATATAAACTAAATAAAAAAAATAACGAAAATCCAACTAAGGATACTCAGTTAAAAATAGAGAAAATTAAATCTGAGATTCAGGAAAAAACTTATGAAAAAATTAAAATAAATATGCATAAACTTAAAGTTAAATATTACCATAAATCTAACAGAGCTGATAAAATAATGTCTAATATGTTGAAAAAAAGAAATACGACCAATAAGGTCGATAAAATAATCTTTAACGACAACATCTCCCTTCTACCAGAACAGATAGGGAAAGCATTTAATGAGTACTATGCCAATCTATATAGTCTTTCAGTTATCACTCCTTCAGAAATAATAAAAAAATATATTAGATCAGCAAAATTGAATAAAATAACAGAGACACAGGTAAATAATCTAAATAAAGAGATTACGGAAGAAGAGATCAATATAATGATAGACAGATTAGAAACCTATAAAACGCCAGGTCCGGATGGATTTGGAAATAAATTCTATAAGACAATGAAATCTCATCTGACAATTCAATTAAAAAATACTTTTAATTCTGCTGTTAAAAAGGGCAGATTCCCAGATGAAATGCTTAAAGCAAATATTTTACCTATTTTGAAACCAGGGAAAGATCCAACTAAAGTACAAAGCTATCGCCCAATATCATTAATAAATGTAGATATTAAGATATTTTCTTCTATTATAGCTAGCAGATTAAAAGAAGTTATAAAACAGTTAATCCATCCTGATCAAACAGGTTTCGTTCCAGACAGAATGTCAAGTAATAATATTAGACGCTTGATTGACGTATTGGATATATCACAAAAGAAAGAAAGTCCCATGCTGATCCTGTCTTTAGACGCTGAAAAAGCCTTTGACAGGGTCAGCTCGGACTTTATGAAGCTTACCCTAGAAGAAGTGGGTATACAGGGATGGTTGCTTAATGCAATTTTGGCTCTATACAAAGATCCAACGGCGAGAACAATCGGTCCGGGCATTTGCTCCGACTGGTTTAAATTGAGTAATGGGACCAGACAAGGCTGCCCTTTGTCCCCCTTATTGTTTATATTAACATTAGAGGTTTTAGCTAACAGAATTAGAAATAATGAAAACATTAAGGGATTTAAAGAAAAACAGAAAGAATTGAAAATATCTCTATATGCTGACGATACTATTCTATTTTTGAGTAACTCTACATCATTATTAAATGCAATGTCAGAAATTGATACATATAGTGTAGTATCAAACTATAAATTAAATAAAACAAAATCAAGTGCTATATATATCAATATATCAAAGCAAGAAATAAATTCCTATCAAGAAACATATGGCTTTACTAAAGCTAAAGTGTTTTTATATTTAGGAATTAAAATTTGTAGAAAGGTAGATAGTACCATGCGAATTAATTTTATGGATCTTCTAAAAGAAACTAATAAGAATCTGAAAGAATGGAGAAAATTAGAAGTATCTTGGGGAGGAAGAATAAATATTCTAAAATCATATGTCTTGCCAAAATGGATTTATATGTTCAGAATGCTTCCATTAGAAATCCCGAATGCATGGCTGACAATGATCAATAAGGCCTTCTCTAATTTTGTATGGCAAGGGAAAAAACCCAGAATTAAAAATGGAACATTAGCAAGAGGAATGAAGAAGGGAGGACTAGGATATCCAAACATAAGAAAATATTATGAAGCAGGAATTATTATGCATGTAATGGCTAGTCAAATAAAACAAAATAAAGAGGAAGTCTGGTGGCAGTCAGAATCAGAATCTAGCCAACACAGTGATACCTTAGATTTACTTTGGAGTTCAATAAAATACAACTTATCCAGATCGTACATTTTAGGACAGATTACTCCAATATGGCAAAAAATAAGGAAAAAAATTGATTTGGATAATAAAATATTCGATTTTCAAAAATTAGAAATATTAGAATTAAACATGGAGAGTATCTCCTTAAAACTATGGAAAGAAAAAGGAATACATATTATAAAAGATCTGATTAAAGAGGATAAAATTAAAACTTATAAAATGCTGGTAGAGGAGTTTAAGATCTCTGTTAAAGATGTATATACTTATTTTAGAGTGAAACATTATTTGGAGAAAGTTGAGTTAGTAAAAGAGGGTAAGATGTACGATATATTAAAATCAATATTATACCAGAATAAGACAAAGCAGTTATTCTCTAGATGTGTTAGGATGTTAGATTTATTGGATGATTCTGATCCGCCTAGTGCTATTAAAAAATGGAATAGTGAACTAAAACTAAACATAGAACTATCTGAATGGATATCTACCCTACAAAAAATTAATAAATATGTCCACTCCTTTGTGTTGATAGAAACTCACTTTAAGCTTGTTAACCAATGGTATATGACGCCAACGAAAATAGCGAAATTTGATGTTTCTAGAGACACAAAGTGTTGGAAATGTAAAGAGGAAAAAGGAAATTATGTTCATATGTGGTGGTCTTGTAAACAAGTGATTGTTGTATGGCAGTGGGCTCAGCTTGTCATCCATAGGCTATGCGGTGTTAAAATGTCTCTAAAACCGGAAATGATGTTGTTACATTATAAATGGCCAAGATTAAATAAAATAAATCAATTTTTAATTATTCACTGTTTAATGGCCTGCAAAATAATAATAGCAAGGAATTGGAAGGGAGATACCCCTTTTAATATAAAATCAATAACAATTCAGCTGGTTTACCAACTTAAAATGGAGAAGGATCAATGCAGGTTTCTGGATGATAATTTGAGCCTATGGGAAAACTGGGAAAAAAAATTATTACAATTGTAACTTTAATATCATGTGAAAAGAGATAGAGAAGTTGGAAGTCAGTAGAACTCTCGTGAGGGGATGGGTATTTATTGTGTTTTTTTCTGTCCTTGTAGTAATGTGTATGAATCTGAATGTATGTTTAATACTTTTTGTACAATATGTTGAAAAATTTGAAATAAAAAGAATTGAAAAAAAAAAAAAATTAAATTCCCTGGACTTTTGGCCTGGGTTGTCAGGCAGGTCCCGCAAATTGTAATTAATAAAATGACCTAATTATGTAAAATAATTTACATAAATATATATGTAGAATTAATGTATATGTGTGTGTGTGTGTATGTGTGTATATATATACTATATATATATATATGTGTGTGTGATATATACTTATGTATATAGATATATATATTATTTCATTTCAACATGTATTTTGATATCTATATATTAATTTTCAAATACAGTTAGAAGGAATTTACACATATATATTTTATTTATTTTCATTTTTTCATTTTATTTTTTAACGTATTTACATACTTATTTATTTTATATTATATATAAATATATATTTGTAGTCGGGGCAATATAGCCATATACAGAAATCTAGCATTTGATAACCATAACATCAATGAGTTTGCACCAGTCGGTTGTGGTGTGCCAGAACCGACAAAGCAGTAGGCCTGTAATAAAAGTGGGCAAAAGAAAATACCATAAAATGTAATTTGGGTAACCAACTTCATTTATTTAGATAAGTCACAGAAAGCTTGTCTTAATTCTTTAACGGGATTAGGTATGTAGAGTGTGTAGGCGGAGGATTTCCAGCGTCCAATTGTCTTGATAATGTGAGCGCATATGTGAATAGCGGATGCTGTAGATCAGTGGTAGTCAACCTTTTTCTAACTACCGCCCACTAATGCATCTTTCTTGATGGAAAAATTTCCTTACCGCCCACCAGTTTTCACACAAGCGCGGAATATTTTTTAGAAAGGAGGGTGTTTTTAAAAAAAATAAATGTACGTACATTTATCTTTTTATTTCTACTTTATGCATGTTTATAATGTTTTTAACTTTATGAAGTTTAATAAGAAATGAGATCTTTGAGGCTGATGCTGCGAGACTAAATATTTGATATCTGGTTCGATTTTCATAAGGAACAAACGAAGGTCTCCTCTTTCGGTGATAATCAGACGGTTTCTCTGTTTGCTCATAATATGATTAACATCACTAAAGCCTGATTCTACAAGATATGTGGTAGGGAAAGGTATCAATACATTGAACATCATTTTCCACATATTTGGATATAACGCAGGCATTTTTTTTTTTTGCCAGAGTTTTTGGTATCCACCACTGCCAACATTACAAAAGTAATTACTACTTTTACTCTTACGTTTTGATCTGCACTCCACACAGTGCTTTTTTCCCTCCTCTTTTCCCTTTTATTTCTAACACCAAAACAATGCTGTATTAGGTGCCAATTTTTATTAAATGTCACCATCAAAAGAAATTCCTTTTCCAGCCTGCTTCTTTACCTTCCTTATAGTATATCACTATATCAAGGATCTCTTTTTCCTTTTTTTTATTTTCTCCTTCCCTTACTTATTTTTTTCTTTTATTTTACAAGATAACAAAACTTAATTTATGAGCCAGACTAAACACTGCTTACTCTCCTCCTTTATTTTATCCCCTTTTCTCTTTTTATCTTTTCCTTTTTATCTCCTTTCTTTTACCTTCCTGAGGTACAAAAGTAAGGCTGGGCTAGCCCACTTATTAGCCCACTTATTATTATTAGCCAACAATTCTCTTTCTCCTGCCTATAACTTTTCTTTTGCAACTGCTCTGCTCCGTTTCTGCCTGTCCCTGCTATCAGTTTCCACTCCTCCCCTTCCTCTTCCCACGTGTTTGCGTGCGCTCGCTCCCGCCTGACCCCTTCTCGCACAAAAGGAGGTTGATTGATGTGTGCGCTCGCGCCCACCTACGCTGCTCACCCACTTGCTCAAAAGGAGGTTTGAACTGCTGAAACTCCTACCGCACGCATTCTTGCGCACGTTGGTTTCTTGATGTGTGCGCTCGCTTGCGCTCACGCCCGCTCGCACTCGCTCAAAAGGAGGTTTTAACCTCCAAAGTCCCTACCGCCAACCTGGAATCCCAAAACGCCCACTAGTGGGCGGTAGGGACCAGGTTGACGACCCATGCTGTAGATGCTGCCCCTATACGGAAAGAGTGACCTGAAAAA
Source organism: Pelobates cultripes (assembly GCA_933207985.1). Classification (NCBI taxonomy): domain Eukaryota; kingdom Metazoa; phylum Chordata; class Amphibia; order Anura; family Pelobatidae; genus Pelobates; species Pelobates cultripes. The sequence goes on from OW240921.1 coordinate 36,935,353, forward strand.
TTATTGGGGTTTAGGCCGAGCCTAGTCAACAGTAGTCGCACGTAAAGCATGAATTTTGCTGTAGTCAGAATGTTTCCATGCAGTTTAAGCAAGGGTTGTTGTGGTTGGTTTTTGGACTGAAAGGAAATAAGCGTCCAAAATTTGTACTGGGCACCACTTATTATGCGTAGTATACAAGGGGATTTCAATAGTATGTCCTATGATGCTGGTGTTTTAAGAATAATACGTAATGGTCGGTATGTTTTTGTAAGTCAATTGTTCTTAGGTAGTCGGGGGATGTAATGGTCCTAGTCGTAAATTTATTGGGACGGAGGAACCCATAAAAAGCTAAGTATAGGGCTGTCTTTATTACGGTATTAGTCATAGGTTCAAAAGGAGAAGAATCTAATAAATTGTTTAGTGAGTGGAATATGTTGTCTATGGGTAATCTTTGTGAGTGGACGTGTGTGTCTAATTTTTTAATGCCTTTTAAGTACTGTTTTAATTTGATATGAGGTCAGGAAACCTGTAGCGTTGGGTTGTCGGATAAGCATGTGGTGCTGGATGCCCGTAAGGTACAGTTTTATAGTATTGAAGGATAATTTAAGGTTGATGTGGCAAAAAGAAGTGAAACCTAATATTGATTCTAAAGCAAACATGTCGTGGATGTGAAATACAGTGATAAATTTCTTGAATACGTGAAAGGCCCTATCATATGTGTTCCTGGTGTTAACTGAAAGTGCGAGGTGAGAAATGTGACATGCGTGATTTAACAAAGCCTTTAATCCATTATCATGTCTTGAAAAAGTGGGGCAGGAGTCGCCAGTCTGGAAGCGGTGGGTAGTGTCAAGAAGAAAGCCTGAAAACGAAACCGAGACAAGTGATCAGGTGTTTGTGTACCCCGGAACGTGGATACATGTGATAAAGATAATTCACAAAAAGTACAAATGACTCATGGTAATATTAAATGTATACTTACAATTGCAAGAAGCCTATATAACAAAATGGGGTTACATAGGGGAAGCCTATATAACAAAACTAGAGGCAATAGCATACACTAAACAATATGATATAATACTCATTACAGAAACATAGGGTCCGATGAGACACATGACTGGGCAGTTAACTTAAATGGGTACACACATAGGCGTGTGCACGGGGTGTGCCTAGGCACACCCTAATCCCCGTGGCACATGCTATATATCTCCCTCCGTGGGCCGGTGAGGGAGATCAAAGATATAAGATCTACCTCACCAACCCACAGGGAGGGAGGGAGGCAGGAGAGGACCCGGGGAGCTCTTGCCAGCAGCTCCGCCTGGTTCCTCTCGCGAGGTCGGAGCGTTGCCCACAGGGGGCTAGAGTCACTCGCCACTAGACCACCAGGGAAGGCAGGAGCACAGTCCCCCCTCCCTACATAAGGTAAGAAGGGAGGGAGGATATTAACTTAATGGCCCCCACACCCCACACATTGCACACACACATACATCACCCTTACACACACACTAACAGCACCCTTACACGCACAGCCCCCTTGCACACACTAACAGCGCCCTTACACACACACAGCACACACTAACAGCACCCTCACACTAACAACACCCTTGCACACACTAACAGCACCCACACACAGCACCCTTACACACACAGCACACACTGACAGCACCCTTACTCACACATGCACACACTAACAGCACCCTTACACACAGCACCCTTACACACAGCACACACTAACAGCACCCTCACACTAACAACACCCTTGCACACACTAGCAGCACCCACACACAGCACCCTTACACACACAGCACACACTAACAGCACTCTTACACACACAGCACCCTCACACACTAACAGCACCCTTGCACACACTAACAGCACACTCACACACAGCACCCTTACACACACAGCACCCTCACACACACACTAACAGCACCCTTACACATACACACACACAGCACACACTAACAGAACCCTTACACACACAGCACCCTTACACACACAGCACCCTTACACACACACAGAGCGCCCACACACACAGCACCCTCACACACACAGCAGTGTGTGTGTGTGTGTGTGTGTATATATCGCGGCATGTGTGTTTCTGCTTTAGGGTGCACACCCTTATACAATAGGCTGCGCACGCTTATGGGTACACGTTATTTAGGAAGGATAGGAAAAACAAGAAGGGTGGTGGGGCATGTTTGTATGTCAGCCATGAGTTAAAGTCAAATCTTAGGCATGTGGAGTGTGACGAGAAAAATGTGGAAGTTTTATGGGTAGATATCTGCTTGGGGCAAACAAAGGGAAATCAATTATTGGTTGGGATATGTTATAAACCACCAAATGTAAATATTAATGAGGAAGAACTGCTGTTAGAGCAAATTGGGAAAGCTGCAAATCGGGGTAACACGTTAATTATTGGAGATTTTAATTAGCAGGACATAAATTGGGATAGAGGGACTAGTACTTCAGCAAGTGGAATCCGTTTTTTGAATGTGTTAAATGACACCTTCATGTCACAACTGGTACAAGCACCAACTAGAAAGGATGCTTGTCTGGATCTCGTTATAACAAACAATGTTGATCTTTTAACCAACATTCAAGTAGGGGAGAATTTGGGAAATAGTGATCACAAAATGGTAACTTTTGAAATAAACTCAAAAAAGCAAAAGCACGTGGGGTATATTAAAACGTATGATTTTATAAAAGCCAATTTTGAAAAGATTAGGGCAGCTCTAGAACATATCGACTGGCATAAACTCCTAAATGATAAAAACACTGAGGAAAAATGGAAACTATTCAAACAATTATTAGACAGGTACATTTCTCAATATGTACCATTGGGTAATAAATATAAAAGAAACAAATTAAAACCAATGTGGCTTAGTAGAGAAGTAAAACCAGAGATTAAAAATAAGAAAAGGGCATTTAAATCGCACAAATTAGAGGCATCCTATATAAGATATAAGGAAGCCAATAATACTTGCAAAAAGGCAATTAAAGTGGCTAAACTAGAAAATGAGAAATTGATAGCTAAAGAATGCAAAACCAACCCTAAATTTTTTTTCAAGTACATCAATTCTAAAAGAACAAAAAATGAAAGTGTAGGTACACTGAAAACAGAGATGGGTCTGTTAGTTAATGAAGACCAGGAAATTTTAAATAACTATTTTTCTTCAGTATATATTAATGAGGATCCTATGGCAAGAGATAAGCAAATTATTGCTGCAACAAACTTGCAGAAAACTTGTGATTGGATAACTCGAGACAAGGTGCTACAGCTATTAAAGAAAATTAAAATAAAGCTCCGGGGCCTTACGGTATCCACCCAGGAGTACTTAAGGAGCTAATTGGGCAAATAAGTGAACTTCTGTATTTAATTTTTCAAGATCCTCCGGTTTCAGGTGTTGTACCGGAGGATTGGAGGAAGGCAGATGTTGTTCCTATATTTAAAAAGGGTTCAAAATCCTTGCCTGGAAATTATAGACCTGTGAGCTTAACTTCTGTGACTGGGAAATTTGAACGGCTATTAAGGGATAATATTCAGGAATTAATTGGGAAGAACTGTGTTATTAGCAATGATCAGCATGGTTTTATGAAACATAGGTCATGTCAAACTAACCTAATTGCATTCTACGAAGAAGTAAGTAGAAGTATAGATCAGGGTGTTGCAGTAGATGTGATCTACTTGGATTTTGCCAAGGCATTTGATCCGGTTCCTCGCATTAGGTTAGTCTTCAAACTAAAAGAAATTGGTCTAGGTGAATATTCTTGTTCTTGGGTAGAACATTGGCTTAAGGATAGTTGTCATTAATGGTAAATTTTCAAGCTTGGTAAGTGGTATCCCTCAGGGTTCTGTTTTATGACCGCTTCTATTTAACATATTTATAAATGATCTTGAAATTGGCATTGAAAGCCATGTATCCGTGTTTGCAGATGACACAAAACTTTGTAAAGTAATAAAATGTAAGCAGGATATTGCCTTGTTGCAAAGGGATTTGGATAGATTGGGGGACTGGGCACTAAAATGTCAGATGAAATTTAACGTAGAGAAATGCAAAGTTATGCACTTCGGGGTTAAGAATGCACAAGCAATTTACACCCTAAATGGTAGTGAACTAGGGATAACCACACACGAGAAGGATTTGGGAATTGTTATAGACAACAAATTAGGCAGCAATATGCAATGTCAATCTGCCGTTGCTAAGGCTAGTAAGGTTTTGTCATGTATAAATGGGGGCATAAATTCTCGAGATGAAAATATAATTTTGCCTCTTTATAAATCACTGGTAAGACCACACCTTCAATATATATGCTGTGCAATTTTGGGCACTGGTTCTAAAGAAAGATATCATGGCACTAGAAAAAGTGCAGAGACGAGCTACAAAATTTATAAAAGGAATGGAGCATTTTAGTTATGAAAGGTTAAAAAATTTAAATCTGTTTTTAGTTTGGAAAAACGGCGCCTGTGAGGGGATATGATAACATTATACAAATATATTCGGGGGCCAGTGCAAACCATTATCTGGAAATCTATTCATAAACAGGGCTATACATAGGACACGAGGTCACACATTTAGGCTGGAAGAAAGGAGATTTCCTCTAAGGCAAAGAAAAGTTTTTTTTTGTTTTTTTTTTACAGTAAGAGCAATAAGGATATGGAATTCTCAGCCTGAAGAGGTGGTTTTGTCAGTCTATACAGATGTTTAAACTGCAATTGGATAAATACATGCAAAAACACACAGGGATATAATTTCTAATTAGTGGGTTAATAGCTGCTTGATCCAGGGAGATATCTGACTGCTATTTTGGAGTCAAGAAGGATTTTTTTCCTAGTTTGTGGCAAAATTGGAAGCGCTTCAGACTGAGTTTTTTGCCTTCTTTTGGATCAACAGCAAAAACATATGTGAGGAAGGCTGAACTTGATGGACGCAAGTCTCTTTTTAGCTATATAACTATGTATATATATATATATATATATATATATATATATGTAACTATGACAGATGGCCACTACCCATATGAGTCGTCTTAGCAGTCTCATGATTACCAGGGATGCCGACCGGCCTTTATTAACCATGTGGCCATATTATCCGAGTAACACCTAACCGTGTGACCGGACCAATGTGTTCCCCAGGCAATGGCCTCCGCCATGATTGGGTACAACCCAAATAAATCTGAGGTCTCAGAGAAGTTGGGCAGTGATTTGACTTCTGTTGGCCATGGTCCCTGTAACAAAAAGAACAGTTTGCCTGAAAAGACTTATGGATTACAATGCAGTTCGGGACTTTGCAAGCATTCTCCATGCGAATGCTTGCTTACCTCTAACAGGCCACCCTGACTCTAAATTGAGACTAATTTACCTCCCTGCTTGATGGGCATTTTCATCGAAAAACCGCACGAACGCTATGAGAGCTATAAGCCCAGCCGCCATTTCGGGACTTCCAGGTGTTCACGGCCATTTTAACTCCCGAACAGCGGTGTTTGCCGTTGAGCGTCTGGAACTAAAATCGGACACTCAAATAGGCGAACACCGCTGAGACCTCCATACCTTCGGGAAAACCTTGCCAAAACTACCGAACGACCAGGCAGTCGGTGGAAAGACTCAGCAACGGATGGGGATTTCAGCGAACCCAGGATGGCATGCGGATGGCCGGCCGTTCGGGAGTTTTTACCCACGATCTAAGACCGACTGCAGGGCCAGCATTCATGGAACTGTTTTCGGCTACTGTGCCCGTGCGGTCAGTCAAAACTTCTAAGTCCCATATCTCCTGAACGGCTGAACCGAATGGGCTGATTTTTAAATATGTTAGTCCCCCAGAAACAAGCTATCTGGGGATACCAAATGTATAAAGTATTTGGGGTACATCCAAACTTTGGGGAAAATATGTTCCTTTTTAATTATGTTATTTAGTTATCTAAGGGGAGGGGATGTACAGAATGTATATTGTCTTGATTGGTTATACTGTTAATTATGCGGGTGTCTCCCTTGCATGGGCAGAATCACATAAAAGAGAGTGTCTGTCAATAAACCCTCAGTTCTTCTTGACCCTTCAAAACGTAGCTTCGTCTCGTTCTTGAAAGGGGAATCTATGCAGCATAATCACTCAGCTCTTTTTAGAGCTGCACTTGAGTTCTACTCCTGATCCAGCAGAAGGGAATAGGCGACTCCATCACTACACAGCGACTTGCTGGGAAGAAAAGGATGTCCCCAGCGGCTGATACCCTTACCATACCAGGGTAGCCGTTACAGTCCCCAAAGCCATTGATCTCCCCAGATGGCCGCAAAGCCTGTATTTGTTGTGGCATCTGTCCACAGTGTAGGTGAAGTGTCAGTGGGGGGTGGTATGAACATGGCTTGCCCGTTCCGAGAGGTGAGGAAAAAAAACCACATGCGTAAATCAGAGGTTGAGTAGCCATCTAACATGATGCGGGAAGTGTCTGAGATGAATTGTGGAAATAGGGATAGTAGATGGGAATTAAAGGATCTACCATTGAGTGACCCCCGCAGTGATTGCAGTTCTTTCCGGTTGCAACAACCTTGTAGTAGGTAGTGTTCAATACTTGCCAGGATACGCTCAATATTGTTCTGAGAGAGGCTAGCCTGCATGTGTACCATGTCTAGTTGGATCCACAAACATTGCATGCTAGTGTCTGGACCCAACGTCTTGTGAGGGGAGACTGGGATAGTGAGGGATTCAAATAAAGCCAACATGTGTCTCAAACTACTTGGGGGCAGTGTGTTGGTCTCAATCGTGAGGAAATCATCCAGATAGTGAATAACCAAAGGACATTTACACATATTAAGTAATAACCAACACAAAGCTTCTGCAAACGTGTCAAAAATATGTGGGCTGCTTTTGGAGCCAAAAGTGAGACGGGTGAATAAATAATACAATCCCTGCCATTTAATGCCGTGAAGATGCCATAGGGAAGGGTGCATGGGTAGTAATTTGAAGGCAATCACCATGTCAGTTTTGCTTAGCCATGCCCCTGTGCCAGCTTTAAGGATGGCCCCTATGGCATGATCGATAGTGGCGTAGTGAAATTTTTTCGGAAGGTATGAGTGAATTAAGGCTGGGGACAGTGGAGGATATGGTGCAGATAAATCCATGATCAGTCTAGGTTTGAGTGAAGTCTTCCCCGTGACAACCCCAATGGGGTTGGTTCTCCAAGATGTGAAAGGTGGTGAAAAGAATGGGCCCAACAAAAACCCTTGTTTCACCTTGGTCAAAAGTGTGTGTACCAACTGTGGATCATCTAATGTGGATTGTAGGTTGTCACATTCCAGCGTGCCAGTGGGTAAATGTACCAACCCGTTGTGAAATCCCTCAATCAGTCCCGTGATAAGGTAGTCAATGAAATGACGTGATGGGTGTTGTCGTACCAGTGTGGTTAATAATGTGAGGTTCACGCACATGTGATACGGTTTGGGAAAAGCTTTATTTGGGCACATAGTCTTGGAATGGGCCCTGAAACAGTGGGAACAAACATGCATCAACCTGCAAGAGCTGAAACCACAATTACCCACATTAAAATTGTTGCAAACTTGGGATTTGGCTAGAAATACAATATCCCTACCCAGTTTGTCTTTTAATCCTCTAGCAGGTCTTTGGAAGTTAGAGGCAGTTTGGCTTTGTTCAATTTCTGCCGTGTTTGGGCATAAATTGGTGCTATGCGCTGTAGATGCACACACTGCTTAAATTGAACTGAATGAGAGCTGCAGCCACCTTTGCAGAAAAGGAACGGTGGTAATCGTAAAAAGCGGTACCACCGTATTTGTGCCCCAGATCCACCATCTTGTGCATGTATGCATCCAACTCCACTCTTTTCTCCGGGTAAACAGAGCAGTAGACATCCCTATAAATTCCAAACCCCGGCACAAATTCAGGGATGGACAGTTTTTTTTGTTCAGCCGGGGGTCTCTTTCCCTTAGCACTACTGAAATATCCCTGTATGCAAAGGTCCTGTTCTCGAAGACCTCCTGGGAGGCAATGAAACCAGGTTTACGTCCTTGCCCCCCAGAATGGCAGTCAGATTTATCCTTGAATCAAGCTGTTATTACCCTACATTGAATGATTATATCCTTGAATATTCTGTTTTGGCAAGTATGCATCTAGTAGCTGTTTGAAAATCTGTATGGACTCTGATAAAACCACTTCTTCAGGCAGATAATTTCACATCCTTATTGTTCTTACAGTAAAAAAACCTTTCCTTTGCCTTAGACAAAATCTTCTTTCTTCCAGTCTAAACGCATGACCTCGTAGCCTATGTAAAGTCCGGTTTGTGAATAGATTTCCACACAATGGTTTGTATTGGCCCCAAATATATTTGTATAATGTTATCATATCCCCTCTCATGCTGCGTTTTTCTAAACTAAATAGGTTTAAATTTGTTAACCTTTCTTAATAGCTGATACGTTCTATTCCTTTTATTAATTTTGTAGCCCGCCTCTGCACTTTTTCTAGTGCCATAATATCCTTCTTTAGAACAGGTGCCCAGTGATTTATAAAGAGGCAAAATAATATTCTCGTCCCAAGAATGAATGCCCTTTTTAATGCATGACAATACCTTACTGGCCTTGGCCACTGCTGATTGACATTGCACATTGTTGCATAGTTTGTTGTCTATAACAATTCCCAAGTCCTTTTCGTGTGTTGTTATCCCTAATTTGCTTCCATTAAGGGTATACGTTGCTTGTGTATTCTTTACGGCAATTGGGTCCCACTAGGGCCTTGCCCTGCATCGGAGTTGTCAGTAGTAGTGTTCAATAATCTATACAACTCTGCCTTTCTAGTGGTAGCTGGGAAAAGGATGCAGCGTCTTCTGAGTTCTGCAGTGAGACGTGGGATGGTCCATGATTTTATGGACGAAGGACTATTAACATCTGTTCCAGGAACAGGGGTACCAGGCCTAGCGGGTGTGTTGGGTAGTGAAAGTTCCTCAGGGATATCAGGAGTTTGTGACATAACTGAAAAATATAAAGTAGCTTAATCAATCACCCTGTAATGAATTGGGTGGGTACTGGTGAGGCTTGCTAGATACCAAGCGGTGAAACAATTATACTTTGTGATAGTGACAGATGAGTCCCTGCTAATTGCCAAGTGGCCTGAGAGGCACTACCTATGCATGGGCCCGAGGGTAAAGTATGAGGCCACCGAACATTGTGGCGGGGTGTTGGCTTTTCGGTGGCAATTAAAGCGGCACTGTCATCCCGAACGTACCTTTCCCCAATCGATTCCTCTTCTCTCTTTCTCTCTTTCTCTCTTTCTCTCTTTCTCTCTCTCTCTTTCTCTCTCATGGAGGTTTCCTACGCGGTGACCAGAGGAGGAGCAAACTGTGCTTCGTTTCCCGTTGGTCACAGCAATTTTCCCACAATCCTTACCTTTCCTCCCTGTTCCCGTGATGCTTCCTGTCAGTTAGACAGGACACCGGCAAAACTGCCGAATTGCGTTCTAACAGTTTCTCCATTCGTGTTAGAACACAATTCAGTACTTTGTTCATATCGGAATTTCATTCTAATGAATGAAACTCCGATCCTATTCATTGTGGCTGCTGCATCTTGCATTCCCACAGTATTAGGGAGTTATCTACCAAAAGGCTGAAAGACCTAAATTGGGGCATGTCTAGTAAACAGTGAGCAGCCTGTGGCCCCCACCCTTGAGTGGTGGGTGGGGGCCATTAATTACAATGGGGGGGACCTACTGTCCTCCCCCTGGCCCTCACCACTGCGCAGTGGGTGGGGGCCATAAATTACAATGGGGGGACCTACTGTCCTCCGCCCCAACCCCTGTGTGGTGGGTGGGGGCCATAAATTACAATGGGTATGATGGCTTTTTATTTGGCCTTTTTGGGGTTGAAAAATGAAGATTTTAAAAAAAAGAAGACATCAAATGGTAAGTTTAATTTTTGTTTACAGGTTAGTTATTTTATTCCACCCTCACTATTTTTTAGGGTGAGGGGGGTAGGTAGGGGTAACTTTGCTTTTTTTGGGGGGGTGGGTAGTAGGTACTCCCCCCTCATTATCTTTATGGCCCCCACCCACTGCTCAGGGGTGGGGGCCGGGGCGAGGACAATAGGTCCCCCCCTTATTGTTATTAAGGGCCCCCACCTGCTGCGCAGGGGTGGGGGCCGGATAGTAGGTTGTTGTTGTTTTTTGTTTAAACAGTGAGCAGTCACAGGCTGCTCACTGTTTAGTAGACATGCCCCTATTCGTGGTATAGCGAGTAGGAGCATTCGGGAGATTTTAATCTCCATTATGCTATTATGGGGGTCATATTGACCCCCATAGAGTGATGGGGGACCTGGGGTGCTTAGGAAGTGGCGGGGAGCACAGCTCCCTTCCTCATCTATCTTTACATATGCGCGCCGGTAGCTCCCTCCTTAATAAACATAATAAACTGAACAACAAACGAACACTGATATTCAGTGTTTGTTTGTTCGTCTGACAATGCTATTCATTCATTCGGCTTTCTGACGAATGAATGAATAGATGAAATTCCCGTTCGCATGTCCAAGTGTTTAACTAGGCATGTGCGGGAATCTCACAGCGCTATCTAGTGTGGGTAGATGACGTGTCCCACAGGGACTTCCTCTACGCACACAAAGATGGCGGCGCCCTGAATATAGATTGGGGCAGAAAACAAAGATTAAAAATAGGTAATATGGGGGGCTTAGGGACATTTGGGGATGACTAAGGGGTCAATTAGATGTAGTGGAGTCGGGAGGTGGGTTAAAATATAACAGGATTCAGCCATGACCGTGCCGCTTTAAAGCATAAGATAGAATGGGAGTGACAGGTGAGGCCCTCTCTGTGCGACAGTGCGAGGCGGCTTGCTATGATTTGGCCCAAGGGACTGAATATGAGGATGAGGGTTGGTCTTGCGGGACCACCAGCCTATGGATTAAGACCAGAAAATATATTCCTAATTGGGCTACGTAACCTAGGACCAGTATCACTCTAACTCAGGTCGAGCTGTCAATGTAGAGGTAAACAGCGATTGTAATAGTATCGTGGTGTGACCTGTGGACATGAAAATTAATATATAAGCGTCTGTGTGTATGGTAGTAGCTGGCCAGATTGTGGGCCCGAAATCAAAAGAACCTACCAGACACTATTCAGAGGGTAGTATTTAAACGGAAGATGACGGCTTTCTCGTGCTTGTAAAAGCTACCGTCCGAAGTTCAAGAACCTACAGAGTACATTTATATGCTTAACTAATTTAACATGTATCATTTGGCTCAAAGCATGAATCATAAATCAAATTCCAACCAACCTAGAAAGCAAACACAATTTTGACACAGATGTCAGGAATCACAATTCTTAAGTACGAACTCCTCGGTATGAACCTGTGGGAAAAGGTCAGAAATATCAGTTTACAACATCCAGACTTCATCGTCTATATTTCTAAACCCTCAGTGGAATTTTATAAATGACTGTAATATCACTTGTAACCAGTAGGGGCAAAATCACATTGAGTACTGGGTGAAATTCGTGCCTATGTCGTGAGTTTAGTTGTAATCATCAAAAGAACTAGGGATGCATCAAGAGCTGAAACATACGAATGGATGCGTCCTAAGTGCCGTTCGAAAACCGAAAGGTTTATATAGTGGTATGTGAACAAATGATTGCGTTCGTGTAACTGAGCAATGTGAAACATGCGTATGGACAGATAGGGATAGGGGAAATATGCGAACAGCGTAAGTGTACGAAATGTATAATAGTAAGAACCGAAACGCTGGTTCAAACGAACGGGGCTCTGCCCTGTAAAGCTAGCAAAGTTTGGAGCCAGACTTATGGCTAAACCCGGTGTGGAGCTTAGAACGAACGGGTTGCGCGGACGCCAGTGACAGGTGGCAGAGGCAGGGAAGCACCGGACCAGGAGACCATGAGGAAAATAGGTAAGGAAATCAAGATGGCGGTCTGAACCAGAAGTAAACGTTTCAGACTCACCAGACCAGCAACGGTAAGGTGAGAGTGGATTGGCAGCCCTTTTAAAGGGGATTCAAGCTCCTCCCACAACTAAAGGCCAAGCCTTCAAATATAACGAAAACTATATATATATATTTAATCAATATGATTGTATGTGTATTTTGATATTAATATATATTTATAATTATATATATATATATATTAAAATACACTGCCTGCTGGCACTGACATGGACTATGCTGTCCATGTGATTGTGAGGTCTTCGCAAGGACCTCACGATCACATGGCCTAGGGTGGCCGGAGAGGATGGAGAAGGACTCCCTTGGCTCCCAGATGAGTCCCCACACCGCGACCGCCGGCATTCAAAGCCGGGTCCCCAAGGACAGCATAGAACGCCCACCGTCCTTAAGGGATTAATTTCGTGAGTGCCCAAAGATTTTCCTGTTTTCTAATACAATATCCACAGACCATTTTATTGCCATTAATGGGGTGGAGAGTTGAAAATGTTACCCGCAAAAATCTGGACCCAACTCATGATTTATCCATTAGTCTTGTAATGCTAAATGATAGGCTGTTATCTCATGGATAACAACGAAATATTAAGGCTTTGGCAGGTATTGTGATTACAGACAGGGGGCGGGGCTAGGCTGCCATGCTGAGCGGCTGCATGGAGAGTGAGCTCTTCGCTTAACTTGATCTTATAACATTAACCAAAGGCATTTGCTCAAAGTATTGCTACAGAAGTATACCCGTGCACACGGCTGCTGCGAAACTCTGCTCCAGCTTGCTTGAAGTGTGGCCTGGTGTGGGCCCATCTGGGAGCTGCGGTCGGGACTTCACTGACGGGGCGACGGCTGAATTCTGTTTCCCCCCCCACTCTGGGCCGGTGGGGGTTATCACGGTCCCCACTGAAGAAAATATAATCCTAATTGGGCTACGTAACCTAGGACCAGTATCACTCTAAAACTAGAAAAGTACTGTTTTTAACCTGCTGTGATTACCTCTTACCTCTAACGGCAACCTCAACCTCACTGCCCCTTCAAGATGGTGGACGCGCCGCGCTCAGCCTTGCAGGGCCTAGAATCTATAGAAACTGTCCTAAATCGTCTGGATGCAATCTTCCAGAGCTTCTGGCAAAAGCTATGAGAACGGCAGAGAACCCAAGCGACTCAGCCACAAACAGACAGGCGGGACACCTTTGCACCGGAGAAAGGTGGGAACCCTCAGAACAAGGCAGGACAGCAACAGCTCACTTACCTGGTTACTAACCCTCTTGGGTCGAGCGCCTCCAGGGGTGTCACCTCCAAGCCCCAAACACAACGGCTGAAGATACCGGCCCCAAGATGGGTCCGCAGAAGGCGGAGGGGAGTGCTTCACTGCAAGATGGCGAGAGCAGGGCCTCAGCCACTGCAAAAGCCATACTCCTGTCCAGACTGGACCAGAGCAGAGCACCAGAAACATGCCGGAAACGACAAGCAAATGGAGGAGTTCAGCCATCATAGACCCCGCAGCCCACCGTTACACAAGCTGGCTCCCCACAAACTCGGCCTTCCACAAGCTCGAAGTACAGAGGGATGGTCCGTGCGGATCCTACTGGGCATACGCCACAACAACTACTGCGCTCAGAAGCCCCAAAGTCTGCGGGGCATCGGCTGACCGGTGAATGGGACTGTATCTCTGGCATAGTGCAGATCCAAACGCATAACTCTAGAACATGCTGAATATTTGTTTGGTTTCCTTTCATTATGCCTGCTGCTCACTTATTCTGTTTAAGATGCCTCTTGACCAATCTTTACTTCACTTTAGTCCGTGCAAATTATGCTTTCTATGCAAATATCCCTTAATCATGCACCACAAACAACTGCCAGTTAGTATAGCCTGTAAATATTCATGTTGCAGCGTGATAATCCCCTGACATAAATGAGCTTGTTTATATTGCCTACACCTCAATAATGTGTCTCTACTTCTAGGCCATATCTGCGAATTAATGTGATAATTCCATACTCACCTAGGCTCAGGGCCAGTGCAAGGATTTTTGCCGACCTAGGCAAAAGTAAAGTTTTCCGCCCCCCGTGACATCACAATGCCCCACCCATATGACCTGCCATGTTATCTAACGCCAGTGCTGCAGTGCCGCTGTGTTTACATTAAAAGGCCTGCAGGGACAGGCTATAGACACCAGGACCACTACATTAAGCTGCAGTGGTTCTGGGGACTATAGTGTTTCTTTAATGTGAGGTAAATTAGAGATTAGTGCCACGAATAATATACTAGATTACCTAGTTACAAGCAGATGAGGATGATGATGGGCTCTAGCTACAGTCTGGCTCCACTGGTCTGGTGTATAACAGGATCTCTGGAGGCTGTTTGTAACTGTGGTCACAAAAATCAATGTTCTGGGAGAACGAGAAGCAGCTCCATTTTTTGGGGGCCCTTTACACAGCTCAAGGTCTGGGTCCCAGGGTCCACCTTCATGTTCCACCAATGAGTTTGTTCACAGGAGGTGGAGTGTGTAGGGGATGTCCTGATTTGTGTGTAAGGAATGCATTGTGTGAATCTGTGTTTGTATGTGTAAGGGCTGCAAGGTGTGTTTCTGTGTATGTAAGGGATGAAGTGTGTGAGTCTGTAAGGGGTGCTTTGAGTGTGTTTAAGGGGTGCATTGAGTGTGTGTAAGGAATGCATTGTGTGTAAGGGATGCATTGTGTGTAAGGGTTGCATTGCGTGTGTGTGTGTGTAATGCATTGTGTGTGTAATGCATTGTGTGTTTTTCTGTGTGCAAGGGGTTCATTGTCTTTGTGTGTAAGGGGTGCACTGTGTGTGATTGTGTGTGTGTGATGGATGTCAGTCTCTCCCCCCTCCCTTGTCACTCTCTTCTCCCCCCCTCCCTTGTTACTCTCATTCCCCCTCCCTCCCCCCTCCCTGTCAAGTCCGCCTTACAGGTAGCGCCGGCCCTGCCTAGGCTGATGTGGCATCAAAAGATGCTTTTTAGCTAGCTAGGCAATGTTTAACTGTCTCTAATCACCATTATACTCTTTACAATCACTGTATGCCTACTATGTCAAGCTTACTGACCCCAACTTGACCCACTACAATAGACATACAAAGTTAGCCTGTATTTAGCATGTTTATAAACTTAAAAATTGTGCTTTCTCCACATGCCATGCAAATGTCAACAAATACTTGTTTGCAAATCAACTGTAACATGGCATCGCAAGCATGCCTCTGTTCTCTCATGCACACAAAAAAAAAAATTACAGACAGACCAGATGATGTGTTTGTTTCTTCAAGGCTGTTCATAACAGACAATTCAGGTTTTGTGTAATTATGTATTTGTTATGTTATTGGTATTGCTACTACTTGATCCAGCACGTAGAATTGTGTCACACAGAGGACTAACGAACCAAAGAATAGCCAGGATACTAGCCGAGGTCAGTGGACACAGAAAGGGACACAACGATAAAGGAAAGCCAGAAGTAAAGGATACCAGAATACATGATATGCTATGTTATTTTACAATGGACATACATCCTTTCCCTCTGTTTATTGGAAAGTATAAATCCATATCCGATGAGCATATTTTGGACAAAGGGAGGAAAAACATGTTGGTTTGTTCACTCTTCATTGTGCTTTAAATTTCAAGAAAGATCAGCTCTCTAAAGGCTCCTTCATTTGCTTTTGCAGTGATACTTTTGCATTGACCTTCAGGATCTCTACCTGTGTACATGGGGATTGTTACTGTTCAGATGTTTAATGAGATAAAATTCCTTACCCCACTTGAAGGAGAAAGCTTTCCATAGCTATGCAAGCCTGGGTCAAAGTGATGGTGGTGATCAGTTTGCTAAACCTTAGCCTATGGCAAATAACCTGTATAAAAAAAAAAATATGACTCTCTACTGGCTTAGGTCCAGACTCTCCAGAACAGGGGTGAGCAACCTTTAGTACTCCAGATGTTCTGGACTACACCACCCATAATGCTTTGCCAGCATTATGGATGTACAAGCATTGCACAACATCTGGATTGCCGAAGGTTGCCTCACCCTGCTTTAGAATATGTACCTTCATGCGCTGACTAACCCATGATGCTTCCCCTCCTTTGTCCACAATATCAGATCATCACTGCCATTCTGCTTGTCAATGCCCTTCTCCACCCTGTCCTCCTCTTTCTTTTACCTCTACTTGGCCCTATCACTTTGCACGCTCCCTCCCTCCCCCTTTCGATAAGCCTCTTTCACTCCACTCTGATCACTGATCTGACTAAAATATGAATACATATATTTCAAGTTACATTCATTTATAATTGAGCTATACTAAAATGCTCAAAAAAATAAAGGGAACACTTAAACAACACAATGTAACTCCAAGTCAGTCACACTTCTGTGAAATCAAACTGTCCACTTAGGAAGCAACACTGAGTGACAATCAATTTCACATGCTGTTGTGCAAATGGGATAGACAACAGGTGGAAATTATAGGCAATTATCAAGACACTCCCAATAAAGGAGTGGTTTTGCAGGTGGTGACCACAGACCACTTCTCAGTTCCTATACTTCCTGGCTGATGTTTTGATCACTTTTGAATGCTGGTGGTGCTTTCACTCAAGTGGTAGCATGAGACGGAGTCTACAACCCACACAAGTGGCTCAGGTAGTGCAGCTCATCCAGGATGGCACATCAATGCGAGCTGTGGCAAGAAGGTTTGCGGTGTCTGTCAGCGTAGTGTCCAGAGCATGGAGGTGCTACCAGGAGACAGGCCAGTACATCAGGAGACATGTAGGAGGCCGTAGGAGGGCAACAACCAAGCAGCAGAACCGGTACCTCTGCCTTTGTGCAAGGAGGAACAGCAGGAGCACTGCCAGAGACCTGCAAAATGACCTCCAGCAGGCCACAAATGTGCATGTGTCAGAAACAGAATCCATGAGGGTGGTATGAGGGCCCGACGTCCACAGGTGGGGGTTGTGCTTACAGCCCAACACCGTGCAAGATGTTTGGCATTTGCCAGAGAACACCAAGATTGGCAAATTCACCACTGGCGCCCTGTGCTCTTCACAGATGAAAGCAGGTTCACACTGAGCACATGTGACAGACGTGACAGAGTCTGGAGACACCGTGGAGAACGTTCTGCTGCCTGCAACATCCTCCAGCATGACTGGTTTGGCAGTGGGTCAGTAATGGTGTGGGGTGGCATTTCTGTGGGGGGCAGCACAGCCATCCATGTGCTCGCCAGGGGCAGCCTGATTTCCATTAGGTACCGAGATGAGATCCTCAGACCCCTTGTGAGACCATATGCTGGTGCGGTTGGCCCTGGGTTCCTTCTAATGCAAGACAATGCTAGACCTGTGGCTGGAGTGTGTCAGCAGTTCCTGCAAGATGAAGGCATTGATGCTATGGACTGGCCCATCCGTTCCCCAGACCTGAATCCAATTGAGCACATCTGAGACATCATGTCTCGCTCCATCCAGCAACATTGCACCACAGACTGTCCAGGTGTTGGCAGATGTTTTATTCCAGGTCTGGGAGGAGACCATCCGCCACCTCATCAGGAGCATGCACAGGCGTTGTAGGGAGGTCATACAGGTACGTGGAGGCCACACACACACTACTGAGCCTCATTTTGACTTGTTTTAAGGACATTACATCAAAGTTGGATCAGCCTGTAGTGTGTTTTTCCACTTTAATTTTGAGTGCGACTCCAAATCCAGACCTCCCATGGGTTGAAAATTTGATTTCCATTTTTTTATTTTTTGTGTGATTTTGTTGTCAGCACATTCAACTATGTAAAGAACAAAGTATTTCAGAAGAATATTTAATTCATTCAGATATAGGATGTGTAATTTTTGTGTTCCCTTTATTTTTTTGAGCAGTGTATATTCTTTCCAGTTCTTCATGGTTAATTAGGATGTTTGTAAGTGTCCTACTTTTGTTTTCCTTGTTTCTGTGCTCTGTTGATACTCTTAAAAGCTTAATTAAACTTTAATTTATGTAAATAAAACAGAATGTCCCTACAGCAACTATTGAATCATGTTGACAAAGGAATATTATCCGTGATTCAGATGAAATGACTCATGTCTCATCCTTCCTAAAACACTTGGAGAGATATTAGCAGACGCCTAGTGCTGCACAAAATTATCTGAAAGCATTCTGCTCATACAAATGTTTACTAGAAAATTAAACCAGAAATAGGACATCAACGTCCTGGTCAGTGACATAATATTATAATAGATAGTATATCAACATATTTTTAAACTCTTAAGATCATTCTTGACTGCTGGGGAAATTCACATTATCTGTTGTCACTACTGACCTTGGATTTTTAAGTTGTCCATACAACAAATAGTGGAGAGGAACACATACAACCAGCCATGACTAAATGCGAGATCTAATTTCAGGTAATCATTTAGACTGTGTTTTTGGAAATATTATGCCTTCCAAGATGTTCCTTCAGGGTGTCCGTACATACCAAAAAGTTGAAAACTGTATATTTTCACTGTTCTGTGATTTATAAATTGATATTGCAACTTAATTGGGGTTGCATCTCCTATCATATGGATGAAAATACGTAACAACTGATTATGTTTTAATAGTGTGGTTAATTATTTTTGTATTTTTCTTAATTTTATTTGTAGATTAGCTTTATTATTTTGTTTTAGTAAATGTATGTTATATCTTTACTGTCAAGTTATATATCTGTGTTATCTGCGGTACCCACTGAATTCATGTGTTATTGCATCAGTATTTTTTTTTTTTTTAAAGAAAGCGGTAAAAGCAGTGATTATATCCCCATAAATATTCTAATGCTTGGTAAGACAATATCACATTTGATTCATGGATCTCTGAATATACTGACGATTTTAAAAAGGTCCAATGTGGGACTGAGCAGATACAAAACGGATCCGCAACCCGGGTAGTGTCAGGCATAAGAGCGAAAGTTCATTCCACATAGTCAGGACATGGGTTGCCTTGGGGTTACTGGGCTATTTTAATTGTATACCAAATAAACAACCTTAAACCCTCAATGATCCAGGGTCACACTGCAGGTTGTTTATTTAAATTATTTGGGCAAAACAATATAAGGCGTAACAATTTATGTTTTATTATGCATTATTAACAGAACATTCTAATCACAATAACCACTATAGTGCTCTTCTGCTAGGATCTTCTGTTAGCTCTCTTGAGCTAAACCTTGCAGTGCAGTGCTAGTTCATTAGATGAGAGCATCAGCTGATCACTCTCAGCCAGTGAGCTAACCCCTGCGCTGTTGCACTAAGCTCAGGCACAGAACTTCCGGCTCGTTAATGGTTAATGGTGTTGTAGATGAGGCAGGGAGCAGCCCTGGCAGATCTCAGGTAAGATATTAAACAAAAATTCTAAAATGGATACCCAGAGTGTCCTCCTACTCCAAACATTATTCCCCCATAGGTATGTATAAATATTTTGTTTAATATTTTATAGAAATCTCTGTTCAGTTTGCTATAAGAATGCTGGTTGAACCCAATACTTAATTTTATGACTGTTTATTCATGTTTGCTTTGCCATTAGCTACTCTGTGTATGGCTTATCCCTGCCCAATATATGCTATTTCCTATATGTATGTTAGCTTACAAGATGAATGGCATTTCTCTGTGGGTATAGGAGTTAATATAAAAATCACAATTTATTTAATCTCCCATAATGCTCTTACAGCCATAATATTGACAGAGCATAGGAAGTGTAGTCCAAAACATTTGGAGTCCCAAAGGTTGCCTACTCCTTATTACTACAGTATTCTGGTATTCACAATTGAATACATTAGATCTTCTTCTTCTCCGGTAAAGTACGATGTGTGGTTATGGATATTGGATTAATGAACCCTGTACCACCAATGCACGCGCTTAGACTATATTCAGTCAGTATCATTAGATTCCCAGGCCTTCTAGTTCATGCACTTAAAAGCAGCAATGTACACGGATCACTAAACTGACAGACTTATATATTCAAACCAGCCACTTTCTTTTGGTTTCCTATATCTTACCCAATTAGAATCAGCAGTCACCACACAAGTAACTCGTTCATACTACCCTCCCTCATAACCTCGGCCCTGACACTCACTTAGGTGGAACCCAGATGCTATAAGGATGTCATGCCTAGCTTGGTGTGGTTTTTAGTATGCCCTCTTAACCCTAGTAAATGTCACAGAATGGCCAAATCACCACGTTTGGTGGTCTACTTCCCCATTGAAGCTTTTTAGATGGATTTCTCAAAAGATTTGTTATAAACTGTATTTTATTCTGTTTTAGGAATTGTTCATTGTAACGGATCACCTGGCACCCCGACTGGGTACCTCCGTTGAAGGATGCTCCTAGCGCTTCCTGAGGACTCCAAGCACTGCAGCAGCCACCACAACCACTGAACCGGAGAAGCATACAAATGCTCTCAAGCTGTAAGCAGCTGAACAGGAAAAGGAATCAGCCTACACTCCTAGCAATCAGCATACAATCCAATTCCCCCAATAACGAGACGACACTTCGTTTTTGAGGTCAAGCAGAACTGCCTGTACTGGCACATACAGCCTCTTTTATTAACAATCCACAAACATAGTACTGCCCACAGGGTTTTGAAATACAACCAATCAATCCATACAATACACAAAATCCTCCCCTCTGCCTGTGATATAATTACTGAACACAATGGTTAATATAATTATCACAGGCAGAGAAATACAGTATTATAAAACCTATCACAGGGATCCCAAAACATGCAATAACCCCATGAAATATATCCTCGGAACCAGGGGATCTGGGTGAACCACATATCCAAAATTCACCCAGATCCGTTCAGTAGTTTGGAAGATACAGTTTAATGCAGATTCCGCAGAACATATACAGGCTATATGAAAAATAATTACTGTACAATGTGTCCCCTGTTGTATAGTTTAAAACTACTGCACGATGTCTTTGAGCACCAAATACCGGTGAGATAGCACAGTGTAGAAAAGTCTGTTACAGGCAAATGCAAATATTACAAGTTTTAGAATGAAATATTGTATTTCTTAAACTGTGTACTTTGTCTTTAAGAGATATTGCAAACTGACAAGGTGTTAGAAATGGAACATATTGTTTTTCATAACTGTTTCTTTAAGCAATAACCTCAGTGCATAATATGTTTGTGCCATTTTGTCCCAGACGAATTACAATAACAATAATGCATAAACAAGCTTCAAGGCTATGCTACGACTCTTGCAGTACACAATATACAAGTTAATGGAACTTCCCCAAATCCAGGAATCTCCCGCGACTGTACACTTACGACTTAGTATAAACAACAGATAACCTATTCAGACTTTAAGATGCCATTTTGAACTAAGTCAGGAAAATTTCCATGACGTTTGCACCCTTTAGTTATGGCCTTGTATGTTTGCCAAATTAAGGGAGGTCCTAAATTGAATAAAGTAAAAGAAGTGTTACTTTTTCATATTTGAACTACAGTAACCTAAAATGGAGACACCTAAGGTATAAATAGGTGTACTTTTAAATGTTAAGACACAGAGGAGAGACTTGGAGACAGACGCTGCTCCATCTTAAAATGACAGAGAGGCTGACATGATGACATGTTCAGAAGGGTATGTTAACCTATTAATGATATTTGCAAGCATGTAATTTAATCTTATAAACTCTGCTATAATGGATTTTATATTTTTATATAATAAATATCCAAAAGACAAAACGATTGCTTCCAAGACAATCCTTATTTTATATTGTATTCTCAATTATTTATATATGTTAAATAGAGGATCTCTTACACTATATAAAATTATGGCTAAGATATCTGTATGGTTAGCCCTACTAAGTTCTATGCTTTAAGACATTATAAATAAGGGAACCACCAGCGGTTACAAGTCCAAACAGTGTCTGTGAGTTAAAATGTCTGCCATCCATTGTTCTCACCATGTGCCTCTGATACATGAAATGGTGGCCATCCAGTAACTCCACAGTTTGTCTGGTAGTCTATCCAGCCGGACCAACAGTGTTTTCAAATGCCATATATCCCAGGGCCATAGTCAGAAGGTGGGAGGCGGGCAAAAAGCCCCCTCCAAAAACAAGTGGCGAGGTCTGTTCCACAACATTCATATTCTCAGAAAAATACTAGTTTCCATCTCGTAACTTATCAACCAATACTACATTCTTTTACTATGTGGCACAAGTTAGATTGGCCAGACCGAGGAAGTTGGAAATATGGATGTTCCAATCATAACACATAGTTATGATGTTCATGTCTGGTTCAGATACTTCATCAAAACTCATGACCATCAGGAGAGGCTGGCCTTACAACAGTTAGTTTTATGCAAAATGCTCTACCCCATCACAACTTTACATCCAGCCTAGTTTTTATTTTTTTCTCACCTATCTTTTACTTCTTGCTTAGTTATCTTTTCTCACATATCTATCACAATAGTCTTTTCATTTTCATTTCATAATTTATACTGCTGGTCTGGTCCTCCAAGGTCCATATTTCTTACCCTTTTCCATCATAATTTATATTGCTAAACATAAATTTATGGTCTGCTAAAGTCCTCCAAGGTCTATATTTCTTACCAACCTAACCTAGGAACTAATTAGCATAGACAAAATGCTACTTATACCTCAACCCATTTACATTCACATTGGGGTGGGTTCTAGGATACTCATTCACCAGCACAACCCGGTTTGTACTCTAGAGTCTGTCTCTCTGAAACTGGGAGACTTTGTTACTTTCTACCAATTAATATTGTGTAATCAGCTAGGCTTATACCCAGCGCTGGCATAAGGTGATGTGCAAGTGAGTTGCCAGGGTTAGGTCTATTTGTAGCGCACTGCTATTCACATGTGTACTCAAAGAGTCAGGTTCACATGCTTTTTCTCACAGCTAGTCTCTTACACAAGTTAGTATTTATTCTGATAATTAATAATTTTGCTCTCTATTACAGGGTCACTCTCTTATTGACTCAAGCACACCCCAACAGACTTTGCCCTTATGTATTAGGCCATTGTATAGTACAAACTCAGCTGCCAAGTGTGCAACATCTTTAGAATACTCAGAGCTTGTAGCTGAGACCCGAGACACTGTTTGCTGAAAATATTTTTTTTAGTTCCATACTGCAAGCTGGGGATGTGACGGAGCGGCTTCTGATCTACACTGTAGTCTGGGGCAGTGACTCTGTAAGTTATTTTGTTCAACTAAGACATTCAACCAATTTAGAATAATTTGATGAATCCTTCTCATTGAGCAGTTCAGAGTTTTTGCTAGGATGTATTTAAACTAGGAGAGGGGGGCAAAAGGGTGATAAAACATCAATCCAGTTGCCCTCCAAAACAAGGACAGAAGGTGCCTGTAGCAAGTGTGATAAGCTTAGTCATGCCTACAAGTGCACACAGTTGAGGGGATAAGATCCATGAACTTGTGGCAATAATGGCAACTGATAGTGTAGATTTAGTCACTGTTGCGGAGACATGGTATAATGAGAAAAATGACTGGGACATAGCAATACCAGGGTACTCTTTATATAGAAAAGACAGGGAAGGAAAGAAAGGGGGAGGTGTGGCCCTGTATGTGAAGGATAGCATAATATCTAGCCTAATAAAAGTTAGTGTCCATTTGGGTTACGGTAGAATTTGGTAGTCACACAGTAACTCGTGTAGGTGTGATTTATAGGCCCCAAGGACAAATAGAAGAGTTCTACTAGTTCAGGAAATAGCTAAAATGGCAATGAAGGACAAATGAGTCATTTGTTACATGTGAGTTTACAGAGGAAGAGGTTAACAGCCGAATGCGCTAACCGATTGCGCCACAGAGACAGGTTCTATTTCAGCTGTCAAAAGTAAAGACAAATAAGGCAATGGGACCTGATGGTATACACCAAAAGTTATTAAGAGCTTAGTGGTGTACTAGAAAAACCATTAACAGATTTATTTAACCAATCATTGTTAACAGGAGTAGTTCCAGAAGATTGGATGTTAGCGAATGTTGTGCCCGTTCACAAGAAAGGTAGTAGGAAGGAGTCATGCTGCTTTAGGCCAGTAAGCCTTACTTCAGTAGTGGGGAAAGTAATGGAAACCATATTAAAGGATAGTGTGGTGGGACCGCTGTCTAACTGTGAATCGCTCTTTCCTATGTGTGGATTTCCCCTCCGAAAAAAGTGTGTTCACTCTTTGTAATTTTACCCCTTTCTGTAATTTTGACCTAAATCATGCAAAGTACCTTTTAACCACACAAGAGCGCTCTGGCACATGGAGCCCTGTGCGCCGGACCACCCCAATACTCCATTTAGAACGTTCAGTTAGAATGTTAACACTTCGTTAATGAGGTGTGAAAACGTCAAGGGAACAAGCAGCGCCTGCTTCCCCTGGGTAACCACCAGTTCATATCTCTGAACGCCCACCAGGGGGAGCATTCGTCTCCTGAACCACCTGCGAGCACTGTCTTCGATCCCCATGTCGGGGATCGTCCTACCCACTCCCCAACGGAGCTACAATCACTTCCAAGCCCCCCCACCTGGGAACTACCAGGCTAGGCCCGTAGCTGCCCAGGAAAATGCTCTCTCCGGCGGATACCTGCATGGGGGTATCCACCGGAGAGAGGGAACGCGCGCCAGCGGGGAATCTCACGGCTGCAGTTCAGGCTGGCTGTGTGGAAGTCCGTGCTGACCACTGGGAGGAGCGCTCATTCAAACTGGGTTTGCACCATTCTCCTCATTGGTCGGCACGAGTAAGCCCTGAGTGGTCGCTGTGGGGCGCCGGCGGCTAATCAGAGCAGAAGCGCCAGTTCAAATGGGGTCCCGCACCTTTTCCTCTGATTAGGCGGCGAAGCCCCTCTCGTCCCTGGGCGCTGATTGGCACAAATTGGTTTTGCGCCTTTCAGCAGATAGGCGCAACAGAGTTTTGCGCCTCTTCTTTGGATTGGACGGCGAAACTCCTTCCTCATCTGAGCTCTGATTGGCGCGATTTGGTTTGCTCCGTTTCAGCCGATTGGCTGTTGCTTGGTTTATGCGCGAAGTTTGAATTCGCCGAACTAAACCAAGCAACTCCCTGGAACTAATTTTGAGGATGTACCGAGCCTCGAGCTCCAGAGTTTGAATGCTGATATCTCGTGTTCTGTACATCCGATCGTCCCGCTTTTTCCAGGGATCCCAGATGGGACCCGGGGCTATTTAGCAATTAAACCCTGTAACCCCTTCCCACCCCAGGTGCCAAGCCCCAATGTATGTATGAATAATAAGTGCAAGATAATATATAGTACAGAATATATGATAGAGTCCTAAACTCTACATCTGAGGAAAGGGATTTAGGGGTAATTATTTCTCATTACGTAAAGGTAGGCAGACAATGAAATAGAGCAGCAGGAAATGCTAGCAGAATGCTTGGTTGTATAGGGATAGGCATTAACAGTAGAAAGAGGGAAGTGCTCACACTGGGGAGACCTAACTTGGAGTATTGTACGCAGCACTGGAGACCGTATCTCCAGAAGGATATTGATACTTTAGAGAGTTCAGAGAAGGGCTGCTAAACTGGTTCAATAACTGAAGGCTAAAACTTACAATGAAAGTTTAAAGGAACTTAACATGCATAGCTTGGAGGAAAGACGACACAGGGGGAATATGATACAAACATTTAAATACATCAAGGGAATCAACACAGTAAAGGAGGAGACTATATTTAAAAAAAGAAAAACTATTACAACAAGAGGACATGGTCTTAAATTAGAGGGGCAAAGGTTTAAAAATAATATCAGGAAGTATTACTTTACTGAGAGGGTAGTGGATGCATTAAATAGCCTTCCAGCTGAAGTGGTAGAGGTTAACACAGTAAAGGAGTTTAAGCGTGCGTGAGATAGGCATAGGGCTATCCTAGCTATAAGATAAGGCCAGGGACTAATGAAAGTATTTAGAAAATTGGGCAGACTAGATGGGTGGAATGGATCTTATCTGCCGTCACATTCTATGTTTCTATTTAGATTACATTTATTTGCTCAGCGTATTGGTCTAATCCTTCTCCACCACACTCAATCAATCATAGTTGTTCAGGCTGGAATACATTTTGACGTTTATTAATACCGAGATATGGTATTGAGAAAAGAACCGGTTTATAGAAAACTAAGCTCCAATTTCAATTGCTTGCAAAAAGAATGCAGAAAACATAAGTGCCTAACACAAATATGGCAGTCCTACAACATGACACTGAATAAATCTTACATTTTTGTGGCAGCCACCCCAAAAGGATGAGGGGTTTCACCACTAGAGATGTTCTTTCCCCCTATCCAGCGTAATGCTTTCCAAATCCCAAGGTCGGTATAGCTGTGTAGCTCTTACAAGAGCTGGTGATTATAGCAGGTATAGCGGCTCCCTACAAACATTAGATGAGACTATGTTGAGGGTAAGAATGGAACTGGTTTATTGGTAGTCACACTGGCCTTTTATGTCAATTCCCATGCAAGGGGCACTCCCCTCTGGACCTGAGAGTACACTACAGTAAAATCACCCATATAGGTTCGGGAGTTCAGGATTCCCATGGAAGTCTCCGTTTTGACTGACCGCACACAAGGCTCTTGCCCCAAAAGAGTTCCATAAAATCAGGCTGTGCAGTCGGTTTCTTTCGCAGCTAACGTTGGCTGCTGCCAAGTGTTCGGCTATTCGACCGGCGGCCACCCACTCAGAATGTTGGTATAATTGCAGTTACTTGAGGTGCGAACAAAGGTGAAAATGGTGAAAAAGTTGCACACTCCTGCCCTGGGTGGTCAGGCTGTTCGGTATACGAAATAGATAGGTCTCAGGTGTTCAGAGAGTTTGTATACCAAACTATGCAGGATATCAAAATAAACTAAAATTAACAGCATATAATCCAGTGAGAGGGAATACGCCAAATTATAATTTGTTTATTGTGTTGAAAAAACTGAAATAAAGTAAATATGGATTCACTGACAAATGTGTAACTATTTTTTTAAATTAAATATTCTATCTGAAATGTGTGTGTCATCAACACAGAGGTATAGGAACAATAGCTTCTTCAAGTAGCACAAATGTTTGGCATTCCAAAAGGCTACGCCTGTGCATAATATTTTCGTTAAAGGACCACTCTAGGCACCCAGACCACTTCAGCTTAATGAAGTGGTCTGGGTGCCAGGTCCAGCTAGGGTTAACCCATTTTTTCATAAACATAGCAGTTTCAGAGAAACTGCTATGTTTATGAATGGGTTAAGCCTTCCCCTATTTCCTCTAGTGGCTGTCTCATTGACAGCCACTAGAGGCGCTTGCGTGCTTCTCACTGTAATTTTCACAGTGAGAGCACGCAAGCGTCCATAGGAAAGCATTGTAAATGCTTTCCTATGCGACGGGCTGAATGCGCGCGCAGCTCTTGCCGCGCGTGCGCATTCAGCCCAGGAGGAGGATCGGAGGAGGAGAGGAAGCAGAGAGCTCCCCGCCCAGCGCTGGAAAAAGGTAAGTTTTTAACCCTTTCCCCTTTCCAGAGCCGGGCGGGAGGGGGACCCTGAGGGTGGGGGCACCCTCAGGGCACTATAGTGCCAGGAAAATGAATATGTTTTCCTGGCACTATAGTGGTCCTTTAAAGGACCACTATAGTGCCAGGAAAACACTAGTTTTCCTGGCACTATAGTGCCCTGAGGGTGCCCTCACCCTCAGGGTCCCCCTCCCGCCGGGCTGGATGGAGAGGAAAGGGTTAAGTCTTATCTTTTTTCCAGCGCCAGGCGGGGAGCTCTCCTCCTCCTCTTCGGCTGAATGCGCATGCGCGGCAGGAGCTGCCCGCGCATTCAGCCAGTCACATGGGAAAGCATTCACAATGCTTTCCTATGGACGCTGGCGTCTTCTCACTGTGATTTTCACAGTGAGAAGCACGCAAACGCCTCTAGCGACTGTCAATGAGTCAGCCACTAGAGGCTTTAGAGGCTGGATTAACCTATTTATAAACATAGCAGTTTCTCTGAAACTATATTTATTAAAAAAAAAAGGGTTAACCCTAGCTGGACTAGGCACCCATTAAGCTTAAGTGGTCTGGGTGCCTAGAGTGGTCCTTTAAAACCTCAACAGGTAAGTAAAGCACATTTTTTAAAATTTGGTTTTACAGGTTTGACACCTGTAAACACCGAAAGGTTTGACACCTTAGGGACATAATTTTACAGGTTGATCACACTTTATTTTTTTTGGCAAATATAGAGATGATTGTCTCTCTCTAATAAAATGCAGTTTTTTTTTCATAGACTTCAAGATGTACTTTATAAAGTTTAATGTACGTTTTAGATTTACAGAAGAGAGGGCACTGCATTGCACTGCTCTCCGCTGCTGCACTGAATGGGTAATTAGGACATTTCCTGCCCTGTTGTAGTTGCCATAGCAATTCATAGGAAAATGCACCTTTTTTTTCTTCTTCAAATTTTCAAAAAAGTAAATGCTATGTGGAGGTCAAGATCAGTGAATCCAGATTTAAGTGTGTGAATGTTAGAGAAGGGATGAACCTTGGAAACCGGTCGGTATGTTGTGACCACAAATAAATATTGGCTTAATACAGGGCTTTCAGCAGACATTTAGAAATAAACCCTTAGTGTGCTAAAACAAGCTTCAAAACTCGAATATCATACTATTTTTTTAAAGCTTTAGACTAAAGCAATATTGACAGATCAGACGAGATAAGCTATTACAAAATTTGTGTGTCTAGGAAATTTGACCACATCTACATGCCATAAGGTATTTAATATACCTTCTTTTTGCCTAAATAATTTAAAAGGCTTTGCATAGGTATGTGCCAGACACAACCTAATGTACAGTAAATGGTCTTCCTTGTGCCCTCGTTTAGGTCTTTATGGACAATCTTTCACAAGTTTGTGTTACTTGGAGATTATTAATGTCCACATTCATCTGTGGATACATCTTTATTTAAAGAGCGCTTATAAAAGAATCCATCTTGATCTTAATTTTGAAAACGAACCTAAGGTTACTTATTACAGAGAAGATGGGTATTATTGGAGGAAGAACGGGAGAGCAAGAAACAAAGTCTTAAATTCGATTGGGTGTTTCACACTTGTCTTATGTTTTATGGGCTCTAATCAAAGAATGCTACTACTTAGAAGAAAAAAAAATAAAGAGATATGGTTTGATTATTGTAATTTTATATTCAACTGAATTTATGCTGCAGAACAATATGCTGTTTTAAATAAGTTGAATATACATTATTGATATAAATAAATACCAGAGTTAGATGCTGTTCTACCAAATATTAGAATAGAGCAGTTGTGTGGCCTACTCGCCTTTGTCAGTCCTTGGTTATACACTGAATTAAGGCAAATTGAAATGCAAATGGAAAAAATTAAGGCAAGCATAGATGATTTGGCAAATTATTCCACTGAGCTTGGCTATTTTAGCCTCAGTTCTGCTATTCAGAATTATTTTTATTTTTTTAAATATGGAGTTTAGTGAATAACCTGGATAGTGTGAATATTGGTACCACATGATGTTTAAATATCTCAGAAACAGCTGACCTGGGACTTTCACAGGCTAGTATCTAGAGTTTAAAAAAACACATTCAGTAAGCAGAGTTGGTAAGAAACATAATTTTAACAAGAAAAATAAGGATATTTTGGTTGCACTTGTCTGCTAAGAATAAGAACATCAGGGTACAACAGGTACATGATCATAAAATTGAAAAGCTAACTGCAAAAACTTTGCCAGTTCTATTGGAACTAAACTATGCTGTAATACACATTTTGTGCAGTAAGAATGTACCATAAATAAAATTAATTTATGTATTGTTGATTACCATGTGCATTCCTTTTATTGCCAGTTTATCCTTATTTAAGTGGATACTGTTAACAGTCTATGTTAACAAGTTTTGCTGTTTGTATCCTCCTCAACATGCGCTGGTCTTGGTAAGGTAATACAGTATGAGCAAGATATTACATTGCTGAAGAGGTATTTGGTCAAATTAGAGAACTTGGCACACAGGTATTCAATACAATTTAATGTAGTTAAATGCAAAGTTATGCATTTTGGGATGAGGAATGCACAAGTTATCCGTACCTTACGTGGTTCTGAGGTAGAGACATTTTTTTAAATGAGAATAGATATAGACAACAGACTAGACAACAATGTGCAATGTCAGATCTTGTCATGCATAAAAAGGGGTATTCACTGGACAAAAATAGAATTATGCATTTTGACAAATCAATGATAATACCCAATTTCTTGTTACCCATTACAAAAATGTATGATATGGAACGAGAAGTGCAGAGGTGAGCTACACAAATAATAAGTGGAGTGGAAGATTTTAGTTATGAAGAAATGTTACAAAGCTTAAACTGGTTTACTTTTAAAAAAGCAGGCCAGAGAAGAGCTGCACATACATATATATTTATAAATACGTATAGGGCCATTACAAACCGCGCTCTTGTAACCTGTTTATTAACGGGACCATACAAAGACGTAATCTGTTAAGAATTAAAGAAAAAATGTTTTGACTATGTCAGATGATACTTTACAGTAATAGGATAAAAGATGTGGAATGGTCTGCCTAAAGAGGTTGTTTTAGCACATTCTCAACAGATTTGTAAAATAATGTCTACATTCTTAATGTCAAATATTTTTTTGTTTGCTTTCTTTTTGCCTATATTACTATGTACCTATGAAAGTGTATCAGTAAAATAATTCTGCAGAACGTTTGTGAAGCTTTTCAGTAAGAATTGTCAAGTTCCTAAAGTGCTTTGTTCATTCTACATCTCAGAGAAATTTGTCTGTTCTAGGGGGAAAAACAGGTCCTTCCAACATACATATACTTTAATATTGCAGTTACTGAGTGCATGCATTAAGAATAACATTATCTTTAAATAATTAACAGTCATAAATGATATCTAGACCATATATTTAATGGACAGGTATTTGTTCATCAAAGTTGATATGATGTAAGAACTCTGCAAGAACTTTGGAATACCTCCTTATGGCCAAAACTGGTAATGCAGGAAAAGCCAAAGGAATTGGCCACCATCAATTATTATTTGGTATTTATACTGCATCAACATGTTCCCCAGTGCTGTGCAATAGAGGGAATGCAGAGAAAGGATACAAAAGAAACAGAGCACCCTGGACGTAAAGTTAAATATTGAACATATCTTAAACATTCTGTCAGTGAATTCTTGCTTTTTAAAGAAACACTACTCTAAAAAAAACTTCACGAGGATAGTCAACAAACACAGAATTAATGAAATTTATTGAAAACCTGAGGTATGTGGCTATTATAAAAGTATGGCTATTTATTACAGTATAAATCTCATGTTATGGTATTCATTTAAGGCTCTTTTTTAAAAGATTAATTGGCAAATATTTCCCCCATGGGTATCCAGATGTTTTTACACTGAGTGGCATGATAGAGGAACTCTTCTCCTGCACCCTGATGGACATCATCCCACTCTCTGGGAAGACCGTAATTCACCCACGTGCGCTTACAGTTCTCTGCAGACGCCCACTCCACAAATTTAGAACCCTGATGGAGAGACAGACGTAAGAGACAGTTAAAAGGTTACCAGAGTACATAGTTTCATAGTAACTATGTTCTATGTTACAATAAACATGAAATCAGTAACTTGTATCAAAATCTTTGGAACATATTAAAAAACTCGATCATAAATTCAACAAAATCAAACAAAAATAGGGCAAATATAATATAATAAAAAAATGAATAAAAAACATAGGTATAATAGAAAACTAAATGTCTTCTCATAGTGCTTCCTTAAAAACAATATAACCAAAAACATTCACTGTAATGGTTACGGTGTTAGGAGAGCCGTGGCATCTCCCATGTAAGCAGTTAAACAGTGTCAGACCGATCTTACCTGTGCTCTGCTCCCTGCCTCTACTACCTCGGACAGAGAACCAGAAGCGGTCTGTCTGAACTAAGCCCTGTGGTACAGGGCCCATTAGCTGAATGCAATCTGGTGATACTTAGCTCAGATAGGCTGGCCTCTAGCTTTCCCATGGAAGTAACGCAGGCAGAGACAGGTGTCTGGCAGATCCCAAGTAAAAAGTCAAACCATTGTTACCTGGCACCATAACTACTACAGCAATACTATAGTGGTTATGGTGCTTCGAGTGTTCCTTTAAATAAGAATAATACATTAAATTCAATGTAAATCAAAGAAAATAAAATTGAAAATTCAAAAACTGTATAAAATAAGTGATTTGACTTTGAGTTTCCTCACAAAGTAGAGCAGAATAAACTCTGTTTTTTTGTTTTAAAATATCTTGACTCTATGAAAAAAATGTAGTTTACACGTGTCATATACGAAGCTAAACATAACTAAAATGAAAGTGGCATTATCACTTTCCTAACAAACAGGTCAATGTAGTAAATATTTTCCCGCCTGTTTGGCAATGTGCCTAACCAGCTGGAGGGGTTGGGGGAGATTTTCCCATCAAAGAGATGCAGATATTTTCTATAGAGCTTCTTCTATAAATATTTCAACTATTTTCTTTTGGGGAAATACAGGACGGATGTTAGCACTAGTTAATCAATAGAGGCAAGGACTTTTGTAAAATAAAGGCATACTTTATTTCTTATTTTTAAGATAAACATGATGCTACAATTTTAAAAAAAAGTTTTTAAAACGATAGCAGCTGTGTATGCTTGTGTGTTTGAAAGGCATTGCTTGGCTCTCTCTTTGGGTATTGTAAGGTTAATGGGTAAATATCATAGATATATATTGATAAGCTAACTCACTAAACACTGAATTTTGTATGAATGGACAAAATCTGGCTAAAATGGCCAAATTCTGACTGGAATTGCAGGTCTCATATTTACTAAAGCTAATTCCAGTCAGAATTTGGCCAAGGAAAAATAATCTCCACCAATTGGCAAAATGTATTTGGTCCTGTTTAAGAAGCTGCACCCTAAAACAAAGTATAGGATCCAAAATATTTATCAAACACTGATTTTAAATAAATGAGTAAATAATAACTACTTGCATAATACAAAAATTGGAAGTGAATGCAGGATGCACATTGACAAATTATTATTCATTTGCTTTTTGCAAGTGAACGATTAATTCGAAGTACTGTAAATGTAGAACGTGTCAGAGAGCAAGTAGTTAAATAACTTTCGGCGACGCGAGGATTCATTGTGTGGCAGTTGGTCAGTAAAATATAAATAGTAAAACTAAATAAACCTATAACTGTCAATATGACCCCCATATTACTGTACGGTAGGTATTCCCTTATAATGTTTTATTGAGCATTATTAGTGAAAGCAGTACATCTTGCTTACATTCAGCAGTCAAACGGGGATGTAATATTCAATAAACAGTGCCCCCACTTCCACGAGGCATGTTGGGGATATATCTACTAAACAGTAAGGGGTCAGTGGCTGATCGCTGTAACAAAAAACTAAGGACTGGGCAGCCATCTCGTCCTAATCTGCAATGTGTGCCCTGGATTTGCCTTGGCTGAACTGGTTTATGATATTTGCTGAATTGTTAATATAAATGTAAAAGGAAATAGAGTACTGCATTAAAAAAAGGCTAATATACATGTTTTGGGTGATTTTCAATGTTTTGTTCAATGGCCTAATTTCCAAAAAAGCCACATTTCTCCTTTAAACATGACTTGGCTTGAGAAGAGCATAACTTAGGGTTATTCCCACGACATGCATGCATATACAAGTCTCTACATGTCGACGTGTATAGAGTGTATACCGACATAAAGGTAGTGACTCTTATTACGCACTTTTTATTTACTTAGCATCAAGGAAGCCATCCCAGAGAGCTTTTGCTGGCACTCGTTCCATAGGTTCAAATGTAGAATAGAATTTGCTTTCTATATGGAGACACCCTGTCCTTTGTGCATGACAGATACACGAGTAGTTAAAAAACCTTAAAAGGTGAACAATACAAAAAGATATGGCAGCGTTACCTCTGCAGAACCGAAGTACCACATGGCCTGTACATCTTGGTGCTCTGCTAAATATTTGGACAAATGGTCCCGTCCTCCAGTTAGAATGTTTACAACTCCTCCTGGGAGATCTGATGTGTCAAATACCTAAACACACAAAAAACAAAGCATGAGAGGACAAAAGGAAAAAAAATACAGATCAGAAAATGCAAGTGTATTAATGTAAACATTATGTTGTCTGTTACACATTTTAAGAAAAATAGGCTTTCCTTAGTTAATGAGAGAACCAAGATGGCTTTTTAAATATTATATATATATTTTGTATTGAAATATATATATATATATATATATATATATATATATATATATTTCAATACAAAATGTTCATTACGAATACCTAAATGGCAAATACTTTTTGGTAAGTAAAAAAAAAAAAAAATGATATATTTTTTTTTTCTTTATTTAAACTGCATATAATAAAATATTTTTTTCTCAAATTTTCCTAGGACTTACATCTGTTTCTTGTGTATTAGAACAAACAAGTCACAAAGTATTATTGTTGGCATTTATATAGCTCAAACATATTTCACAACTATAGAAAGGGGATATTTAGACGTGTAGAATACCCTTCTCACACAAGCTTACAATATATGATGAACTTACAGTCTAGGCCATAAATTGTGCTAAACCTATGTTATGCTTTATATTGTGTGCCATATTATGAGCAGTTTGACTTTAAAGGCACACTATAGTCACCAGAACAGCTACAGCTTATTGAATTTGTTCTGGTGAGTAGAATCATTACCTTCTGGGTTTTTGCTGTAAACACTGTCTTTTCAGAGAAAATGCAGTGTTTACATTACAGCCTAGTGACAACTCCACTGGCCACTCCTCATATGGCTACTTCAGGTGCTTCCTGGGGCAGTGCTGCACACAGTGCAGTACTGCCATTCAGTGTCTCCATCCTCTGCATGCAGACACTGAACTTTCCTCATAGATATGCATTGATGAGGAGATGTTGATTGGCCAGGGCTCCTTGACAGTCTCAGCCAATCCTATGGGAAAGCATTGTGATTGGCTCAAAGAATCACTTCTGATGATGTCAGCAGACAGAGGCAGACAGGGACAGAGGAAGCAGCTGCAGACTTGAATACTAGTAAGATTTTACTATATTTAGGGGGGGCAAGGGGAGCTACATTGTGTTTTTAACACTATTGTATCAGGGATACATGTACAATATAGATTGTCAGGGTTATTCACTAAAGTGGAAAGCACAGGGGACTCAAAGTAACTTTCAAATGTAAGGTCACTGATTAGCTAAAATTAGAAGAATTCTCCCAGCCAGCTATGCTTTCAGATCAGCTACCATGTCCTTCAATCTGAAATTCACTTTGAATTCACTGCAGTTCTTTCTATGGTGAATAACTCTGTATATGTTTTAAACACTTCAAAGTCAGGTTTCTCATAATACGGCACATAATTCAAAGCATAACATAGGTTAAGCACCGTTATACAGTGGATCTGTTTGTACAAAGTTCCCCAAATAGAAATGAATGAGCTGTCAATGTTTCCAAAGAAACCAAATAAGATTAAAAATAAGCTTCTATTAGAAAAAGTTTAAGAATTAACGCAGTGAATAAATAAATAAAATACAAGTACATTGACATCCAAATAATGAAGGGAGTATTAAATATTAATTAACAGAACAAATTACTATTCCTGTAAATCAATGTGAAATTATATTGATTCTAACCCTAACCTCTTACCTCACATGACAACTTCCCAAAATATTCAAGAAATTTATTTTCCACTTATTGAAAAAGCAATGATTGTGTTCACCTTGCTTGTGTATTACAAACAAAGCACCATTTCATCCAAAATCAATCAAAAAGCAAGAAAGCAGCAGTGCAAATGCAATTATTAAACAGTTAATATAAAAGCTAATTTACAAAATAATCTTGCACAGTAATGAGGGATGTCAAAAGGAAATTCACAAAACATGGTACACGATAAAAATAAGTAGTTATGATTTTTTTTTTAAGTTAAACAGGATATTTCTTAGTATTGACTTCAAGTCAAAGCATCAGGTACTCCCACCACTAATACCGCATTTAAAATTAGTACACCACAATAAGTGAGTTCTTTACATTTCTGTTAAAATCTTTCCATTTGGTGGTTTGTCATACAACTACACTTAAAGAACACAGTCGCACGACTGACAGATAAAACATGCAATTCTAAACTAAAAAAAAAAAAAAGATAGAAAGCCAATATCTAAAAAAAAATTTACGTTTACAAAGGAACCCACAGTGTTTGGTTGTGTCACTCACATCCATTTTAGGTAGCAGTAATTTTTAATTAGTTTGCTGTTGAACTTGGCACCGAAAGAGTACCAACAGGTAAATTAAGCCAGCTAATTACATACACCAGTGTAGAATAAATAATCTTGAAATCAGGGGTAGGCGTATAAACTCACTGGTAATTAAGGGGTTTCTAGGCTTAGGGTTGGAGGAGTGATAGATAATTACAGAAACCTTTTTTTTTTTTTTTGGGGTGGTGTTATGGCTTTGATCACAAATCTTAATAAGACTGTCTAATCATAATTGATAACCTCATAAAACGATTGTGCACACTCATAATATTATGCAATTTTATGTGAAACTAAAACAACCCACTTTTTCTATTCATAATTAATATTCAAGTACAAGGCTTAACGCATTCTGCAGAGAAGAGAGAGCTGTCAATCAGCCTCCAACCACTCTCCTTAAAAGGACTCTCCAGTGCCAGGAAAACAAACCCCTTCAGTGCCTTATCTGTATCCAGCGCCGACATCATCCAGTGGCGGAGACCTATTGCACATGCACGCTCGGCGGCAGGGAAGACTTAATGCGCATGCGGAGCATTAGACCTCCCCATAGGAAAGCATTGAAAAATGCTTTTTCTATGGGGATTTTAGCGACGCTGGAGGTCCTCACATAGCGTGAGGACGTCCAGCAATGCTATAGCACACTTATTGAAAACTGCAATAATTACACTTGCAGGGTTAAGGGTAGTGGGAGTTGGCACCCAGACCACTCCAATGGGCAGAAGTGGTCTGGGTACATGGAGTGTCCCTTTAACTGAACACACTATGCAGGTAGAGTCTGACAGCTCCGGTCTGACTCATTTATAGGAAACAGTAACTCACAGGAACTTTCCTTTTGTATTAATATCATACCTGCATATTAACCCATGCGATGGTACTCCCACTTATCTCTATAAACAGGATTTACCACACTACAACGGTCATGGTAACTAAATGGTTTGCAGAGATAGTAAGTTGGAGGGGGAATTTGAGTCCAGACATGGAATCTGTTTGCTGCGTATCATAGCACCTTTGGTGGGTGGATGTTATCTATACCTCCCAAGTGTTCCTATTTAGGAGGAACAGTCCCTATTTTGGGCCAAAACCCTATTTTGGGCCGTAACTTACAATAAGTGTGTCTAGAAATCAGTCTGTGCAAATAAGATACATTGTTTGTATCCTAAATTACATTTTAGCTGCATAAATTGCTAAATTCCTCTTTTCTAGAAGCTCTATATTGTTGATGTGTCTGAATGTATAGCAGAGCTCCCCAGTATTGTGTCTTTAAAGGGACGCTATAGGCACCCAGACACGTTCATCTCAATGTCCCTGTAATTTTAGCCACTAGAGGCTCTTCCTGGCCTTTCACAGAGATTGACTCCGTGAAGCGACGCTGGAAATCCTCAAGTTTTGCATGAGGACATTTAGTGTCTGCTAAATCCCCAGAGGAAAGCATTAATCCAATAGGGAAGGCCTAATACGCGTGTGGCACTCACCGTGCATGTGCATTAGGCTACCCTCCCATCAGCTGACGGAGGAGGAACCCGAACCAGCACCGAGGGACCTCGGCCTGGAATCATGTAAGTGTAAAAATGCCATTATTTGCCACCAGGGGGACAAAGGAACATTATAGTGTTCCCGTAACTTACAATAAGTGTGTCTAGAAATCAGTCTGTGCAAATAAGATACATTGTTTGTATCCTAAATTACATTTTAGCTGCATAAATTGCTATCAGCAAGTTACTTAAAATTTCTCAGAACAGCCCAGCCCATGGCCACCCCCACCACTCACACCCCTAAAATTAAAGTGACTGTCTTATTCCAATATTGTTGGGAGATATGTCAATCACAAGTGGGTGAGTGGAAATTTTAAGCCCAAATATAGATAATGTTTTTGAAAAAAAATTATGCAAAGAAAAAGATTCAAAATTCCTGAATTTCTTGCAAGTTCCCGGAAATTCCTTAATTCCTGCAGAAAGCTTTTCCCAGGCTAGCAAATAGCTGACACAACCACGGTTTTCTCATTTTATTCACGGAGAGTTCTGAATTCATTCCATAAACAGCTGCTCAGCAAGGGTTGTGAAACATGCAATTACTTTCAGAAGCATCATTTCAGTGAAGCTTTGGAGTACCAGTAATTTCTATCATTATCAGACTTGTTTTGATGAGCATAGAAATGAAAATTGCAAATATAAAAGACATGGAGAATTTCAATCATAAAATGAAGGTTACATAATAAGGCTTTTAAATAACAGAAAAATCTAAAGTTTTATAACTGTAATTAAAACGTCCTTGCCAAGTTGTAGCACAAATGATGGTGGTTTATGGTGGAAGACAATTTCAGAGTCCTATAACCTTTTAATATATTAATTTTACGACAAGTTTCTCAACACAATGTACTGATTGAATATGAATACCTGAATCAAATCTTGTCCTCTACACATTGTAAGCTGGTTTGAACAGGGTCCTCGTCAGTTTATTGTTCCTGTCATAATCTGTCATAATATTTTAGTGCTGCAGAATTTATTGGCGCTACATGAATGGCAATAACAATAAAAACCACAACAATAGCGTTAAACGAAAAATAAATGTTTACTAAAACTGAACTCCCCCACGAGTTGCTTGTGCACACATATTAATTTACAAATTCCTGTGGTGACCTGATTGCATTCCCTTCCTGAGCGCTGTCATGATTGGAATATTTATGATCAATCTGCTTTGCCAGACTTCCTGCACATTTACATTAGAATTCTGGGCAAAATAGAGATATCTGCCATCTTGTAAGCAATGCTTCTAAGTGAGGATCCATTTTGAAATAGCAGCACTGAGGGAAAATGATATGGGTCTTGGCAGAACTGTAAATTAGTGTAGATTTACACACTTAAACCAAAAAACAAACACATCAGAGAAATCCAGTTAAAGATAAAGTATCAATACAAATTTATTTGCTTTTTTTCATTTAAGCAGGACACAGATTGATATGTAAAAATTAGTTCAAATAAAATATTAACTGTATAATTCGTATAAAAATGTATATAGTCAGAGTTAATTTCCCAAGTAGGGTGGTGAGCAGGTACGGCAGGTATTTTAGGCATTTTGAACCCCTTCAAGCGACATTGTAGATGCTGTAACTGCTTAATCTCACTGAATTGGTTATTGTGCCAGGCGCCATCCTTCCATTTAACATTAAACCTTTTTTTAATGTAATGGTAAATATGAGTCCCCACAGCACCCATCCTTCTGTGCCACTTGGACTAATGAGGAAGCATTAGCCCAAACAACAAAAGGTGACTGGGATTGGCTGAGAGTATCAGCTTTCAGCCTATCACAGCATCCATGGCTAGTATGAATCAGCATGGCTAGAGGGAAGTGTAATCTCTGTCGTAGCCATGCATCCAGTGGGGGCTGGACTGCGGGAAGTCAGGGATGCTTATTTTGTGTTTTAAATGCTCTACAATCTATACTATAAACCAATTTCTACACTACAGTGTCCATTTAAAGGAAGACTCCAAACACCATAACTACTACAGAATGCTGTAGTGGTCATGATGTTTGTAGTGCCCTGTTGTAAGAAATTGATATGGAAGACACTGCAAAGTTGTATATAAATTTCTCTGTCTGTCACTGGTTTCACAACTTGAGGTCATCTACTTGATACCAGTGTGCTAATAATCAAAGCTTTCAGTTGCACTGTACAGCACCCAGCTAAAACAACAATAGCTTAGATCCCTGCCAAACAGTTTTTCATGCATGTTATCAGGAGATCAGAATGTCAGAGAACCGAACATTAAGTGGGTTATGTAAAAAATATTGTGTACATCTTTTCTATAATTTATGAAAATGAGGTTGCAAGGGTCATGTTATCAAGAGATAAAAACATTAGAGTAATTAACATCTAGGTATAACCATGCAAGTATGTGTTTTTCCATTCGATCCGGTCTCTAAAGCAGTCCAGGTCTGCTTGGAATGTTCTAGTATAGCGGGGGATGTTGGATGCTTGGATGTTGATTGGCCAGGGCTATGTTTGACTTGTGCTGGCTGGAGAATCACTTCTCATGATGTCAGCCAAGCAGGCAGATCAGGAGCAGGGGCAGCAGCTGCAGACCTGAATAATAGTAAGATTTTACTATATTTAGGGGTGGCAAGGTGGGCTAGATGGTGGTTTTAACACTATAGGGCCAGGAATGCATGTTTGTGGTTCCTGACCCTATAGTGTTCCTTTAACAATACATTTTGTATACACTTGTATTTGTGTCTTATTTGTCACACAGAAAAAAGAAAGGAATCTGTCCCTAGAGTGGAAGATTATTAAAAATCTGGAAGATACTTTATTAATAAAAAAAAACGTTTCTAAAATAAACTACCCCTAACAAGATGATATTATCGTAGTAAATAAAGGGATGCAAATAAAGATATCCGGATGGTGTCGGCAAGGTGTCGAACCCGACGCGCGTTTCGCCTGATGACGAGCCTCTAAATCAGGTGAAACGCGCGTCGGGTTCGACACCTTCCGGATATCTTTATTTGCATCCCTTTATTTACTCCGATAATTTCGCTGTGGTCTAGACCACCACAACCCGATAACTGTTTTGGGTATTTGTATAATTGGGCAGATTGTTAGCCGCCACAGGGGTGATATAGACCTTCCTAGCAGCAACAACTCAGCTATTACTCTGATTAACTCTAATTTGGCTGATTGATAACCACTTTGAGTCCTTGGGAAGCAATATACCGATAAGGGTATCTTTAATAAACATAACGATACATTTTTGATACCTATTAACTAGAGACGTTTAATCTAGTTATCCAGTTATTCCACAGTTTCACTATTGAGTCAGCTTTTTGTGATATTTTCAGTCACTGCATGGATTAAGCTCCATCTTTTGTTGTCAAGTGCTGTTCGTTCACTTTATTGCATTACTCCTATACTACCTCTCAGTTCAGCACTGCTGCATCTTTCTGCTTAACAAGTAACTCAGTGTGTTTAACTAGAATATACACTTTGAGCTAGTTTGTCCCTATAGGATTTGTCGTTACTCTATATTGAGCTATTTCTATTTTTGGCATGTTCATTCAGTGAAGTAGCCATTTTTTTCAACAAATAATTATAACGATACATTTTTGACACTTATTAGACTAGTAGACTTTGACATATCTATAGCTATTTCTAGCATCCTGGTCATAGAGAGTTATCTTGACTAAATACCTATTGAGACAACCTCTGTTACTTTTAGTGTGTATACTTCTACCATATTATATTTGACAACTTTTAGCTTTATAGGCTGTAGATTTAGTCATCCATTTACACACAGGATCAACTTCTCTTTCTTTTGTTTCACACAGTCTCAATTAGCTTTGTTCTATAGTATGATGTTGGAGATAGTTACCATTAATTTTACTCCTAATCATTTGACTGTATTTTTATGATTTATTTTGTCTTGTGTTTTTTCTTACTCCCCTTATTCCCTATGTATATGCCCTAAGCATCATATGTTGGTTACTCTGTCTGTCTGAGCCAGACAGCCAGTATATATTATATCATCTTGTTAGGGGTAGTTTATTTTAGAAACGTTTTTTGGTATTAATAAAGTATCTTCCAGATTTGTAATAATCTTTCACTCTAGGGACAGATTCCTTTCTTTTTTCTTCGTTTCATCACTTCAGTGTTACCCCCTTTTCTGTTCCCTCTATATTTGGATAACCTCCCTGGCCAACTTTTTTCTATTTATTTGTCACACATTCCCTAAAGAATAACTTTGATAGTGGGTCATAATTTCTTATACTGCCATCATGTCAGGACGAACCAGTGGCCCAACATGCAGAACTAAGTAAAACATGTAACAAATACAAACAGTGACAACATATTACCGGCCTTAGAATGGCCGGAATTAACGTCATAGAATAAACAGTAACGAGCCGAGGTCAGGAATACAGAAAGGAACAACTACGTAAAGAACGAAGCCAAAGGGTCACGGATACCAAAAATACGGGAAGTCAAGCCAAGCCAAGATCAAAAACCAAATATCAGAATCAGGAACGTGCTCTCGTATAACCAACAGGATGGAAACCACGACAGGGAACTGAACAACAGAACGTGGGTGCACGGCAGAAACGTGATGCACGTTCACGTCACTAGTGACGTCATTGTGGGCGGCGTTATTATATAGCACCACTTTGCAGCGACCGCCGTCCTTCCTAACACTGGACCCGGCCGCTGAATTACAAACTGCACGGAGGGAGAGGCTCTGGAGGTTAGGAGAGTAAGCTCTCCCTTCTTTAGTGTGACCGCACCGATCAGATGCGGTCACATCATGGTGCTGATTGGGCACTGCGATAGTGTGACTGCACTGATCGGTCACACGGAGGTGCCGATCAGACTCTGTGACACATCCACCCATTGTAAATAGTCAAACCATTGTAAAACAGTTTGAAATCTTACCTTGGGTCTGTTGTGCGCTTGTCTCTTTCTCCACTCATCTAAAGCTTTGGTTAGCTCTCGTTCGCGGTCAACCAATGAGCTAAGCCCTGCACTGACAGGTTTAGCTCTGACAGAAAGTTAACGGAATGAAAAGAAGCTTTGGTGTAAACATGATGCATAGCTAGGCAGACCCAAGGTACGAAGTCAAAGTGTTTGAAAAAGGTTTGACAATCTACATTGGGGGTCCTTGGAGTGTTCCTCTAAAAGACCAATGACATAATGCAGTCAACCTAAAACCTAAAATGTTCCAAAAACAACCTTTTTTTTTTTACGGGCAGCTCTATAAATCACTGCGGTTGACAAATGAATAGGACATTATATTTTTATATAAGATCAGAATAAACGGACAAAATACAAAATTAATTTATAACTGACCTTTAAATCCTGCCAGTGAGGATTGTGTAACAGAACTGTTACAGCAAATACAAAACAGCATTTACACCTTTAGGACATGCATAGCTCACATGATTATTGCAAGGAATTCCTCCACCATTCTCCCCTGGGTTATTCCTGTAAGATC
Source organism: Pelobates cultripes (assembly GCA_933207985.1). NCBI lineage: Eukaryota > Metazoa > Chordata > Amphibia > Anura > Pelobatidae > Pelobates > Pelobates cultripes. The sequence goes on from OW240921.1 coordinate 36,978,488, forward strand.
ATTAATTGACTTTGTTTAAAAGTAACATATTTGCGAAAAACACGTCTTAGGCTTCACGTGATGGATATGTTGCTTTTTTTTTTATTTATATAAATATATACATGTAACTCTAGAATGTAAAAACCAGCAGTTCAACATTGCAGAGCACTTTGAAAACCGCAACAAAATCAACAGCCAACAAAGTTCTAAAACAGTTTTTGGTCAGAATAACCCTTTCTACATAGGTCCTCCCAGAAACAAAAAAACAAAAACAAAAAAAAACCAGTACCCCCGTTTCAGAGCCAAGGCCAAGTTCTCCTCTACGATCGACATCACTTCTCCTCACTGGATGGAGAGAGATGTCCGAGAGGACAAATTAAGGGAAGGAAAGGGGTGGCATGGAGGGACGTACCTCCATTGGCTGACTGGCACCAGAATGCTGGCGTCCAACGCCAAATTTGCACAGGTTATATACCTATTCTGGGCTAGTGATGCCTCGATGACTCAGCCGGAGATCGGGTTTCACCCCTGGCAGCAGATATGTTAAACTCTGTTCAGCATTTAATAGCAAAATGTTGCACATGCAAACTCCAGGCACCATGGCCACTTCAAACCACTCATATCATGTTGCCTGGATTAACCCTTTAAAGGGGCACCCCAAGCAACATTTTGGCTAGAGAGCTGGACTAACCAGTGAGAAAGCTATTCCAATTTGCTATTTTCTCTGTGCTTTCATATCTATTTTTTGCATCCTCTATAATTCTGAAGTGTATTTTCCATATTATCTGTGCAGCTAAAGACGGCCGGCTAAGGGATTTGGGCTTAACTCATATTTTGGCAATTTACCCCAACACAACAACCAATACAATAAACTTGACATTTTTACGACGTTCAGAATAGAGTGCCCCTTTAAATTTCAGATTAAATTCCAAATTGTTGCTTCCACCAATCGTTGTGTTCTAATTTATTTCTTTTCATATTAAATTAAAATCATGTTTCTCATTAGATTGCCTATCTGGCAACTTTGCCTCACGGGAGAATTAACACTTAAAGAACCACTACCAGTAGTTTAGTTCTGAAACAAATTTGTGACCATTAAAACTAAAATCATAATGTTTTAAAAATATTAAAAAAAATTCCCCACAGAGCTGTGAAATCGGTTACGTTGTTCCCACACTGTGTAAGAGAGCTCAGCGTGGCCATTAAGACATTCTGTAGCTTAGTTACACAGACAGGGCAAGAATTAATTCATATGGGGATAACAACCATTGCCAAACACACAGTGCTTCTGTAGAGACACCGTGTGGTCATCAGTGAGGGTCCTGCTCCCTCTATACAGATTGGAGATTTTCCCAGTCCAGCCGCCCGATAGTCCCAATCAATTACATTAGTTGTTGCTTTTACTTACAAACACATAGTGAGGTTAAAGCAATGTGCTGTGTGGTAAGAAGGTAAGGGGGCAGATTATACTCCAACAGTGAAGAGGAGGATGTGCAAATGCAAACAATATAGGTCAAACATTAAATAAACATTTCAACAGAGTAGATAGGGGAAAATGTGAGTAGCTCAAGCTTTTGATGGCAGACAGTGTCCTTTCATTTATTAGATGAAATTGTGGGTTTTTGCTAAAAAATAACATAAAATAAAAATATATATAATTTTTTTTTTGCTGACCGGTCACTTTGATTTTTCTGTTTGTTTAAGAAACAATGCATATAGTAATTTCAACATGATCAGTCACATGAAGTAAAAAGACTATAAATAACTATAGTTCGGCCAACCCTACGGTTTAAAGATATATATTGTATTCAAAAAAAGGCACCCGGTTGAAGATCAGAGTGAAGAATGTCCATGTATTTAAACTTAAAGCGAACTCCGATTTAAAATTTAAACCAAATAGGAAATACGGACAAGTTAAAAAGCCTGAAAAACAAAAAAGCCCAAAACACACAAAACTATTTTTATCAGTATATGTGGCAAATCAACAAAAGAACATAAAAACCTTTTTTTTTTTTTTTTTAATATATATGTATCTACAAGTGTATATGAAAACAGAATAGTTGCTCATTCTAATTGAAAAACTTCCTAAACCACTTTTTTTTTTTTTTTTTTTACAGCCTGCTGTAGTGACTATGGTGCAGCGAGTGCGCTGGCACATTCCCAGAGTAAGTAGTCAAATGAAGTGAGAATGTTTGCCAACTAATAATAAAGGGTCCAGCAAGCTGTAGTGGTTATGTTGCTTTGATTGTTGATATACTCTGTAATATGACCAAAATGCACTGAATTCACAAATACACATTTGCAATAGATGTTTAATGAACAGAACTGCTTTAGGTAGGAAATATTACCTGGTAAAAATCTAATGCTGGCAGCGGGCACTTCTCACTTGGTATTATGATAACTGCATTGCCACGTACGATAGCTGGTGCAAAGAGGCTGACAAAGCTCAACAGAGGACTTTCATCTGGGCAAGCAATACCCACCACACCCATGGGCTCTCGAATTAGCACAGTGGCTCCATAAAGCAAGGTTTCCTTAACAAGGGGTTCAAAAGAAATATATTAGAGAGAAGATCGCAAAATCAAAGAATTCATTATTAACATAATGACAGCATCAGTGGGCAGCATGATAAATGGCACTTGATATAGGTTGCAGAATGTGTTTAGAGCACACACATGTACATTACAAATCATAAACTATATTTTCTTAAAGGGTTACTCCAACCCTTTTTCTACAGTTCTCTTTTTACTTTACAGTTTACATTTGGTCCCCCTTCCCATATTTTTTGTGAAAACCTATTTTATTAAGCTAAAACTTACCTTGAATCCAGCACGAGGCAAGGCTCTCCTTGAGCATTTTCATGACCTGTCTGTGGTCTAGCCGCATCAGTACTTTCCTCTCTGAGATCTAATAAAATGCTTCTCACATAGAAGCATTTTACTGGACTGCCCTCACAGGCTCATAGCGCATGTACGCGCTCTGAGCCAAGTGGTTTAAGGAAAGTAGGATGGACAAAGGCAGGAGGCTAACCCTCAAACGGACATGCCTTTTATCGTGTTTCAATTTGGTATGCTCAAGCTGAAACATTTCTCAGTGAGGATACAGGTTGGTTTTAAGAAGATATACAAATGTACAGTATACATTATGATTGCAGGCTCTACAGGAGATTTAAGGAACATTCGAATGCTAGGAATACATGTTATTGAGTATTATACTAACTATTTATGGGCTCCACCAAAAATAATATTTTTTTTTTTTTTTTTAGGTATGTTCTATCCCCTGGTACTAGTCTTGCCGCAACCACAGCTCCTCTTGGCCAATCCAATGATTCCCAATAAAGAAGCATTGGGACAAGGGTAGTGTGCATATACATGGCAATCGGCATCTCTTCATAAAGATGTAGCGAATGACTACATACATCTCTATGGTGCGTGTTTGGTGTCTTCATGCTGGTGGGTGTTTGGTGTCTTCAACATCAATTCTTCAATGATCACAGGACCAGGTCAAGAAGCCCCTCTAGTGGCTGAGTGACAGCGAGTAGGGTTTGCCTTATGTAGCAATGTAAACGGTGCCTTTTTTCAGAAAATGCAGAGTTGTATTGCTGAGACTTGGCAGGGACAGTCTCTTTGCATAGCAGTAGCAGTTCTTGTGCTTAGAATGTCACTTTAACTCAGGATTGAGAAAGGATACAGAACATTACTAAAGAACACTCTCAAATTAAATTTTTTTTTGTTTTTTTATGTGGAGAAACAGAGTAGTTGAGGATGTAACGGATATTATGCGGTGTAACAGCTTTGTGGTGCAAAAGGGATTATTTCCCCTAAAAATTACTTCGAATTGGGTTTTCACCTTATTTTGAATCAACAGCAGATACAGATGTGTGAACTTGATGGACTTGAGTGTCCCTACAACTTTTCTACACGCAAATTGAAATAAGACTACTTCTGTTTATTTTTTTCTGAAGAAAACCTACCTGTACAGTACCTCCATATTTGTCACAAAAGGCTCCCCAATAGAAAAGTCTTTGAATGCTTAAATCAACCTCGTGGAGGGCCTTCTCTTTGGATTGTCCAGTTAGGGTGCTCAGTCTTTGGGCTACTTCATCCCGTCGAAGCTCAAGATTTTCAGCCATGTAGTAAACAATCTGAGCTCGGTTATGAGCTGCTCTTTTTCCCCATCTGTCAAGGCACACACGAAGAGTTAAATGTTTCATTATTATTATTCTTCTATTTATCACTATGCAAAAACGTAAATATAAATATGTAAAATTGGGCAGTGCAAAAAGTACTACAACAGTATCTAAATAAAAACAAAACAAAATAAATAAAACCTGCTGCTAACACAAAAAATCTTTCAATTGCGCACACTAAAAAATTTCAAATAACCATGTCAGTGCTAAGATAACTGCATTATCAAGCAAGTGCAATTTGCTTTATGTGTGAAGAATGTGTCCTCTTTTTTCATTTCACAAAAAGAGCAGACTTCAATAAAAATGTGCACTTTTATAAATGTATCTTGTTGCACCCCTTTGGCTGTAAATTAGACAACATGTCCTATTACTTCCTTGTTTGGTTGGCTCGGTGCAGTTAAAGGACCACTATAGGCACCCAGACCACTTCAGCTTAATGAAGTGGTCTGGGGTCCAGGTCCATCTAGGGTTAGCCCTGCCTGCTGTAACCATAGCAGTTTCAGAGAAACTGCTATTTTTACATATGGGTTAATCCAGCCTCTAGTGGCTTTCTCATTGACAGCCGCTAAAGGCGCTTCCGCGCTTCTCACTGTGATTTTCACAGTGACAAGACGCCAGCGTCCATAGGAAAGAATTGAGAATGCTTTCATATGGATTGATTGAAGGCGCGCGCGGCTCTTGCCGCGCATGCGCATTCAGCCGATGGAGTCGGAAGGAGGAGGAGAGTCCCCAGCACCGAAGGAGCCCGACGCTGGAGAATGGTAAGTGTTTAACCCCTTCCTCCCCCTAGAGCCCGGCGGAAGGGGGTCATGAGGGTGGGGGGACCCATTAACACTATAGTGCCAGGAAAACGAGTTTGTTTTCCTGGCACTATAGTGGTCCTTTAAACTCAAGTGCCAGGCATTTGCTTGGAGCTCCTGCCGTGCAAAGATTTCTCATTGAGCTGTAGCTGTGATTGGACAGCTACTGAAAGTCTAGGCAAGATGGGATCTTGCAAATAATGTGGGCAAGCTGTTTTTGGATACACACTAGGTAAAAAAAAGAAGCCTAATAAAATGTTTGTTTTCATTGGGGGGTATAGCTGCTTAACAGTGATTTTTCTTTCATTTGGGCAATGAAGTGTCCCTTTAAATAAAAGTGAAATATCAAGCATGTCCATTTTAAAGTTTGCTATTATTTTAGTATTGACACTGTTCCTTAAACTGATCTTGTCGTGAAAGGTCTAGGTGTGCAGTTCTCTAACCATCTGGCTTGACACATGTTGTACCATTAAGTGTTTCTTACTTTAATACTATTAAAGGCTCACATTTTAATTGATTTCTATTACCCCTGTCTCCTGCGGAGGCCAGTCAGTCATGTTTTCAGTGGGTGCTACACTTGCTGTAGAGACACCTCTCCTGCACACCTCTGTTTCGGAAGCACAAACTTGATTCCCATAACAGGTCAAAAGTGCAACACTTTATGTTCGTTTTGTGATAAAAGGTATATGTTCTCTCTGCATTCTCCGATTACCTGTCCAAGGCTCCTGCAATAAATCATTCTAGCTGTTTCTCCCTACTTCTCCTTGAGGGCATTGCTCCTTTCGGCTGAATTAAAGCAGGAGAGAAACCCAGGGGAAGGTTTCCTTAATACTGACAAGCAGGGCACAGCCTTATCTCCGTGCTAATTGGCACAAACTGGACTGACTGACAGGAAAAGGAAAGCTCTCTGATTTTAGAGAAATCTAGCAATTCTGCTAACACAATGTATAGACTAAATTTGAATCTCTATCACTTAAGGTTAAGTTCTATTGTACTTAAACATAGTGAAACAGACTGTCACTGTAGAAAACACAATGCCTATTGATGAGCATCGCTATCAGGGTTATCCACTAAAGTGAGAATTCAAAGCGAATTTCTAATTTAAAGCCAGAGAAGCCAAACTGAAAGCGTAGCGGACTTAAGAGAATTTTTCACAATGCTTTCCTATGGACACTGGCGTCTTCTCACTGTGAAAATCACAGTGAGACAGCCACTAGAGGCTGGCTGAATTAACCCTATTATAAACATAGCGGTTTCTCTGAAACTGCTATGTTTATAGAAAAAATGGTTAAACCTAGCTGGACCTGGCACCCAGACCACTTCATTCAGCTGAAGTGGTCTGGGTGCCTATAGTGGTCCTTTAAGGATGTTGGAACACTGTACCCAGACCACTTCAATGAGCTCAAGATGTCTGGGTGCCTATAACCGCTCTCCACTATACCGCTTTGTTACGGACTTCTGCAATATAACTGCACAGGCTGTCCTCTGGCATAGCAGGGTTAACTGAACAACGTCTGACCTCAGAGACTATGTTACTGTCAATCATCTGTAATGGGATCAGTGTCAGGACTCTTGTTTGTGTGCTCAGTTTTGTTAATGTGAATAGGTTGGTATGTTAGTGTTATCGAGTCCGTTAACGTGTTTAAATTAGCCTCTCCCATAATAAAATATTAATTTTTCTGGCTGATGGTTGAGGGTATCTGAGGTAAGGCTATTGTTATTTCACGCACTATTAGGCAGGTAGTTCTGTGAGTGACTATAGCTTCCTTGAGTGCTTTTGTTTCGGAGAAGGTATTTAAAAAAATTAAAAGAATTGGGCAGACTAGATGGGCCGAATGGTTCTTATCTGCCGTCACATTCTATGTTTCTCTGTAAGGGACAGACCGTATAATGGGTTTCGTCTGGACCCAAAGCCTGAGACTAACCTATGTAGTTCCATTGCAATCACAGAGGGAGGAGAATACGGGGCCCAATTAGCCATCAAACAAGTAGAATAAAGAAATATAAAAAAATTCAATAAAACACACACAAATAAAAAGTCCTGCCTTGTGTCAAAGGTGGAATGATGATCGATTACAATGTCCTGTCCTTGGAAACTCCCACTGGCAAAATATCAACTATATCTCATTAAAATGATATGGAGATTTCATAAATCTTACTTAGGCATTCTCATTATTTTTTAATATCACTGTCACCTTTCTATGAATGTGCATACGGACACAAACACAATTATTACTATAGTTTTATATTAACCCCTTAAGGACAGAACTTCAAAAGCTTGTCTTTCACTTAATGACAACAGCATTTTTTTCATTTTTTGCTGTTTGCGTTCAACTGCAATTTGCATTTTACTAATTTGTTGCACCAACACATATTATACATCGTTTTTTAAAGGACAGAAAGGGCTTTAATTTGATGTAACACACATATATATAAATGCTTATTTATTACAAAAAAATACAGAAAAAATTTAAAAAAATGAAAATTGTGTGTTTTTTTTTTTTTTTTACAGTTTTTGCAATAATAATGTGTGCATAATTAGTGCAGGTTAAGAAAATTAATTAAAAATAAATTAATTTAGTTGTTCTTATTTACAGAATATATAATGTGTCTGGGATTTTAAGTTTTTTTTGGTAGTTACAGGTCACTAAGCACAAGGAGTAAAATAGACTTTTAATGTGGAGCGATTTTAGAATTTGGTATGTTTGTCTTGTAAGCTAAATAGCCATAAAAGAAAACAAAATTGCCACACAAAAGTATATATTTATATAAAGTAGACATCACGGGCTATTTACCTAAGGTTGTTTTGACACTTTCTACGTAGCCATTTCACCGCCAACCTCTGCTAAATATTGGAGTAAAATTGTGTTTCTTTTGGTTTTTGGCACACAAACTTATAACAAAGAAATTTTCGTGTATATTTTGTAAAGTTGGTGTGTGCTATTCCTGTACAAATTTTTATTTTGTGTTCAGTTATATCTGCTGAGTAAAATGACACCCCCATTGTATGTCTTTGGCACTATTTCGTGAAGTTACAGTGCCATACAGGATACCTGTCCTTTTCAGTATTCACAGTAGAATTTTGAGAGATGGATTTAATGAGCCTTAGCTTCCATTTGGGGTATTATAACAGTTTGACTGTTCAAAAAACCCCCACAAAGGCCTACCATTTGTAAAAGTAGACACTCCAGGGTATCTCATAAGGTGCATATTGTGCCTTAACATACCCCCATTTTTTCACCAATATATGCCAAAGTATGTGGTAAAAAAAAATTTTGTGCATTTTTTACATACGGATTGCATTTTTGCTGGGCGTTTTGTATATTTCATATGTGCCACTAAGTTCAAACCTCCCAAATTATGCTCAGCTAAGTCTTCTGAGTAAAAAGACACCCCCAATGAATGTCTTTGGCACTATTTCGTGAAGCTACAGTGCCATATAGGAGACCAAGCCATATCCGTTTTTACCAGACTTTGAATTTTGACGCTGGGCCTATGTGCAATTTCCAAGCATCTTCGCAGGTTTTAAATTCAAACTACCCCACAAAGGCCTACCATTTCTTAAAGTAGACACCCCAGGGTGTTTCAAAAGGTATATTTTGAACCTTAGCGTGGGATCATTTTTTATCTAGTTTGTTCCAGGTGTAGTGGTAATGAGCGTTTTTAAAATGTATTTTTTTACTTTATGTTATTATGTTATTGTATACTTTTGATTCCTATTTTTGAACTTTCCACAAATTGCCCATATCCAAGATGGCGTCCGGAGAACTTCCTGTCTATGCCATCTTGCTGAAAACAGGAAATGAGGAAATACACATAGTAGAATTGATTTCTACTATCATATACTCTATGTGTGGCCACATCTGTAATTATTCACGTTTTTATCTGATTCAATATGTTATTATGTTATTGTATACCTTTGATTCCTATTTTTGAACTTTCCCACAAATTGCCCACATCCAAGATGGTGTCCGGAGAACTTCCTGTCTATGCTATCTTGCTGAAAACAGGAAATGAGGAAATATGCACAGCAGAATCGATTTTCATCATCAGAGAAGGTATATAATCTCAAGGACCCCAAGCAGCAAGCATTCACTTTTGAGAAAGCTTCGGCGAAACGCGTCAAGTGAGGAAGAATTTGGGACTTTTAAACAGGACTGGTTTTATAGTTTATTATTCACTTTTTACTTATTGTATTAAAGTATATATATTTTTTAAACTATCCACTCATTCCTTTTGTCCTCCTTCCTATCCAATACTGCTTTGCTGCTATACCTGGGTCCACTATATCCCAAGGTGGGGATTATTCCACCTGAAATTCTCCAAACTAGAGCAGGTCGTTGCTCTAGTATATGTAAGTAGGATCATCCACTTTTTTTTTCACAATATTTTATATTTACGTACTATACCATGTGGTGTATTTTACTCTTGTTTTTCATGTAACGAATATTTACACCTATAAATTCACCAACGGTCTTGAACCTCAAGAAATCCATAGACGGGGATTATTCCGTCCAGGCTCTTAACACCGAGCTGATATAGCTCCTCAAAGTGTGAGTGTGAATATAACACCTTTGTTCTTGTGGAATTATATCGTTCATACATACTGTACCATTATTTGTATTTTTGTTTCTCTTTTTTTTAAGTTACTCTGCTGGCCAGTATTTCTACAAAACGTATGTACATTTTCTGATTTTTAGCGCTGTTCACCTTTCTATTTTATCTGTCTATTTATCACAAGGTAGAGGAACACCTTGTTGGTGAACTGCTGCTCACCCCTGAGAAGAGAGCGCTTATTATTCTTTTGCATTAAAATTATAGACTGATCATTTCTTTGTCATTGGACAAACGGTCAAAATCAGCAGGGTATCAAATACTTTTTTCCCCTCACTGTAACAGAAACTTTCAATGTCCCTAACAAACAATTTCAATGAAAAAAACAGAGCGAGCACTTTTTAGGTCCACGCTCTATCTCGAGTGATAGGAAATGGCTGACGGCAGGCCGGGCTTAAGGTCGTGCTCCCGCTCTCTCTTAATAATAAAATCTCTGCTGTTTCTGACCTTCTGGGAACAGCAGGTAGCGGCGGCCATCTTGGTTTTGGCGAATATCGGCGGAACCCCAATTTTGTTCTCGCGGAACGGTTCCGAGGAACACCAATTGGGAACTGCTGTTATAGGGAAAAAATTCAGGGCGAGGAGTCTTGTGCCCCAACATATTAACACTTCACAAGCCACCACTGGTGAGGATCGGGCCATAAAATGTAAACACTGTTAAAAAACAAAAAACAAAAGTGAGTCATGGCTGTTAGAGCACTCTTAATTGGTTGTGCTAGCACTAGGTCATATTGTACATTTCTTATGCTTTGCAATACCGCTTACAGTATCAGAGGCCTATAAAAGGGCTTTCCCCGCTTTCGGAGCTCATTCTGAGGTGAGCCTTATGATGGCTTTTCTTTTTTGTTTTGTGGTGTGGATTTTAATTTAATGGCGTGTTTTTATTTTGCGATAAGGCCTTTAATTATTTTTATTAGTGGCATCGGGAATTATGGATTTTTATTTGGCCTTTTTGGGGGCTGAAGACACAAGACGTCTGATGGAAAGTATAATATTTGTTTTAGATTCTTTTTGGAAACCTCCTCACTATTATTAGAGTGAGGGAGGAAAGATAGGGACTTTATTTTAGGGGGTGACTAGGAGACTGTGGATGAGGGGGTGAGGGGGTGGATAATGACATGCCCACTCACTCCCCCACTTTATGTAAAGTGATTTTGTACTATAAAATGTATATTTTACTAAACAGAGACTGTGCATCTAATGAAAAAAAAAAAAAAAAAAGAGCATAATGTGTTTGAATCATCGTCCTGTACATGAGCCTCAGGCAGAAAGCCAAGACAGTGGAGTGAACGAAATCATGGCTCTTCCAGGAAACCAAACTGAAAGTGAAATACATTGAAACAAAGAGGACATTTAGCACTGAAAGTGGCCATTCCTGCTGCATGTTTATATTCCACAAATAGATACTGCATTACTTACATGTTAAATGATACAAACAATCAGTAACATATGATTATTTAACCCCTTAAGGACACATGACATGTGTGACATGTCATGATTCCCTTTTATTCCAGAAGTTTGGTCCTCAAGGGGTTAAGAGGGAACGTGATCGTATTTCTTTTATTGTCATGTTGCTCAGCAATCTTGAAGTCAAAATATATATCTAAAAAAGTTTTCAAAAACTTTCAAATGCAAGAACTTTTATTGTAATATGCTATTAGGGGCCCAACCTGCCGACTGAGCACCTTAATTCAATGTGTAAAAGGCACCTTAAATTCAGAAAAAATGAATAAATATATATATATTTATTAAAAAAACAAAAAAAACAAAGGTAACATCTTTCAGTGCAAGTTTTTCCCCCCTTATTTATAATGTATTCATTAAAATGAGGTATGGTCAGTTAATGATAGATTTGGATAAATTTCCCAACTTATGGAAATGTGCGTGTATATTTAACCCCTTAAGGACCAAACTTCTGGAATAAAAGGGAATCATGACATGTCACACATGTCACGTGTCCTTAAGGGGTTAAAATATGTCAGCACTTAATATGTTAAACCAATCGATAAAATTGTTAATAACGCCCAGTATATCTACATCTTCAGAGAAGTGACAAAGGGGGAAAAGAAATGGAAGAAAGGTTAAAAATGGCTATAAAATATGTGTCTCTTCACTAAAACACCCACTTTCTGTCAGTTCGATTTTCTTAATTTTTCTTTAATGAAATCTATTAAAGGGACAGTCTCAGCACATTACCTCAAAGTGCTCGGAGCGGACTCTCTTGTCAATGAGTGACTTATAGTGCCAACGGTTAAAAAAAAAAAAATCAAGTCACTGCTGCTACAAGACAGTAAGGCAGGGCTGTCAAACAAGCAGATAAGAATGTTTAGTTCTGGGTTGTCGTATATTAAGTTTGTCTTTGCTGTTCATATAGTGTGCTCGTGTTGCACACACAATTATGAAGGCTCTCTCTCCTCCCTGGAGAAAGCCAAGCTGCCCATGCATGGTCCGCAGCACGCCCGATAGAAATTCACAGCCCAGTTCACTAAATAGCAAATCAGTCCTAATACAAACTGATAGCAGCTGTGATAGGACTGACATACGTTTATAATGCAGTTCCAATCATCCTATGATATGGTAGGTAAGAAATTATGTACTTATCCTATAATGCACTGCTGAACAGGAGATTATAAGAAATGGCCAAGTCCTATAATTCTGAGTGAGTCTTTACTCAATGGAGCATCTCATTCTGCTGTAGCAGGAGTCTGCCTGTAGCTGTGCAACCGAAGTACAATTTGCAATCACAGGGAGGAGCGGTAGCGGAGGAAAAAGCAGCGACATGGGACATGTTGCTGCCTCTGGTAAGTAACTGAAAGGGTTTTCACCCTTTCAGCAATCGGGGATTGGGGGGTGGGAGGGAGAGGGGACCTGCAGTGCCAGGAAAACTGATTGTTTTCCTGGCACTGGAGTTTCCCTTTAAGTGTATTTTTAGATTCGCTAACCTTTTTAAAGAAACAACACTATTTACAAGAGAGATGACGGAGGGCTTAGAGTTATGGATCCATTTTCTCATAATTACTCCTCTTTTCTCTACGCTGAGTGTCAAGAGCAGAGGAAAAAGCGTAGAACAATGATTGACAGGGGCTATGATGGAGGCGTCCAGTTGCAGGTAGTGATGTCCCGAACGGTTCGCCGCGGACTCAACAGCATCCATTTTACATTCATTGTGAAGCTGCATTCTTAGTGAGCTGTCCAGGAGGTGGGAGGGTCTGGGAGGGAGGGTCTGCTGCTGATTGGCTGGAATGTGTCTGCTGACTGTGAGGTACAGGGTCAAAGTTTACTCAATGATGAGTTCGCGGCGAACCGTTCGGGACATCACTAGTTGCAGGATAAAGAGGCGTGAATTTCTATATTTAATATTTCCCAGCTCAAAAAGCTCAGTATAAGGGTGTGTAGACCTTTCATACCCATATATATTGTCTCCCAGAAATAAACAATAATAATAGTAAAGATCCAGGGAAGTGACAGTTTCCATTTAAAACAAGATTATTTCAACATTTAATGTATGCAACGTGTGATCTGAATATCTTTTCTAACCGTTGTATTTATACTATTACAGTGATAAAAGCTTGTTCTATTTGCTTTCCTGTAAGCAATGTTTAACTTTTTAGCATCTTCACAAACTTTTATAGAATTTCATGCATTTTAGTACTGACCTTTCAACCGCTCTCATCAATTTGCATTGTGTAAGAACATAGCTATTAAAATCTAATTAGGTGGATAATCCCTGTAAATATAGTAAAATGATCTTGTTATATGTTTTGGCGTGGGTAACAATGGAATTCCCCTTGGATATCTGGCATCTTAGGGGGTTTTCCACAAGCAGACTGTTAATGCCAGATTGTTTTATCCCAGGCTCAACACACTTGAGACTAAGAGTTCAGCAAATATTTCCTCCACAAAATGAAAGTGAACTATTATATATCTATCATTGAGGGAAGAATTATGCAGTGATTGTATTTGAATACATCTGCTGGCAAGCATTGACTACAAATATTTCACAATATGATTGTATGCACAAGGCCTAGACTTCAAGGTGTTTCTCACCACCTCAAATAAGTTTGACGTCTTTCTTTCTCAATGTGTTATTCGATCTAACAGCCTTCATCAGGAAGTTTTGAAAAGTTTGGCTGCGATATATCTGAAAAGTTTGGCTGCGATATAGCTGAAAAGTTTGGCTGCGATATAGCTGACCCTCTTCACTAGTTGGTCACATTAGCATGTTCTAAAAAACAGAAATATATCACTATATGCTCAAAAACAACATATTAGAACCCATTTAGAAAGTGTTTCCACTACTAAACACTCAAAGTACTGAAAAAAACCCACAAAAAAAACAAAAAGGGAAATAAAACGTGTGTAAATTACACCAAAGTGAATACATACAAAAGCATTAAAGCTGGGTATGAATACATTCAATATACAAAGGGGTGGGTGGGGGTAGTAGAGAACTCACTAGACGAATGATAATGCAGGCCTGTATCTCTCGCAGGAAGGGCAATATCTGGGATGTGTGCTTGCAGTCTTCAGAATAACTCTTCTTAGCCACTCAAAGGATAAGAGAATAAAGTAGATAGTGCAGATGGTATAAAACTTACAAATGTATTGGTACAGTAATACATTTACAAGAAGTCAGATGGTATGGCAGCATATCCATGAATTAAGATGAAATCCCAATTTACCACCATAAATGCCCTTAAGACTAGTTGAAACACAAAAGTCAATAAAGAAAACAATACTATGCGTTTCATCTGTGGGACTTTGTCACGGATCCCAGATCGCACACATCCAAGATATTACCCTTCCTGTGAGGGAGACAGGCCTGCATCATTTGTCTATTTGAGTTCTCCACTAACCCGATCCACCTGTTTGATCGATTGTACTCTACTATATAAACTTTCTTTTCCAGATATTGATCTGTCATTTTGTATATTAAACATAATTATACATAGGTTATATGCTTTTGTATGTATTCACTTTGGTGTAATTTACACAATTTTTTATTTCCCTTGTAAATGTAGTTTTCCTTCTTCACTGATGTTTGCAGGCTAGTTTTTCTCCTGAGAGGTCAGCTTACAATTTGTATAAAGTGTTCACATCACCGGTGGCTCCCAGAGTGATAAACACTGTGGGAATCTTCTTAGAGAGCACTATTCTATAATAGGGCAGCTGCAATAGACTGGTGACAGATTGCTGTGCTGTGAAGGTAAGGCCTGGAAGGGACAGTCAGTGTAATCTAACCCTGCATGTCACAGATTCAGCCTGGAACCCATTCTGCATTTAGCACTGTGCAAACTGCTGGGGAGAGGAGTCGATATCTTAAGCTCTGACTCCCAGCTGGTTGTTGCAGTACACGCAACAACCAGCTGGGACCACCAAACTCTGGAGTCAGAGATTTCAAACTCGCTCATCAAGGCACAATTTCTCCTTTCATAATGCGAAAAAGCAAGTGGAAATTCTGAACCCCAGTCTAGGAGATTCTAATCGAGAGAATTACTTGAGATATGGAGCAATCTGAATTGCTTACCCTGGTGCTGCCTTGTGAGCCGCTTCCACTGCATTGCGCACATCTTTCCGATTACCGTCAGCCACATAGGCAAGGACTTCACCATTTGGTCCACATATGGGGCGCGAGTACATACCATCTGGGCGTTTTTGTGCTCCACCATAATACAGTTTGTAAGTCCTGTCAACGCTGAAGAAGAAAAACATATAGATTTAATAAGCGATCCCAAGTGAAAAAAAAAATAAACTCATGGCTAGACAATTTATTTATTGTATACTTCAGGGGTCTCCCACTACCAGCACCAGGCCATTTCTGGCACCCTAACTATTTTCTCGTAGCCAACGGCCATCCTTTTTGTTTGACTGCAACAGTCTTGGAATAGAGAGGTATATCTGAGTTACAGGACTTCTCTTTAACCTGTATTGGAAGGTCTAAATCAGCGCTCTTATTTAATCTGTATGGAAGTGTGTAGCTGAGTGTGTCTAGCTGTGTGTATTTGTGTCACAGCATGTGTATGTTCATGTGCACAAGCATTTGGATGTGTAGATCTATGTGCCCATAAGAGAAGAAGACTTGGCCAGTAGCCTGTGGGTAAGCAGGGACTCTGGAGAACTTCAGACCCAGTTGCCAAAGCTGGACTGTGGTGTTTGAGGACCTCTTCCACCGGACTAAGCCGCAGTGATTTTAGCTTAGGAAATCTTATCTCCTGCAAAGCAGACACTATAGCCTTTCCCCTAACAGACAAGTCAATGAAGGTAGTAAAATGGCATTTTATTACAGAGCCCACAGCTAATTATACACCACAATGTTGATACTCCCAGCAGGGGATCTTTCATGCAAAATTAATGTACAGGACAGATGTCCCTATCTGGGGCCACTTTTCCTGGGGGCTTAATCACATTATCCCGAGCCAACTCAATTGGATCTCTGCTGTGCTCCCACAGTCCTCAAGGCACAGCACTCAAAATTACCACCAGAGTACTATTTCCGTTGATCGCACCCCACACAATATATATATATCCCTGGAAAGCTCATTACCAAGCGCCCTCCCTGTCCAAACAGAACCCTGATCAGAGAATCCGTGCCAAAGTTATAGCATGTTAAAGTTTTAGTCTTGGCTATTCTCCGATCTGGTAACCACATGTGGCAGCAAACACACTATTTACTGTTTAGTGTATTCCAAACAGTTACCTTATGTTTACTCAAATACCATATTAGGGATCTCTCAATAGGGATTTCCCTTACTTTTGATTCATTTATAATTTTAAGGGTTATGCCCTGGGTGGCCCACACTAACCAACCCTTATTCGTAATACTTTCCGTACAAGGATCAATCTATCAATCTTTTACAATATTTTTCATGTAGCGGCATAGTCTCTGTTTCCAAAACGGGTTCCCGAACCTCTGGGGAAGGAAGCACACTTAGGACCATAGTCCATAGCTGGGCTTCAAGTCTCTCATTTCAAAGTCCATCAAGATTATTCACTAAACCTTGGCTATTTTGTCCTAAATTATGTAATTTACTTTGAACTACCCAAACTTTACGCTATGCAGAATAAACATGTTGAAATTACTACAGTGGTTTAACACCGTGAACCAGTTTCATTATTTATTTTAATTCACAGACAATTTTTTTCCAAGCAAACTGAAATCTCAAATCTAGTATTCGTATGCTGTATAACAGAAGAAAACATCTGCAAGAATTAGTGAAAATTTGACAGCAGAAGAGAGTGCAATACAAGTGCGTGAAATATATCGAAAAAAAATTAGCTTGTTTGCCAACTGTTTTTTATTGAATATTTTCAAAGTTATTATGATACAACGTCTCCAAAAGAACTTGTAGGAAATTAAAAGAAGGAATCCTAGAACACCAAAACAACATCAGAAAATTCTGCAATAAACATATACTATCGATACACTGCAATAGTTGCAGAAGGTTTAATTGGCAAGATTTCTATTTTATGGGCATTGAACATATCAATCCTCATTGGAGAGGGGGTAACAGAATTAAAAGACATTCACAAAGGGAAACCTTCCGGATAAATCAGTAAAAAAACATTACAACCTTGTTGACTTAACTTGGATACAGTTGTTTTTGAGAGGATTAGCACATTTGCATGTTAATGTAAACAGTGCACTTTTTTTTTTTTTTAGAACTAAAGGTCTTTATTTTTAGAAATAAAGATTTTTTTTATACATTTTCCTTGAAATAAAGGTCTATATATATATATATTCTTTATTTTCATATATTGTACAAAAACATCACAAAACATGATAGGTTTATACATCATAGCATACAATAATACATTTAGATATTCTTATTCATATTCCATTTCTTTAATCAGCATCTAAATATATAAGCATAGCCTACAACAAGGACATTAACTCACTTAGACACAAAACAAACACTAGTTTAAAAAAATACAGATCAGGAGTTATTTATTATATTTATCTAATAGAGTTATCTGTTGTACGTTTTGCAAGGTAAACAAATAGAATCATACTTTCAAATTATTTTCAATCATCGATAAAAAATCTCTTGTATTTTATATTGCTATGGATTTACATACACGAACATTTGTTTCCATAAGTTTATGAGCTATTGCTGTATGTTTTAATAAGGTATTAATTAAAAAGTTTTTGATTCTCAAACGTGAATATTTCTTTATTTGTTATTTTGAAATAATATTGGAGAATTAATCTATTTGACCTTGATGAGTGATATCTGCAAGAGTAATATATATCTTTTCTGTGGCATTTTCAGAATTAGGAAGAATAGTTTTTGTCCCATTATATATATCATACAAATTATTTGATGGGAACAGTGAAATAGACTGCATGCATTTAAAAAGTTCTGTTTCTCTCTACATCCATTGTGGTTCTAAAATGTTATCTGTACACATAGATTTTATTAAAGACACGGAGGCTCATATTATGCATAACTCTTTCTTTATTTCCTCAGCAGCAAAGAAAGAGAAATATAAATATTATCAAAACTGAAGAAAAAACGGTATAGGCACAACAGGTAGCCAATCACAGGATATAGGAAGTAGCTATATAAGTCCTGTGTCTCCCACAATCCCCCTCTTTCTTTGCTGCTTCCTCAGACAGATAAGTGTTTTTTCTGCTCTCTCTATCTTATATTGTGGTTGCATTTTATTATATTACATTGTTTATTTTACAGTGTGTTTATTTGGTATGCTTAGCATACTATTCTTTTCCTTGCGGCTGGTGTTTCCCTTGGGCCCGCAGGTGTTCACTGCCCCGTCCGGGTGGTCCCTTTTTTCCTCACCCCTCCCCCCCCCTTCTGCACGGGACCCGGCGTTGCTGTCTGCCACGGCCGCCCTCTCCTCACGACCGCGGTAGTGTGCGCGCTCTTTTCCCCGCTCACGAGCCGGCACGGCGGGTCGGGTGCACGAGCCCCTTCCCCCGCCGAGTGCTTGCCGCGTGTGCCTTCCCTCTCGTGCGGAGGCCATTTTGGGGCGGTCCTTGTTCCTCCCAGTGCTGCCGTGCGGCCGGTCACCTCGTTGCCCTGCTCCCTGGGAACACCAGCCGGACTGTGTCAGTAATTGTTGTTTGTTGTGGGTTACTCAACCCTCCCATCTCCCTCTCCAGATAGATTTCTTTGGTATCTAGTCTTATTTAGTTTTATTTAGTTTTAATTAATTTTTAGTCAGTTTGTTGCTGCCTGTCCTACATTAGCACTAGTATGCAGGATAGGGGTGATGGGCCTGTTGGTCCCCCAGGGGACTTCCAATTGGACAGTGCTGATGGTGCCATGGCCTCCCAGGAGTTTCAAGCCATGTTATAGGCCACTATGGCTTCCTCCATACAAAAGGCTATTACCTCAGCCATGGGAGCTGTCTTTTCTACCTTTTCCCAATCCCTGCACTCTCTAGTTTTGCCTGCTCTGGCCACCCCCGCCCCTTCCCCTGCTCATACCGTGCCTGGAGCCCGTAAGGCAAGGGCCAAATCTAAACATGTCGGCTCCCACTCCTCGATGCAGGTTCTACCTGCCATGACTGACACGCTAGAGGCGGTCTCAGCGCGCATCCCACGCGCAAAAGAGCCCCTGGCCGGGCTAAAAAGGCTAGACTGTGGAAAAGGGCTAGAGCCCCTGATGGTGGGTCGGATACCGACCGGAGTGTGGAGGATGAGTCCGACGTTATGGAGTACGACTCCTTTGACAATGATGACTCTGGCGAGGATTTGCCCCTTACGGGCGTGAACCCCTCGCGGTCCTCCGCCAAGGCCCGGGGCCCCTCACTTGGCCCCTCTGGGGTTGACACCTCGATCCTTGACCCGCAAGGTAACCCCCTATTTGATCCAGACGACCTACGTCACCCCCGGTCCGCCGAGTGGGTTCCCCCGGATCATATTGCCCAATACGTGGCTAAGCGCATCCGCACGCCACTTTCTAGGGAAGGCCGCAATAAACTGCGCACCGAGTGCCCACGCCCGTCCCTCCCGGGCGCTGCTTGCAAGACCCCGGACATTGACCCACAAATTGCACAGTTCCTGAATAAGTCAGGCTGGAAACCCAAGAAGGGCCTTGACCACTCCCTAAAAAGCTGCCAGGACAAGATCCTGGATACCCTGGGGCCCCTTTCTAAGCTCTACGAGCTCCTTGATGCTGCCAGAACCGGGGATTCCATTCTGGATGTGGATGTGGCCATTGGTTAGGTCCAACGGGCCATATGCTTACTGGGGAACGCCAATACGGCCATGTCTACAGAGACGTAAGGCGATACTCTTAAAGATCGACCCTAAATTGGCCGCTATGACCGTGGCGGAGCCTGATCCGACTGATGAGGGTCTGCTGTTTGGCACCTCCTTTGTTAAGGATATGGGTTCTTATGTCAAGACCTTCACAGCAATTGACAAAGCGCAAGCGAACATGAAGCGTGTGTTCGCGCCCAAGGTTTTCGGAGGGGCCGGGCGTAGTAGGAACCGTCCGCCCGGCCGTGGTTTCCGAGGCGCATTCCGCGCAACCAGAGGTTCCTTTTTTCCCTCGAGAGGATTTCAGGACCAGAGGACCCCTCCCTTCTTCCCGGCCAGAGGTCGGACCTGGGGCTCCAGATACCCCCGCGGTGGTACCCCCGGAAGACGTCCTTACGGTGAGTACCCTTTCTTTCCCTCACACTCAAGTTCAGGTGGCGGGGAGGCTGGCCTTGTTTTGTCAAAAGTGGGCAAAGATGACCTCAGATGCTTGGGTTATGCAATGTGTAAGGGGCTTTCGTCTGGAGTTTTTTTCCATGCCTGTCCAGTTTTATTCCCCCAGAAAACTGTCTCTCCCTCCGGAGCAGGACGAGATGATTTCCACGGAGGTCTTGGAGATGTTGTCCAAGGGCGCTATAGAGGAATTGCCGTTCGCCACCCCAGGCTTTACGAGCAATTTGTTTCTGGTGCCCAAGAAAGGGGGCGGGGTTCGCCCTGTAATAAATCTTCGCCCACTCAACGCCTTTCTACGCTACCAACACTTCCAGATGGAAGGTATACATTGCCTCAGAGACCTTCTACGCCAGTCAGACTGGTTGGCCAAGCTGGACCTGAAGGACGCCTACTTTACGGTCCCCATCGCTTTGGAGTTCAGGGATTATCTCCACTTCACCTGGCACGGGCGTCGCTGGCGCTTCACCTGCCTGCCTTTCGGTCTCTCCTCGGCCCCTTGGTGCTTCACCAAGCTCATGAAGCCCATAGTAGCATTCCTCCGAACCCGGGGGGTTCGCCTCATTATCTACCTGGACGATATCCTGATTTTATCCCAGTCACGAGAGGATCTCCTCACACACCTAGGATGGACGACCGGCCTTCTGCAGAAATTGGGATTTCTGATCAATTGGAGCAAATCGGTCCTGATCCCTGCCCAGTCCATAGAGTTTCTGGGTTTTCAGGTGGATTCCATCCGGCAGTTTCTGTTCCTTCCGAATGCCAAGGTGAAAGCCATCCAGAAGGAAATTCGGAGGGCCCTCCGTGTCCCAGACTTGTCAGTCAGACAGCTGGCGAGGATTATCGGCCTTCTCGCGGCCTCTATTCAAGCGATCTTCCCGGGCCCGCTGCACTACCGGGCGCTCCAACGGCTCAAAGGATTGCACCTTCGCTCAGGTCATTCCTACGAATCTCGGATAATGCTAGACGCGGAGTCCAGGGACGAGCTAGTGTGGTGGTTGGCGCACATGGAGGCATGGAACGGAAGAGCCATCTTCGGTTCCGCCCCGGATGTGGTGATAGAGTCCGATGCCAGCTTACACGGCTGGGGCGCTCGTTGTGGCGACGTTTCCACAGGTGGCAGGTGGTCCGACACAGAGAAGTCGTTGCACATCAACTGCTTGGAACTCCTGGCAGGTACCTTCGCGATCCGCAGTCTTGCCCCAGGGAGGGCGAATTGCTGCGTTCTCCTCAAAATGGACAACGTATCGGCAGTTCGTTACATAAATCACCTAGGGGGTACGAAGTCCAAAATGTTGGCAGTTCTGGCGAAAGATTTCTGGCAGTTCTGCCTCTACAACAACGTCTCGGTGACGGCGGAACACATCCCAGGTCTGAACAAGTCGGGGGCGGATTGGAATTCCAGACACTTAAGAGACTCTGGGGACTGGCGTCTACACGCCTCAGTGTTCCAGAGCCTGAACAGGTTGTGGGGCCGGTTCCAGTTGGACCTACAGCGAGTGCAGAATTATTAGGCAAGTTGTATTTTTGAGGATTAATTTTATTATTGAACAACAACCATGTTCTCAATGAACTCAAAAAACTCATTAATATCAAAGCTGAATATTTTTGGAAGTAGTTTTTAGTTTGTTTTTAGTTATAGCTATGTTAGGGGGATATCTGTGTGTGCAGGTGACTATTACTGTGCATAATTATTAGGCAACTTAACAAAAAACAAATATATACCCATTTCAATTATTTATTATTACCAGTGAAACCAATATAACATCTCAACATTCACAAATATACATTTCTGACATTCAAAAACAAAACAAAAACAAATCAGTGACCAATATAGCCACCTTTCTTTGCAAGGACACTCAAAAGCCTGCCATCCATGGATTCTGTCAGTGTTTTGATCTGTTCACCATCAACATTGCGTGCAGCAGCAACCACAGCCTCCCAGACACTGTTCAGAGAGGTGTACTGTTTTCCCTCCTTGTAAATCTCACATTTGATGATGGACCACAGGTTCTCAATGGGGTTCAGATCAGGTGAACAAGGAGGCCATGTCATTAGATTTTCTTCTTTTATACCCTTTCTTGCCAGCCACGCTGTGGAGTACTTGGACGCGTGTGATGGAGCATTGTCCTGCATGAAAATCATGTTTTTCTTGAAGGATGCAGACTTCTTCCTGTACCACTGCTTGAAGAAGGTGTCTTCCAGGAACTGGCAGTAGGACTGGGAGTTGAGCTTGACTCCATCCTCAACCCGAAAAGGCCCCACAAGCTCATCTTTGATGATACCAGCCCAAACCAGTACTCCACCTCCACCTTGCTGGCGTCTGAGTCGGACTGGAGCTCTCTGCCCTTTACCAATCCAGCCACGGGCCCATCCATCTGGCCCATCAAGACTCACTCTCATTTCATCAGTCCATAAAACCTTAGAAAAATCAGTCTTGAGATATTTCTTGGCCCAGTCTTGACGTTTCAGCTTGTGTGTCTTGTTCAGTGGTGGTCGTCTTTCAGCCTTTCTTACCTTGGCCATGTCTCTGAGTATTGCACACCTTGTGCTTTTGGGCACTCCAGTGATGTTGCAGCTCTGAAATATGGCCAAACTGGTGGCAAGTGGCATCGTGGCAGCTGCACGCTTGACTTTTCTCAGTTCATGGGCAGTTATTTTGCGCCTTGGTTTTTCCACACGCTTCTTGCGACCCTGTTGACTATTTTGAATGAAACGCTTGATTGTTCGATGATCACGCTTCAGAAGCTTTGCAATTTTAAGAGTGCTGCATCCCTCTGCAAGATATCTCACTATTTTTGACTTTTCTGAGCCTGTCAAGTCCTTCTTTTGACCCATTTTGCCAAAGGAAAGGAAGTTGCCTAATAATTATGCACACCTGATATAGGGTGTTGATGTCATTAGACCACACCCCTTCTCATTACAGAGATGCACATCACCTAATATGCTTAATTGGTAGTAGGCTTTCGAGCCTATACAGCTTGGAGTAAGACAACATGCATAAAGAGGATGATGTGGTCAAAATACTCATTTGCCTAATAATTCTGCACTCCCTGTATTCGCATCACGCCTGAACACTCAGCTACCGAGGTTCTACAGTTGGAGGCCGGACCTGGCTGCAGTGGCGACGGATGCCTTTCTTCAAGAATGGCCACCAGGTCTGGTGTACGCTTTTCCCCCATTCAACATGATCGCACGCACGATTTCGAAATTGGTCCGCCACGATTGTCGGATGGCGTTAATCACCCCTCTATGGAGGTCTCGACCATGGCTCCCTCGCCTGATGGAATTGTCCATAGACTACCCTCGATTGGTTCCGATATTCCAAGATCTCCTTCTGGACCTTCCGAAACTTCTACTTCAGACCAATTGAGCACATCTCGTGTGGTGGCGCAGCTTTGAACTTGCATAATATGAGCCTCCGTGTCTTTAATAAAATTCCCAGATTTTACTAGTAACATGACGTAAAGTCATGATTTTATTAAAGACACGGAGGCGAGTATTATTCCCTCCCGCCCTCCCGGCGTGGATTTGGGATAGGAGATGCTTGGTGGCTCTACAGGTATGTTTCCATTGGGTCTGTATTTTATATCAGTTTAATTTTACGTCTTTTTGTATGGTTTTTTGTACTTTTGTGTCGTTTACTAATTCTGATATTTTATATTTCAGAACTCAGTTTTGCCTGTGACTCCCCGAGGTTATGTTTGGTAAGTCTGCAGTTGTGAGTTAAGAAATTACCATATTTCTCTATCTTTTTTAGCTTGAAGTTATCGCATCGTTTCCTGTTACCCTGTTTCGATCAAGTGGGACATCGTTCATCTTACCTGGTCTTCGGTTCGCAAGAAAGAGGGGGATTGTGGGAGACACAGGACTTATATAGCTACTTCCTATATCCTGTGATTGGCTACCTGTTGTGCCTATACCGTTTTTTCTTCAGTTTTGATAATATTTATATTTCTCTTTCTTTGCTGCTGAGGAAATAAAGAAAGAGTTATGCATAATACTCGCCTCCGTGTCTTTAATAAAATCATGACTTTACGTCATGTTACTAGTAAAATCTGGGAATTGCATTCTATAGAATAATTTTTTTTTATTTATTTTTTTTAAGTCCCTGAGGAAGTCCTTCATTCGGACGAAACGTGTAGGACGCCTAGTGGTGATTCTGATCAACTACATCCACTGTTTTTAATACATATATGTGAATAAATTATTTTACTACACACTCAATTTTGCACAACAATGTTATCTCTTTTTTTGAGTATATGTGCTCCAGCCAACACATGGTGATCTGAACATATTGTGGTGACTATGAAGGCTATTCGGAAGACTATGTACAAGGCTTTATTACCTCATTGAAAGGGTGAGTAGCCATTTGGGATTAGAATGTGTGTGGCACATTGTCCACAGTTATATGCAATGTCTTCTTCTTTTATATTGGTTTAGCAGATACTCTCCAAATTTTGTATATATATTTCATGGAAGACAGGAGGAAGTCTTCGGTCTACCCTTGGAAGCTTCACCTTATACAGGAAAGTTTGTCTGCTAATATTTCATTTGCACTAATTGCACTTTGGTTTGTGAACTCTCTGTGTCTGTCCAATCACAGACTGCCTAATACAGCTCAATGAGAGGTATTTGGAAAGTAGGTGCTCTGAGCCATTGCTGCCTCCTGGGTTTAGCTCTATTGAGCTAACCAAACCAGTTAGCAACATTACCTGTAGTCTGCTTGAAAGTCAAGGCTGTGTAACCAGGTTAATTTATAAAAGTGTAAATTTCTATTGAAATCTGCACTTTTTGTAAAATGAAGAAATAAAAAAGACATCACACATAAAGCATTCCAGAAAGCTTAAAGGACCACTATAGGCACCCGGACCACTTCAGCTTAATGAAGTGGTCTGAGTGCTAGGTCCCCCTAGTTTTAACCCTGCAGCTGAAAACATAGGAGTTTCTCTGAAATTACATTGAGGGTTAATCCAGCCTCTAGTGACTGCCTCCCTGAGACTCGGGAGCCGACGTCGGCGAGGGAGGAGAGGTCACCAGCGCCGAGGGAGCCCGGCGCTGGATTAAGGTAAGAGGCTGAAGGGGTTTTAATCCCTTCAACCCAGCGGGAGGGGGCTACCTAATAACCCCATAGTGCCAGGAAAACGGGTTTGTTTTCCTTGCACTATAGTGCTCTTTTAAGTGTTTTAAAAGTCTGAAGTGTCCCTTTAAGACCTTGATTTTAGAAGCGTTATCCTCTATTTCTTTCAGAGAACTTTTTTTTGGCATTTAATTCTGACTGTAATTTGGAATTTGAGTTTGTGGCTTTGTTTCACCTTAATGTTCAGGTTGTCCTGACCTTATCCTTCAAAAACTCTGTCTCGGATGAAGAAGTTAGTTGGCAGATGTTGGATTTAGGACAGTGTGCTATTCATTCTTCCACAAGTTATTTGTAATGGGCAGGATGCTCCTTTCCTCCATGTAGATGCACTGTGATGGCTATGTTTTGGCCTATTAGGCCAGTGCTGTTCTTGATTGAGTGTGTGTACAGTGATGTAGTGGATGTAGTTTTTGTATATACTAGATGAAATGTGTTTAGTGGATGCAGTGTCTGTGCATAGTGAATGCAGAGTGTTTCAATTTGTGGTGGGTGTAGTGTGTGTACTGTGAATACAGGATGTTTGTGTAGTGGATGCTGTGTGTACAGTTAATGCAGAGTGTGTGTTGGTGTGTAATGAATGCAGAGTGTGTGTTAGTATGTAATGAATGCAGAGTGTGTGTTATTGTGTAATGAATGCAGAGTGTGTGTTAGTGTGTAGCAGATGCAGAGTGTGTGTGTGTTAGTGTAGTGAATGCAGAGTGTTAGTGTGTAGCGGATGCAGAGTGTGTTAGTGTGTAGCAGATGCAGAGTGTGTGTTAGTGTGTAGCGGATGCAGAGTGTGAGTGTTAGTGTGTAGCGAATGCAGAGTGTGTGTCAGTACAGTGGATGCAGTGAGTGTGTTAGTGTGTAGTGTATGCAATGTGTGTGTGTGTTGTGTCAGTATATGCACTGTGTGTGTTGTGTTAGTGTATGTAGTGTGTCTTGTGGTGTATGCAGTGTGTTGTGTTAGTGTATGCAGTGTGTGTGTCTTGTGTTAGTGTATGCAGAGTGTGTGTTGTGTTGGTGTATGCAGAGTGTGTGTTGTGTTGGTGTATGCAGAGTGTGTGTTGTGTTGGTGTATGCAGAGTGTGTGTTGTGTTGGTGTATGCAGTGTGTGTTGTGTTAGTGTATGCGCTGTGTGTGTGTGTGTTGTGTTAGTGTATGCAGTGTGTGGTGTTAGTGTATGCAGTGTGTGTGTGTGTTGCGTTAGTGTATGCAGTGTGTGTGTTGTGTTAGTGTATGTTGTGTTGTATGCAGTGTGTGTGTGTTGTGTTAGTGTATGCAGTGTAAATGTGCAATCTGGGGGGGAGGGGGAGGAAGGGTCATTTTTCACATTAATTTTTTATTAAATTTAATTAGATGTAATTCCCCCCTCCCTGTGTCCAGGGAGGGGGTTGATTCCATGATCCCTTGTGGTCCCCCCGGCTCCCTGTTACCTCAGAGGGGGCTCAGGCAGCACACTGCTTCTCCTCTTCTCTTCTAATAACTCTCGCGAGACCCGCTGAGCGTTGCCATGGTAACCGGGTCTCGCGAGAGTTATTAGAAGAGAGGAGAAGCAGTGTGCTGCCTGGGCCTCCTCTGCGGTAACAGGGAGCCCGCGGCTGCACACATAGATAGCGATATTCTCTATCTATGTGTGCAGAAAGAACCGTCATGGTTGTCACCCCCTGATGGGTAATAGAGAATTGTTGGCTATTGTACTAGCTCTGAAAGAATGGTGTCATCTTTTGGTAGGTTCCAAGGATCCCCTCCTGACAGTGGCGTACAGATCAGGGTCGCGGCTGCGACCGGGCCCGGCCCACCAGGGGGCCCGGCCGCCCCTGCAACCCGGTATGTACCCACAGAGCCAGCCTCTTCCCCAGGGCCCCCCGAGGCTGGCCCTGCTGACACCCGGCAGGCGGGTGGCCGGTCGGGCAGACGGGCGCGCGAGGGAACACTCAGCGCTTCCTCTTCAGCTGCCTCGCGCACCGCACTGATACCAGAGCCGGAAGATGACGTCATCTTCCGGCGCCGACATCCCTACGCGGCGTGCGAGGGAGCTGAAGAGGAAGCACTGAGTGTTCCCTCGCGCGCCCGCCTGGCCACCCGCCCAGGAGCCCAGCAGCACCACTGGACTCCAGGGAATCCCCCCAGCACTCCAAAAGGTAAGGAGGCTGGGAGGATTACATAAAAAAAAACAAAAAAAAAAACATGGGTTAGTGTGAGAGTGTGTGTGAGTGTTAGAGTGTGAGTGTGTTAGAGTGAGTGTGTGTGTCTGCTAGTGAGTGTTAGTGTGAGTGTTAGAGTGAGTGTTAGAGTGTGTGTCTGCTAGTGAGGGTCAGTGAGTGTGTGTGTGTGTTAGGGAGTCTGTTTGATGTCTGTTAGTGAGTGTGTATTTGTCAATGAGAGTATGTTTTGTAAGTGAGTGTGTATGTATGTCTGTCGCTGAGTGTGTCTCTGTCAGTAAATGTGTGTCTGTTAGCTAGTGTGTATGCGTCTGTAAGTGAGAGTGTGTGTGTGTCTTCAGCACTTACCTTTCTCCAGCGCCGGACTCCCTTGGCGCTGGGGATCCCTCAGCCTCTCAGCTCCGAATGCGACCGCGCACGCATTCAAACCGCCCATAGGAAAGCATTACTCAATGCTTTCCTATGGACGTTCAGTGTGCTCCTCTAGCGGCTGTCAGTGAGACAGCCACTAGAGGCTGGATTAACCTTCAGTGAAACATAGCAGTTTCTCTGAAACTGCTATGTTTTCAGCTGCAGGGTTAAAAATAGAGGGACCTGACACCCAGACAACTTCATTGAGCTGATATGATCTGGGTGTCTGTAGTGGTCCTTTAAGTGTGTGTGCATCTGCATGCACTGGCGTACATACCGCGGTCGCAAGGGTCACAGCCCTGTAACCCCTGCGACCAGGGGCCCACCGCCATGTGTTGCGGTCCGGCCTGCGCGCGGGGGGTAGGGGGGGCCCCACGGATCAATTTTCTCACCAGGGCCCCATGGGTCATGTGTACGCCACTGCCTCCTGATCATAACTTATCACAAAAACTTGGCATACATTGGAGATTCTAACCTGTCTTCTAGACAAGCTAGATGGTCATTGTTCTTGTCATGCTTTAACTTTATCATCACGTACAGACCAGGTCCTAAGAACATTAAGGCTGATGCCCTATATAAGGAATTTGACAGAACAAGAGACCTTCCCTATTGTTTTACCTGAGTGTATCATAGCCTCTACTGTCCTTTCCTTGTCTTCTCCTCTTCTTTGTGCTATCATGGCGGCTCAGTCTCAGGCAACCTTTAAGATAGATTGTTTATTCCGTTGCTAAAAAGAGAGGAGGTACTAAGAGTGTTCCACGATAATGTGACGGCTGGACATCCCGGTATCAATAAAACTGTATCCGCTGTCTCCAGATCATTTTGGTGGCCTTCTCTTAGAAAAGATCAGAGAGTATGTGGAGGCTTGTACTGTTTATGCGGTTTCTAAGGTTCCCCATAAACTACCATGTGGGTTATTAAAACCATTTCCTATACCCAGTGTTCCATGGTCTCATTTGTCAATGGACTTCATTGTGGAACACCCGGTTTCTAAAGGCTATACCACCATCCTTTTGGTGGTTGATCGCTTTTCAAAAAATACTTCAAATGCATCTTAAAGGGCCAACCAGTCATTGGAACTATATTTGCAATGTTTTATTAATGGCACTCAGGAAAATTGGTCTGACTTGCTACCTTGGGCTGAATTTGCCAGGAAAATTGCTACCCATGACTCATCTGGACATAATCCATTTTTTTGTCAACAACGGTAGTGATCGTACTGTTCTTCATGCAGTGTTCTCCGACACTGCTATTCCTGCTCTGGATAAAAATCTTGCATGTTCATGTGAGACTTGGACTAAGCGCCACACGGCTCTTGGAACTGCTAAAGCTCGTTTCAAATTTCATGCTGATAAGAGGAGTGGTGTCAACCCTGTTTACCAAGTGGGTGATCGGGTATGGCTCTCCTGGCGAAATATCAGACTCAAGGTTCCTAGCATTTGACAGTTCGCGATCTCTGTTTTGCGTATTTCGTGGGAAAAACCCAGTGAACGGGACTGCTAGGAGACCTGAAGGAGCTGAATTTGGCAGAAGATTTGAACGAAGGCTGGAACCGGAAGTGCAGGTATACAGGAGACAGATTAACTGAATGGTACTGCAAAAGTAAGCAGGGGATGTGGGTTTTTATAGGAACGCTAACTCCTCCCACAAATACAGGCCTTTGGCCTTTAAACTTATGTGTATTTGCGCTCATCATAAAGATTTATTGCTAGTCTTAAAACCAGTTGGAGAGAGAATAGCCTTTCAGAAAGGTTGATGGCAAAATGTGTCTGATGATGATTGGGGGGGCAGAGCTAGCACTCAGAGAGATTGCTCATATGATTGCTGCTCTCCTAGCTGGCATCAAATATAGCCCCACAAAGCCTCTTACAGCTCGACAAACTGTCGGTAAGAGTACCCCACCGATGGTGAGAAAAACTAAGAAGCCACGACTGGATCGGCCACGGTTCTAAGCAGACATAGGTGACTTGCTGCAGACATAACATGGCAGCCGACTTTGAGGACTAAACGGATAACATGGAGGATGTCCGCCTACACAGAAATGAAATTCTAGGGTATAAAAGACCTCCAAAGCCTCCATAGCTGACCACTTGCTCCTCTCACACGGTCACCATGGAGATACTCACCAATCTCATCACAGATCTCCGCCAAACGCTCTACGCCGAGATAGCTCAGGTGACGGAAGACGTCAGGGGATTCAATGCCCGTCTCACAGCAGTGGAGCAGATCAAACTCACAACACAGGTCAAAGAGCACCAGAAGCAATGGTGTCCTGAGTGCTGTTCACACTACTCTCACCCACCTGATGGAGTATCTCCAGCTGAATTGTGTCACTTTATCCACAGGCTACATGCAGCACTCCTACCTCCCAGATAAGCTAAGGGAATACCGGCTTGACGGAATGTTCTGCCTGCCCAAGCGATCAATGCCCTCAGGTGACCTCCTGGTTAAATTCCAGAACGGGCAAGACAAAGCAGCCTTCATGAAAGCCACTAAGGGGAAGAATCCCTATCTATTCGAAGACATGGACTTGTCATTCTATTCTAAACCTCTCTCGTACTACCCTGCTCTAGAGGAAGTGCCTTTGGCCACGGCCAGTGACACTAACAGCTAAGGGAGTGAAATATTGCTGGGGACCGTCACATATACTCATTCAGCACCAAGACACTGAACCTAAGGTGACAGACATCGCCGAGATAGACACTGTCCTAGCAGCCTTGCTGCTCCATCTACCTCCACAACCTGGAACCCAGCCAATATAGTCCAGTTCCTCCCCGCTTCCCATGGAGTAACCGGGG
Organism: Pelobates cultripes; assembly: GCA_933207985.1. Lineage (NCBI taxonomy): Eukaryota > Metazoa > Chordata > Amphibia > Anura > Pelobatidae > Pelobates > Pelobates cultripes. The sequence continues at coordinate 37,009,238 of OW240921.1, forward strand.
ATGAAGCCCACCTGAAATGCCTGCCTTTATGTTGTTTCACTTTTTATACTTTTCTCTGTGTTGAGTTTTGTCCTCAGTTAACGGTTTAAATATATGACACTAATCTGTTTTAGCTGATCCTCATATTGGGGACATGACCACTAAACCTAAGGCCAAACATGGCCGAGACCAGGAATATCCCAGATACTCTAGCTCCAATTTTCACAATACCCCCCCAGCTCCTCTCATGTAAATCAATACTGTGCATATCATCAAGGGGCATTTTTTTTTTCCACACTAGGCTGCGCATCAGATCACTCTGCTCAATTACACTGCTCACTGTAGAAGTTGCTATGTTCCAATCCTCTCCTAACATATAAACACAGGAGTCCCAACATAGTGTGTATACCTCAACATAGTGTGCCAGATTTATTCTACTAATAATAACATATTAGTCTTGGCTCTGCTCTTTTACGGCAGGGACAGACGAACAACTTACGTCTGTGCTTCTGTCATGCATATTCTGCAGTCTAACAGATTCTGTCTAGTAGCCAATTCTACATTATCCTGTTTTTTTGTATATTCACTCTTGTTTATATTCATATATAAAATGTGCAGTTCTCTCGAAAGACAGGACAAAGTCTGAAATTATAATGCTTGTTACCACTGTTGTGGCTATATAGGCTTGATTTTATGCACAACAAAAATAAAGAATGACAAAAAAATGTGTCTGATGATATGATTAATGCATGAATAAATGATAAGGAAATTCACAAACAGGGTGCCTTCTCTTGTAGACCTAACATGTGGTATTTATTTAACTAAACAATATATTATATCCCACAGAACACAACAACTCTGTACACTTGTAAGTGGAACTTACACTGTAAGTGAAACAATTGGAATGGTTTTGTAAGCGTGCTTGACGTTGTATAAATGATGTGTTTATCAAGCATAGAAATGGTGCGCAAAAGTTGTTATACTTAGTATTCATCATTCCTCAATGCAATTTTCTGAATATAACCTTTAAAAACAATTGTAAAAATCATACAGATCATCTGTACAATAATATTTAATAAAGGTCATACGGATGGCAAGTCACAAAGAACGAGTTGGATTATGTGTATTATATCTAGATGGTTGTTGCATGTTTTGTATGGTTTATACACACATTTGGCACTTTATAATAATCAACAGTTTTGCATGTTTGCACTGTGTAATTACTGGAATGGATTAATCATTGTTTTCTAATAGGTTTCACTGTTTTGTTTTGTTTTTTTGCACTGGTAAAATTTAATTAGCCACATTTTTTCACTTTATTACATTTGTGTATGCATTTATCAAGCTCAAATGCATTATTTAGGGAATACACCCTAATCCCTCATTTGTGTAAGACCACAGGTACAGCAGATGTTTACCAAGCATCCTTTTCTAATCAATACTGCATTGAAAAGCTTTCTGGTTTGTGGTGAGACAAGTTGAAATTTGAATGAGAATTTTTCTTATACAAAAATATAAGGTCACTTTAAACACCGATCTTATATACATATATAAATACATATAAAAATATATGAGGGTTTTTTTTCTACTAGGTGGTAAAACTCTGTGACCATATATAACAAAGTACCAAATGTTGCACGCAAAAAAAAGGAACAGCAATAGGACATGCCATAACGTCCAGGAGTTATTGTTCTTCTTTACACTGAAGATAGTTCTTACTGGCTTTGGCTGTATGTTTGGAGTTGTTGCCCTGCTGCAGAATAAATGTAGCTGCCTGTACTTCTCAGCAATGGGGAGACCATTAATTCTTACCAAATGTCTGCAGACACTCATTCTTGTACAGCCTTTGGGTGAAAAAACAGCTTTCTGCTAAAGTCAAATATTTTAATTTTTACTCATCAGTCCAGAGCACCTACTGCCATTATTCTGTGCCCTGTTTCCTGTGTTTTGGTCCATAGTGGAGTTGTTTGGCCTTGCTGCCAAGTTGGAGGTAAGGCTGGACACAAGACTTCTCTGAAGATTACTTCAGACCAGACTTCTCTGGACAGTAGATGTGTGTACCAGGGTCCCACTGGTTTCTGCCAGTTCTCAGCTGGTGGCACTGCTGGACATCTTCTGATTGTGAAGAGAATAAGTAAACATGATGTGTCTTATCTGCTGCACTAAGTATCCATGGCTGACCACTTTGCTTACAGTCCTCAACATTGCCGTTTATTTGGGCTTTTTAAGAAGAGATTGGGAAGCACATCTAGAAACTCCTGCCTGGAAATTTCTGCCTCGGAGAGACCTTGCTGATGCAGTTTAACTTTGTTACGTCTTGTTGCTGAGCGCATTCCTGCAGTGCTGTATGAATTTTGGCACTAAACTGTCTTCAGTTTCAACTTCAACTTGACCTTGGCCTCAATTTAATTTGTTTTGCTGAGCATTCAAATTGTCAAAATCTGTTAGGAAAAAGATTTTCTTATGATGTATCTACAAAAAGTGCCATAAACTTTAATGTCTACTTCTGTAGATAAATCATTTGCAAAGTTTTTCTAACAGATTTATTGTACCTGTTTGGTATAATTGTTTAATGATAACAGTTTTACTATAAGTGTACCAAATTTTGATTTGATTTAGATTTTGCTTCTGTTCACTCACTTTGCATTTTGTTAACTCATAAAAATAAAACTATTCCTATTTTTTTAAAGTTATCATGGTTTGGTATAAAACAAAAGGCGAACCGGTGACAGATGAGAAAGAGGACAGAACGTATTAACGGTCCTTAGAAAAGCCGGGTTAAAGGCAAGGAGTAGGAGGTAAATAAAGAATTCCTGCAAGCAGGTAAAACAGAGCCATAAAACATGTCGCGGTCAGGGTTCAAGAAAGCAACAAAACAAAATCCTTGGTCAAGAGTACAAAAAGCAGAGTAGTCAAACAGGCCGAAGGTCGATACAAATTATGAACAGGAAAATCTATAAAGCACTCTCTAGCAGCTGAACATGTTAGACAACTGCCATAGTTTGCAACACAATACTCAGGTAAGGTATAACAGTTTAATGGGTTTATATTAAAAAAAATGATATTCTCAAATTTGACTGACAGTTGACCTGTGTGTATTGATGTGAGGTTAGGTACACAAGTCAATTTAGATAAACTGTGTTGGTAGTTTATATTGCAAAGGAAATCGTTATTGCATGGCCTTTCTCGCTATGCAATTTCACACCCATCCCAGGTAAGTTTACAATAGCCAAATACCACAGTAAAAATAGAAAATGAAAAGGCAAAAAAAAATAAAAAAAGGTATGTGTTTTACTCCTAGCAGTTAAATGCCAAAAATTGAAAATAAAGAATATTTTACCTGGGAATCTCAGTGTCCTCTTGTTTTATGACTGATGGACAGATTACATTTTGTCCAGGAATGGGGGGTACATCGACTCCATATGCGACCGCAAAGGTTTTAACGTTCACATCTCCTGGATTTGGATGCGGTCTGCTTTCCCAGTTTGGACGCACATATTCATACAGGCCCTTCAGATGAAAGACAAGAAGAAAAAAAACACAGATTAGAACGTGTGATTTGTTTGTGAATGCAAGCAGGTAGATTGGGTTTATAGGTGTGTGTATTAATATGGATTATTAGAACGTGTGTAAAGGGATATGGAAATGTCTTATACCAGAGTTCAGATTTATTAACTGCTGCTGTTTAATGTGTACATTTTACCTAAATAATACGTTTGCAGTTACAACCACAATGCTGTAAACAAAAAAGTGAAAACTACAAACATGGCAGCCATAGCAGGTACCCATACATGCTAAGCATTTTGGGATGTTTATGTTGATTATCAGGTGAATGCAAGTCTGCTTTCATCAACTGCAATAGCCAAGTAGGGAGGCGGCAGAAGTAGAACTGTTATCATATATATTTGAATGCAATTACTCTAGAACAATTACTACTTTTCATTTTAAATGAATACTCCAGACACCATAACCACTAAAGCGAGCTTTAGTAGTTATTGTGCCACAAGTACACTGGCACCCTAAGCCGTGAAACCGTTTTAGAACAGTTTGACTTCAGTGGTCTGTTCCTTCCTCCACTAGTTGCTACAGACAGCCAGAAGACTGCTTGGTAGCTTTCGTTAGCTCTCCTGAGTTATTCTTATGACTCTCAGCCAGCAGTTAAGCTCTGCACTATAAAATGTTTATGTTGTTACAGTTATTTTAAAGAGTCCACATATAGAATATACATAAAAGGAAAGAGATGTTTTTCAAAAAATGTGAAACTCTAAAACGAGCATCAGGCAATACCTAACAAGGACAGAGAGAAAGCGGGAAAACACGCAATATATATATATAATTGATTGAATAAATACAACCTGGGAGGTGAACCAGGATTGATACAGTGAAAATCGTGAAATCTGTAATAATGATAAATATCACATAGCGTAATACAGTTTCAACGAAAAAGATTATGTGTTATATAGGAGATGCACTCACAAACACAGGTGAAGATGAGGCTTCTCACCCCACCAGGGGTTAAAATGATAGGGAGTGCATCTCCTATATAACACAATCTTTTTCATTTAAACTGGATTACGCTATGTGATATTTATCATTATTACAGATTTCACTATTCACTGTCTCAATCCTGGTTCACCTCCCAGGTTGTATTTATTCAATCAATTATACATATACTGGGTGTTTTCCCGCTTTTTCTGTGTGTGTATATATATTTGGTGTTTGTGAGGTACACCAGGGTCACACCTAGTTTTCTGCATACCACTCAATTCCCTCTAGTTTGTACTTTTCCATTCCTTTGGCAGTGTGTGTATGTATATATGTATGTATATATATATATATATATATATATATATATATATATATATCCTTTTTTGTTCAATACCTAAGAAGGGGTTAATACTCAAATAAAACACTAAAAATACAAATTTGGAAAGTGTTCCCCCAGAGAAACGGGAAGCACCCAAAAAATGTATTGCCTATTTAAGAGAGAACTAAAAGGATTTTGAGATCTACCTTTAAGACATCCCCTTAGGGAGAAACAACAAAAAATATAAATGTGAAGGAATAAATACATACAAGCACAAATAGTTATAATGTGATAAGACTGAAGCGATCTCAATATAGCTAAAGTATAATAAAGAAAAAGATTATACAATAAGTGATTCGCTCAATGGCAAGTGGCTACAGATACAAGAATACTGTATCAGTTAGCCTAGAATGCATTAAAATGTTACACTGTAACTATATATATATATATATATATATATATATATATATATATAAATCATTCCTTAAAGGAACACTATAGGGTCAGGAACACAAACATTTATTCCTGACCCTATAGTGTTACCACCATCTAGCCCCCCTGGACCCCTCATGCCTCCATAAATATAGTAAAAATCTTACTGCATTCAAGCCAGAAGCTGTAACTCTGCATGCTGTTTGCCTAAAAAAACAAAAAAACAAACAAAAAGCAGTCTGCTGACATCATCAGAAGTGGTAGCCTGATCCAATCACAATGCTTCCCCATAGGATTGGCTGAGACTGACAAAGAGGCAGATCAGGGGCAGAGCCAGCATGATTCAAACACAGCCCTGGACAATCAGAATCTCCTCATAGAGATGAATTGAATCAATTTATCTCTATGAGGAAAGTTCAGTGTCTGCATGCAGAGGGAGGATAAACAGTGCTGCCCTGTTCTCTGCTGACAGCAGATCTGAGTGGATTGAGGAGTTTTATGCCTCAATCAACTCGGTAGTCCCTCTGGTTCACTCTGAGTGACTGCAACTGGAGGTGTTCCTAGCTTTCAATGTAAACACTGTATTTTCTCAGAAAATACAGTGTTTACATAAGAAAGGCTGCAGGGAGCTATAGTTCTCACCTGAACAACTTCACTAAGCTGAAGTTGTTCAGGTGACTATAGTGTCCCTTTAATCCCAATGCTTTGCACTTGCAAAATTAAATCATTGCAAAAAAAAATAATATCTGCTTGAGTAAAGAAATAGATTGCTTGTTATGGGATATAGCCTAATTATTGCACAGTAACGAACCTATAAAGAAGTCACTGCAGGCAACAGGGCTGATCACTTGAATGTTAATATGTAAATATTGGACACTTGCCAGACCCTTCTAGCTCAAACCAACTGTTATAGAACACTTGTAGGTGTAATCACTATAAAAAAAATAAAAAAAAATATCCATGCTAGTTTAGATATAAATAACTTGGCTTAAACAAACAGTTTAGGCACCATAACACCTTCATCTAAATGCAGAGGTTAAACCTTAACTGAAGAGGTTAAACTGTCGAGAACGGTTTAAACCCGAAGTTGCCTCCAGCACCAAGCTCAGCTCCCCCCAAGGCGGCATCCAGCTTCTAAAATTTCACTTTCAGGAAGCGCGGAATGGCGGGGCTGATTGGCTGAGAGCAGTCATCTGGCGCTCTCAGCCAATCAATGACTCTCAATGCACCAAACTGGCTTGCAAAAGGTACGTTTCTTTGCAAGCCAGCTTTGTGAATGGAAAGTCACTGACCTCTCTCAACCAATCAGAGGCGCCCCTGTCTGGCACCACTCTCCGCTTCCTGAAAGGGAAATTTCAGAAGCCGGAAAGAGCTTGGGGGAGCTGAAATCAGCATTGGAGGCAAACTAGGGGTTAAACCGTCCGAAAACGGTTTAATCCCCTTACGTAAGAGTGTATCTGGAGGCTTCCTGGCACCATAACAACAAGGACTCTCCCTCTGGGTGGGCAAATAAAATTCTACCAGTCAAGAATTTAAGACACACCTAAATAAATATAGATAACAGGACAGAAGAGGGAGAATTAACAGGACTAATTCGCTACAAAAGTACAGTAATTGTTCTTAAGAATATTATTAACATGCCAAAAAAAAAAAAATCACAGAATGATTCTAAGAAATAAAAGAAGTATATGAGAAATTCTCATTATTGTCCAAGGGGCTGAGGGTTTTAAGTTTGTAAATCCAGAAAAGATTCTCTTTTGAGAAGTAGCTGATCTAGGTTACCTTTCCTCTGATCTAACTTGACATGTTCAATTCCACAAAAATATAGACCCATAGTGAAGCCACCGTGTTGGGTCGAGACATGTCGTGAGATCGGAGTGTCCCGGAGTGTTTATTACAGTTCTCACATGTTCCATAATTCGTTACTTGAAAGGATGAATGGTCTTGTCTACATATTTTATCCCACATCTGCCAGGAAGTATGTAAATTCTCTTGTGTTACAATTTAAAAAAAAAAAAGGATCTAATGGGGGGCGGGGCCTGACAGCCAAGATGGCCAGACATGCTTTTTGAGAGCTCCAGCTCAGATAAACTAAAAATAGCCTCTTACAGCCTGAATCCGTGCAACCAATACTCAGTAATTAAGGAGGCTTAATGCGGAGACGATCAGGAGCAAAAAGATAAATTTATTTCTGCCAAAATCTCAGCAGTCTGGATATGAGGCCTAGCGTGAAAGGCAGCCTGGCACTCAGGGGAGGCGCTGATCCCCAGACACGAGGTCGGCCGGACGCGACAACACTTTTGAAGCCCCGCAACCCCCCCACCTTGGACCGGTGTGGGAGATCCCGGTCCCCGCTGGGGGAAAATACTCACCAGCAGCATAATCAAAAGCGGAGCATCGCACGTGGTGCCCAAGATGGCCCCCACGATGCAACCTCCACAGCCTCCAGAGTACCCTGATGTCCTGCAATGGAGACAGCGCTTTGAGGCCTAATTCGACAAAAATATGTCAAGCGAATACAAACCAGACCCCAACACCCGGCTCCACCTGCCACACTGGAGAACAAGGAGGAGACAACGACTCCCTGTCCCAGGTCTGAGCAGAAGGATCACCCAGTGATACAGCAGTCTTGTCGCCTATATGATATCAGAAGGCCCCCCGGCTGCATCCACAACGGTGACGGAACTACCGTCTGACTCACCAGGCATCCGAGCGTACTGCGGCACACTACCAAACACCCACCTTATTAACTCGATGCTGCCTCCCTGAACAGCGCACAGAAGGGAGCAGAGTCCCCGCTCACAAGCTGGCAACACCGACCACAAGCACTGATCCCTGGACTGTGTTATTTCTTCGTCGGTACGGAGCAGGAGCGCACAGGCACTTGGGGCTGGTGGCACCCTCACACGCAGAAAAGTGGAGAATCTCTAAGTCGTATAACACATTTACCTCTGAGGGGGATTGGCTGACCTTGGCATCAGGCTTGCCACACGAGACAACTGTGGCAGTACGGTCTCCAGCTGCACCGGTCATGATATTACAGTATCAGATGAGCATATTTCTATCAGCTTGTTGCCTTGTTTCTGTGTTATGTTTAGCCTTATATATTATTTGTGCGGGCACAGCCTCTCTGGGTGGTCCTTGAAGCCTAGCGACACTAATACCCAAAGTTTTTGCCTTGCCAGTTAAAGACCAGTATTGATTCTTCACACTGACAAATATTTTTCAACCACTATTCTACACTGTGATGATCATACTTTACACGTGTCATACCACAGTGTTTCTAATATTACTTGATAATTTCTCAGGTCTAGATACACACTTGTATCTAGCTAAATTGTCTCTGACCAATGATTAGACAATTAGACCCCCAGGTTTGGCGAGCTGTCACTAGTGGGCACTGGTTGAACAGCCTCAAACGACGGCTACAGATCGCCTAAGACACAGCTCACCCCCATTACTTAATTTGCCCAACCTACCACCCACGTATACCCACAGATTCCGGCAATAAGCCTCTCAGCCAGCCAACCTACAGATACAAGCTACGTACCATGTTATATTGCAATGTTTGTTACCAGCTTCGAGGGGGCTGCCTCCTGTTGCCGTAAACCTCAATACCCAGCGGTTACCAAGCTCTAGGATTAATATTAATTATAGTTCAGCCTGTTCTCTTCCCTTTACAGCTTAGAAATGTCAATGTCAGCCCACAAGTGATGTTCTCTATAAGCTTTATCCGCTCATCAACAACTGACATAACCTGTACGAGCATCTTTATTACTCAAAAAATAAAAAATAAATGCTTTGTTTAGCTTGCTTTTACCCTTACTATAAAATGTGGAGAATCTAATGTTGAAAGTGTCTTTGTTGTTACTTGAAGTAATGGTCTTAGAGCCTCATTTAATGTGTCTACATGCCAAACTTCTCCCACATGAGTAGGTACCGATGATTATAGGTCTTTTTTTTCTCTCAATGTGTTATTAATAAAAAGTGGCCAGAATCTCTATCAAACAGTCTACACATGTGATGCCAGCCTCCATCATAAGTGCTGCTACACAAAGAATCTGACTTGCGGCTTGATTCAGGTAACGAGAAGGTTCAGTTAGAAGGATTTCCCAAGTTGTTTCAAATGCTCTTTCAGATGCCTTTTTAAAGGACCACTATAGACACCCAGACCACTTCAGCTTAATGAAGTGGTCTGGGTGCCAGGTCGAGCTAGGGTTAACCCTTTTTTTTTTTTTTTTTATAAACATAGCAGTTTCAGAGAAACTGCTATGTTTATAAATAGGTTAATCCAGCCTCTAGTGGCTGTCTCTTGACAGCCGCTAGAGGCGCTTGCAAGCGTCCATAGGAAAGCATTATGAATGCTTTCCTATGAGACTGGCTGAATGCGTGTGCGGCTCCTGCCGCGCATGCGCATTCAGCCGAGGAGGAGGAGGAGAGGAGGAGGAGAGCTCTCCACCCGGCGCTGGAGAAAGGTAAGATTTTAACCCCCACAATGTAAAAGATTCCATCTAGGAGATATGGCAATGTTTTATTGTGAGTTTACACACACCTCTAGTGGCAGTTTTAGTGAATGAAATCTGTGCCCGTATTTAAAATAAACCAAAGCAAACCTAAACTATTTGCAGGATCTATGGAGTGTTAACAGAAAACCGTTGTGTGCACTTAGACATGATTGAGCTTATAGAGGCTATAAAGAATCCGCTCAGATACATTTTTAAAATGTTTTTGTTAAATATGAGTTTTATTTTGAATAAATCTCTTTTGAAGATCCGTATAAATGTCTTTATTTGAGTTGTTTAAAGAGCAAACTGCTAGCACAACGTATAGATGGAATTTTACACTCTTGTAAAGGAAGTTGTCTTTTACAAGAGTGTAAAATTCCATCTATACATTTTCCTGCTAGTGCTGGCTATATATACATATATATGTATTTTTTTATTTGTGTGTGTTCGGGGCATTAAAGCCATGAAAGCTTGTTAGAAATAGGTATGTAAATTCCTTATATGAGACATAAAGTAATTTGACAGAGTTGGTTGTGGTGTGCCAGGAACCGACGATGCGGTAGTTCTGTAATAAAAGAGGGCCCAGCCTAGATAATGATATGAGAAAAGGGAGTGCCTTGAACCCACTCCTGAATGGTCTTATCCACCAAGATCAGGCAGAGTTTTATTCCGGACTGCAACCGTTCAAAAATACCCAGAGGAGCTCATTTGACTTAATTTGGTGGGTTTCTAGCTCGAGAACACTATTTCTGGTTCAGTCTTTGGATGCAGAAAAGGCATTTGACAGAATACAATGGCCTTATCCTTTTAGTCTCCTGGAACACTAGAGATACGTAATGTAGTTAAAATGCACAGATACCTGGGGATACCAGAACGCCCTTTCTTTGTAGAATGCAATGCGCAGGTGATGCTTCTTGTCCCCAGGGACCCTTCTACAGAATACTAGGTCACAACCGGACCGAGGTTTTTTTCTTTGGAGGCAACAAGTATCATCATATGCAGATTATGTCATATTGACTGAAACAACCCATGAGGAAGCTCCCTCCACTATTTGGTGCTATGTCTCAATACAAATTTAACTTTCAACAAAATCTGTGCTATGCCAATCAGTATGCCAGCCCAGGACACGGTACAGTTTAGAGCAAGATTTGGGTTTCAGCTGCATCCTCATTCCATAACGTATCCATCTTGCAGCTGACCCCTCCATCATTTTCTACTCTCTATTAAGGCTAACCCGGATAAATGGGATTCCAAATAAATCTCCTGGATTTGCATGATACACTTTTTTCTCTTTTCAGGCTGTTGTCCCAATTAGATAAGACATAGAATTGCAGGAAAGCTCCTACACTGTCCTAAAACTGACATCAGGCTGGGTTTTATCATGTTTATTTGTATTACACAGTTAGATTCAGTACTCCAGCATTTCTTTTCTATGAAGCGCTGTTGGGCAGACCTTGAGTCAAGTTTTTTGTTTCTGACTTGCCACAATTTTATATGTGGCTTGAAAGACCACACAGAGCTTTTCTCTGGATGAGGTGTCTAGCTATTCTTAATTTTCTGGACCTGTGGATACAATAAAGCTCAAATATGGTTTTATCTTCTTCTCCTAATCCCATGTCCACTTTCGTAAAAGGGAGTTTTAGCATGAGATGGTTGCAAGAGGAACTGGGACCTGACTTCGCTCCTGCTAGCTACAACCTCAACACTTGTTAATGGGCAAAAGAGGATAATCTATGCCCATGTCTACATGGTCCTACGTGATTTCTTCAACACTTTATGGGCTGTGCAGAGCTGAGAGTATTCATTACTTCATTTCTTTTTATTTTCCTCTTTCTTTTCCCATTTTTTATATTTTCCCTGTTTTTGGTTGTCTTTTAACAAGCAATTTCCTGCACAATTCCTGCATATTTTTATTTTATGTGCCAGCAACCAATAGCTCTCATTTTTTAAGAAAATGTACTGCGATTGGTTTTTAACAAACAACAAAAACAACAACCGTAAAGTCCTCACCTCTTTACCTCCGTCACGACCAAATCCACTCTCTTTATATCCACCAAAGCCTGCTGCTGCATCAAACATATTGTGTCCATTAACCCATACTGTACCAGCTTTAAGGCTACAAGACAAAAAATATATATATTTAAAATAGGTGAACATTAGAAAGCATCAGTAGTAGACACACACAATATGATGTTATAGTACTAGGTATGTAGCTTTTTTTTGCATTTTATATATTGCTTCTACTTTTATAGTCTATACTATTGGACCTTATTGGGTATTTGTATGTTTTTTTCATCAACTTTAATGAACAATGAATTCGTCAGCAGAGTTTAATTTTAAGTGTAATCCTCCACCCTGAACTTATACAGACCCGACATGCTAAAGGTGAAAATTTCACAAACTTCTAAAAGAGTAGCTTTAATTTTGTTTTAAAGACTGTATTATCATAACAGTTGGCGAGAGTGGGTTGCAGTAAAAACCACCAGTGCGTTTTTTATTGTTTTTTGTTTTCTGTTTAAGAGGTGCCACAGGGGATAATATAACATAATAGAATGTAAGCTCATTGAGCAGGGCCCTCCACCTCTCCTGTTCCTGTACGTCGAGTTGTCTGTTTACAATTAAATGTCTGCTAGTCCCTTTGTACAGCGCTACTGAATCTGATGGCGCTATATAAATAATAAAATAATAATTTAAGTCAGAGTAAATCAAATAGACTCAGTAGATAAAATACTAAATATGAAAAGCTACAAACATAATCTTCTAATTACCTTAACTGTCCTCTATAACTCTTCTTCTAACCGATCCAATGCAAAGTTGTTCTGTGCCCCTAACCCCACCACAGCAACCTACACTTAGGTACTCTTACATAAATCCAAATACTAAACCGTATGCAGATACTATAATAATTGCACTTACTCAGGATGATCTATCTGTCCATTTTAAACTAGTGTATCTGTACTGGTTTGTTCCACATCAGAATTTAATTTAAATTGTAATCCTAATGCTAGAAGGGCCTAACCAAGAACCTAATCCTGCGTTCTTACGCAGACTTATTGACATAAACATACTATTATTTCCGGTCACAACAGGAATTGTGACCAACAGCAAATTACAATGTTTCCCTACATTCCATCCTTATAATTTCTAATATTTTTAAACTATCAACATATAAACTACCTGGCATGTCCTGATTGCTGGCATGCATTGAGCCATTAGACATATAGGTAGTTGGTTACCGCATGGACATTTATTTAGACATATAAATTAAATATTACACCAGAAGGATAAATCGGCAACTACAACATTGGGTTCATTCTCAGTAGTTACCTCAGAGCTACCTCCAGTGCTAAAGGTAAGTTCTCAGTCCAGAGACTTGCAGCCAATCCATATGGGGTATTATTTCCCAAAGCGATAGATTCTTTAGCTGTCCGAAAAGTCATTGCAACCAAAACTGGTCCAAAAATCTGAGTAGAAAACAAACACAGGATAGAATACTGCTAAATAATTATATAAAGATTTTCTTCTTTTACTGTAAATCAGAAATTGTAATCTTTCTGTTTCTATGGACTTCTTGCTGCAGATCAAAATAAAGTATCCTCTCTGTGTAAATACACAGTCTTGTCTCCTAAAAAAAATAATCTATCTGTAGGCCTATTGACAGTAGCGGTGCTATCTACTGACGAAAGTGTTTTATAGTAAGGGTAGGAAATGGTAGTGAGGGTAGGAAATGTAATCTTTGTATTTGCCATTGGTGTGTGATTGATGAAAACACTCTAAACATGATATAGCCTGCCTTATAGTTCTGACTCACTGCGCTACAGATGCTGACATACTGATTGGCATAGCTCAGATTCTTGTTACCTCCTCTCGGACACAGCCCGATGTAGTGTCAACACCAGTGATCAAGGTAGGTGGGTAGAACAAGCCTTTTTTAGGGATGGGGCCAGGTGCTTGAAAAACCTGTAAAGCAAAAATGAACAAGGCAATTTGTAAATGCATTTTAAAAGGACTTGATCCAATTTGTTACGGCCAAGCCATAACAGACTGCGGACAAGAAACAGCATCTTGTAGCAATTAAATATTTAACATCTAACTTCCATAGACACATTTAAGCTGGTCGGAGTGTGCAATTTGATAGTAAAGCCATTACAAATCCTGCAAGGCTTACCTGTGCTCCCTCTGCCCGTGCTTCTTTCACAAATTCAGTGATTGTTTTCTTCTGCGTTTCGTCCACTAGAGCACCAACATCTATGGCTTTATCCAAACTGTCACCCAACCTCAGATGTGAGAGTCTCTGCTTAAGCCTCTGAATCAAATCTTCGGCAATGGATTCTTGCATGAGAAGACGGGATCCAGCACTACAAACCTGCATGCAAAGCCAGATGTTATTTTGTTGTTTTATTTTGTCACTTAGTGTGAATTTCATGTTATGCATCAATATTTACGTATTCCAAAATATTATTAAAGCAAAACGAATATGAAAGCTTTAAGTAGGTGCAAAAGCTCAGAGAAACTCAACAGCTTGCCCTTTCGTTAGTCCCTGTTTGCATGTCGCACTGATCCCACCTATAATGGAAATCTAGATCCTACATACCGGCAAGTTTCCCCTGCACAACAGACACAGCAATGATCTTTCATCAGACTCTGTGATACAATATTAGATGGCAGAAGATCATATAAATTGTTTGACTAAACAGCTGGAGGACTGGAATTAGAGAGGGACCAAGATACTCACACCCGAGTCAGAGGTATACTTATAGAACACAAAAAAAAACGCAGACAGGTAAGCATTGATTGGTTGATTAATTGTTCACACTGTCCAATGAAGCCATTTTTAGCACCATGTTTAGTATTCAATTAACTTTACATCTTTTTAAGCACATGGCAAAGTGTAGCATTACTGAAACACTACATGAATACAACAATTTAAAATCTTGATTAAATTGTGCATCAATGGACATCTGCAATAAGGCATTAAAATACTGTGTGCTGGGAGTGTGGCCGACTAGTTAACCAGCCAGACGCGTAAATGTGGACCTCCATACCGAAGCAACACCAAACAAAGCCAAAGATGGTAACCTGACTCCACATCAGCGACCAAAAACACGCTCCCACACCAGAGACAGTAACGAGACGAAGGCATAAAAAAATGCCGCCTGCCAGATACATCAGGCTCTCGTTACAGCCCATAGTAAATGCTACTCACCTCCCCCCTTAGATACCTCCTGGAGAGGGGGCCAGATATAAAACACATCCAATTATGCAACCCCACGAGCACACATTGCATGGATACACCAAGAGTCACACAATGCTTGTTTAATATGTAGTTAGCATGTTTATCAATGTTTATTACTGTTTGCCCATCTTTATTTCACCATTAGATGGCTATATACCATGTTAACCTCCATACCGACAGTATCGCAGTGAATAACTGACACGCCGGTATGTTTATTTAATATACAGTGACTCAGATGTATTTTCTTTTTCTGAGCTGTAAAACTAATAAAATACAAATAAAATAAAAAATACTGTGTGCTACTATTTATATTAATATCCATGTTCTCACTTCAGATCAAATATTTACATGGGACTTATCCTCTTAAAGACACATGACGGAAATATTCCGTCATGATTCCCTTTTATTCCAGAAGTTGTGTCCTTAAGAGGTTAAACATCTTATTTTAGTGTGTAAATATTAACAGTCTTAACGGGGACATTTGTTACTGCCCAGTGACAGGGGTGTTTCTAAATATCTTAATGCAAACAGATTAAACTGAGCACTTTAATGGATTATTAATGTTTCAAACAACAGTTTCTCTGCTGGTAACTGGGAACTCAAGGTATGAGTTGATTTCCATGGCTCCACTCTGTCAGCTCAGTTTAGAATTAGTGGCCCCAGACTGACCGATGCCATTTGCAGAGCTCAAAGTGAGCGCTGTAAACTAGCATTTAAATAGAGACTTTAAATACCTGCTCACACCAGGGAGTCCCAGGTATCAATAGAACACTGTAGCTGAGAGATCAAGCTCAGGTTCAGTGATTCTCATTAATAATGTACTTGGGAGAGGAAAACCCTTAGGAGTAGGATGAAATTAAGGATTAAGATGTATTTTAGAATAACTATTAGGTTTATGTTTACAATTAGGCTTAGAATGAATAGTATTGGAATTATGTTTCATATTAGGGTCAGGATTAGTGTTCAGATTAGGATCAGGGTCAGCAAGGGAATCCCCCTGCGATTCTTTCCAACACTTGCTATGGGTAGGATTAAATAGTTAGGCATAGGATAAAGTTATGGATTAGGATTAGGATGCAGTTATGATTAGAGTTAACATTAAATTTGGGATTAGGATTTGGTTTAGAATTTGGGCTTGGTTTAGGATTAGGGATTGAGATTGGAACTGTTCCTTAGGAAAGGTATACATATGTGGTATGGATGTATTCATGAGATGTTGGAATACAGTGAAGAAAATTTTATTACAGTGGGACACAAAAGATTTAAATAAGCAGCAAAAATAAAAATGAATACCACAACCTTTATGCTGGGCCTTCTAGGACACCTGCTATTATATAAATATTTGTACCCTTCTGTAACGGATCCCCTATACTCCGACTGAGTATAGCCATTGGGATTTTCCCATTTCCCAAGCGAAGCAGTGAGAGCTCTTGGCTACCCAAACATCAGCTGAGACTTGATGAAGGGTACAACAGGATCTGTTTATTGAAGGCCAGATACACAGTATTTATGCACAAACCCCGGCCCTTTACTTCGCGCTGACCAATCAGGCGACAAGTCGCGAACTGGGTTTGCATGCAGCGACCAATCAGCAACCAGGGAGTGGAGGTGTTTCACCGGCCAATCAGGAGAAAGTGCACGAAACCAATTTGAATGGTAGCTTTTCTCCCATTGGTTGGCATGGTCTTCCAGGCAGCTGGTGGGGGCTCTGCGGCTGCGAAGCAGCCTGCTAGTTCCAGAGTGTCAGCTAGGGCTCTCTCCTCTTCCTAGTAGATGTCTCCACGTGGGTAGCACCAGGGAGAGCGCTCTATGGGATAGGAAAACAGGGAGCTGGGACTCTAGGGTGAACTGGTGGTGGGAATGAGTGGTATATAGTCTTGTAGGGGAACATGAGATGTTACCTGGGTGACACCGTCTATTACACGGCTACATGGGGGACACAGTTTGTTACACCTTGCAATTATATTGGTTTATATTATTTTTTTTCTTTATATATTTTCTTCTACATAGGACATAATTTAATCTACTATTGACAAACACCTATTTGTGGCCATGACTCACTAGTTACTGACATTCTTTTAAACCGACATAATAAAAAGTGAATTTTTAGACATTTAAACAGTACCCTATTGTCATCTCATTGGTCAGGGATTGTTTTCTATTTAAATTACTCAATACATGCCTACTGTTTCCAAAAGTGAACACCATGGGGACTCTCAAAAGCATTTTTATTTATTTTTTTAATTCTTTATTTGTGATGTGGCAGCATAACAATGAAGTCGCCAATTTTAAAGTGGCCACAGTTTTAGTTAGTATAGATTGACTTAACTTCCATCAGTAATAGAAAATGTTTTAGAACATGACACAGAAGGTATTTGTGCAGCTGTAGACATGGCAATAAAGCATTAGACCATGAGGCATCCGTACATTTCATTCATCCTTCCACGTGTCCCCACGTGCATTCTCTTTCACACTATTGCCCTCAGTCACACTTTGCTATATACAGTCACCAACCTGCCAGCCCATCTCTGCTACTTAAGTGATCCATATGGGTACCCTGTTTTGTCCGTAAGTCTGTGAGTCATTATATAGAAGGAGATGATTTATTGCATGTCTCTATGGCAAGTCTCTGATCTGCTCACCTGGAGCATGCTATGGTCACATTTCCCCATATGTTTAATCACTCGCACTTTCCATTCATTCCTCGTGACTCAGGATAGGGCCCTGTGATAAAGCTACTGGGCGCGAAGTGCCCGTCTTTGAGTGGCCAAATGTAAAATAGTAAATCGGCTTGCTTCTGGATATAATTTGAGAAAGGAAAAGAAAAGGAGCAACAACATGAGAAATAAAGATAAAACATTGTAAAAGTTGTACGTCTATAATGGGCTTTTATCTCGCAAAGGCCTCAACTAGTCCCTGTTGGTAAATGAGTGACCAGCACTCCCGTGCACGAACATTCTCCACCCCAGCGATACTCCCCTGCTCCTGGTTATCGCCAGCAGTGTTCGGGATCTTGCTACTCCTCTGTACCAGAGATAAGAGCTATGTTAGCTGAAGGTCTTGCGGGAATTTCTTGGGGTCCTCGTCTGTTGACAGCAAAAGGACTTTGTCCCCGTGTGGTACCATCAGAGTGCCTGACGCCCCTCATCGATATCTGATGCCCCGGTCCAGTAGCGGTCGAGTAATTGGCATGAACCTTCTCCGTTCCATCAGGGTCGTGAATGGCAAGTCGTCAACAACTTTGATGTGGTAATTATCCACGTTTGTGGTAGGGGTCTTTCTCGAATGGGCCACGATTGCCGCTTTAACCGAAACATCCCGGGTGACGGCAATAATGTCCCTGGGGGCATCTGCAGTGGCGGCCGTGGCTTTCCGAATTTTGAATGCAGCTGTAATTGCCCATGCTTCACCTTCTTTCTTCACCCCCATCGTCATCACTACTTTGTTAGTGAACTCCAGCAGGGCCTCTGGGCCCACTTCTTCATTGGCTCCGCGGATGCGCACATTTCTCTTACAGTGACATGCTTCCATCGTTGTTACAGTGTGGGTGAGTCATATGAGTTGTTCGGATAGTGATGCCACCTGGGATCGAGTTTCAGTAAGCAAAGAGTCTCTTTCCCCTTCCCAGGTCTCTACTATGTTGAGGCGCGTTGTAATACCGGTCATCTCAGAACACACGCTAGCATGATCAGACTTCCCACAAATCAAGCAATAGCTTTTTAATATCGCCCTTAGTGTAGGGTGAGTCGTCGGAGTCTGATTCTTCTGACCAGCACACTGCGGTGATGGTTTGTATGGTCGAAGGGCCCTCTTCCTCTAGAGATGCTTCTTATTCACTAGAACTCTGGGGCCTACCAGGTGCCATTTTAGGCTGTGATGGCTGTTGTGGCCTTTCAAAGGATTGCCTGATATCAGGCAGGTAGGAGCCCTCCGGGTGGTTTAATCTTTTATTTTTTTGCCCCATCTCTCTGTCAGGGGTATAAGCGTTGGTATTAACCTGGTTTATAGGCCTTAGTGCTGCAATATCATCACAAATTGGTGTATTAATTAGTGTGCTGAGCCAGAGCTCCTCACCAACACGTCTTGTTAGCTGATCTGCTGGCCACTCTCCCTCACAAGAAATATTAAAAGCTTTATTGAAGTGCAATTCTTTTAAACAGTTTGTGATATTAAGTTTTATTTTTCTATTTTTACTTGCACGTATCTTTGCTGCTTATTTTTTTTTTTTTTTTAAATCTCATGAGTCCCACTGTAAAAATAGTATCTCAGCATCTCCTGAGTACAATAATACCCCATATATAACTTTGCAAAATAACAATCTTAATCCTATTCCTATTTTAATGTAAACAAAATTATAATCCCAAATCTCTAACCCCAAATCATACCCTGATTCAATGTCTAACCTTTATCCTAATCTTAAACCAAACCCTAGCAATAGTATTAGAAGGAACCCCTCTGCTGATGTCAGCAAAGAAATTCCCTTGCTGGCCCGAATCCTCATCTGAACCCCAATCCAGTAATGAATTCCCAACCTAATCATATAAAAATAATACTTATACTAAACAATCTTAATCCATAACCTGAATCTAATCCCCAAATTGTTTTCCAATACCAATATCAGTACTGATTTTAGTAAAGTGAATTCTAAGCTAAAACACAGTGGTATATTGCTGCCATCTACTGGATATTTTCAGTATAACAGGCAGATAGATACTTGTTAAACTGAAAATAGTATTGTGATCGGTAATGGGCAACTAGCAAAGCACATAATCGATTAAAATTCCATTGGGGCATGGAGGTCTCACCAACTGCACAGAGAGAATTGTTGTGGCTGAGTCTTTCTCAATTAATTATAAGGGCTGTATGCACTTTTAGCACTGCATAAAGCTCATCAATCAGCCTAGGGCCACTAAAAACTGCATTTCAAAACAACATTTAGTTGCCAATTTACAATGCTTACTGAGCACAGCAAACAGTGGAGCAGTCAGTCTGGGGCCACTAATTCTGGCCATAGTTATCCGATGGGAGCCCCAGGTATTGTTTCCAGTTACCAGCTGGGAATAAGTCCCTGCTGGTAAAATACCACATGATGGAATTATGTTGTCATGGGTCCTTAAGGAAAGCACGTCCAGGACAGAATAATTCCATCATGCATCGTTAAGGGGTAAGCATCAATTTGTTTTGGTGCTTAGAATGTCTCTTTAAAGAGTGCTACTGTTTGTTTGTTTTTAAACCATAATTTAATTTCATCTACCTGTCCTTGATTGAACCAGATGGCATCTACCAGTCCTTCTACAGCACCGTCTAGATCTGCTGTGTCAAACACAATGAAGGGTGACTTCCCACCAAGCTCTAGTGACAACTTCTTACCGGTCCCAGCTGTAGCTTTACGCAGAGTACGACCCACCTATAGAATAGAAACGAAAAGAGAACATTGAACATTAGAAGATGAAAACAATTTGGGAGAAAAGCACACAACTGTATTTAACCGCTTAAGGACCAAACTTCTGGAATAAAAGGGAATCATGACATGTCACACAAGGGGTTAAAGGCAACACTGTTCAAATGAGCCTTTTCCATAGGTCTATTTCATATTTATACCAACACACTCAACTGTCCTTGAGATTGCCTCCATGAGAGCAAATATTTGTGTATTTAATTAAACGTAGATCAATAGACAAACATGAAAATGGAGGTACACATAAAAATGCCTAATGTGTTAGTGTGAAATATCACTGTAGTACCTCAGATTGGGAATTTAAACATGTTTCAGTTCAGTTATGAGTGAAAGGATTCCAAAGTATATGTGATCTAAATAATAAAAGTTGGATAAAATCTGATCTATGGCAAGGGTGCCATGCTATGTATAAAGTAGAACTGGAAACAGTAAAACATAATTAGGCTTATTTAATATTTATTCAACGTGCTGTGCTTGTCGCGACACTACTATTTATCCTACCCACTGCGTGGAAAAAGTCTAAATAAAAAAATTGTGATTTGTCAGCTAACATGCTGAATAAAACTAACATAGCTAATGTAGTAAAACATCCACATCGGCAACCATGTTTAGTAGAGCCAGACTGCTGGTGCCTCAGGGACACCTGATGTTGGCTAAACAGTTTGAGCAAGAAGTGCTGTACAATGGCACAACCTAGTTACACTGTAACCACAACTACAACAAGTAGTGATTATGGCGGCTCCTTTAGACTGCTCCTTTAAAACGTGAAATTACCTTATCAGTTATTCAAGGTTTTTGGTTTAGTGAATTATTAGTTGTATTGACAACAGTTGCCATTAGGGACAGATACAAAAGAGCTAACTTATGTAAAAACTCCCTATACGTCACTAACACCATAGCAACAAAATATCTCAAACACCCAAAAATGTTAATCTCAAACAATCCAATATGTATATATAACAGATACACAATCTGTGTGGTTTTTTTTTACCTCCGTGGAACCAGTGAATGCTACTTTGTCAACATTGGGATGGACGGCAAGCTTTTCACCGAATGCCCCGTTGCCAGTGACTACATTGAAAACCCCTGGAGGTAGCCCGGCCTCGGCACAGATCTCTGCCAGAAGAAGTGCTGTCAGCCGTGTGTAAGTGGCTGGCTTTAATACAACAGTGTTACCTGAAGACAAAAAAAGTGAGGTTTGCTTTGAACTCCATGCTTTAATCACGTTGATTTTTATACGGTCAGTAATTAAGCTTGGTTAAATGGTAAGCCTGTAACAAGTTACAATTCAGGGACCCTTTTAGTAAAGGGGCTCTCTCAACTAACTGAGCCTAACTACCAAATGGGAGTCATTCCAACAGTTTTCCTAGGGTTATAGAAACTCTGCATTACGCTCATCTCAACTTCTGCCACTGAGCATGTATTCTTTTAATTTTCTATAATTCACGACCAACTTCATAACATTTTACACTCACTGCAATTAGGCTATTACCCTAATTTGCGTATCACCTGTGCATTAGTTACCTCAACAGTTTAATAATATGAAAAGATGTAGTAATCATATGACAGGCATTTTATAGTTATATAGTGTTCAGGACTGCAGTATCACCTTTTCGACTTTATTTTTCTTTTGTGTACTTACTTTTTAGCATTCTAAAGGGGCATTTGTACACAAACCCTTTATTTTATGTAACCCACTCCCTGTTGTCATTATGTGTGTGATTATCTGTGACCTGTTCTCTAAACAAGCGTTGGATTGAGGAAGTCCGGGAAACACACGGACGAAACGCGTAGGGTTGAGCTGTAGCAGAGAGTTTATTTTATTTTATTGTTTCTTTATTATTTTGTTTGGTTTAGAATACATTTTTGGAATTTAAACCAGGAATCCAGCCAGGGACAACATTTTTTTCTGAGATTTGATGTGCCTTGATCACACTGCAATTTTGTAAGTGTAACCCATTAACCCCTTAAGGACACATGACATGTGTGACATGTCATGATTCCCTTTTATTCCAGAAGTTTGGTCCTTAAGAGGTTAAAGTATGAAGTCCTTTATATTCGGTCAACACTTATTATATTTTTTCCCACTCTCTCCTACATGCACTTTATGGTGCCTGAGGATATTCAGTCATCTTATATCATGTGATGCACCTACAATCAATCATATGCTTGTGAGTGCAATTTAAAGCGCACTGTTTAAAGGTGTATTAACTACACTACTCAATGAGATTTTATTTCCTTCCATTGTAGATGTTTTCTGTGTTTATAAACTGCATTTAAAAAACATGATATATAAAAAATATATATGCCATTAATAATAAAATGAATGTGCAAAATGAGTATGAAAAAATATTAGTTTTTTTTTACATAAAAAATGGTTAAGAATCACATGAAAGTCATAAAATTGACATCAACATTTAAACCGGGATCTCCCAATAAGAACAGGGGAAAAGAACAAGATAAAAAGCAGCAACCCAAAAAAGGGAATCCCTCAAGACCCTTAACCCCTTCAGGACAGAGTCAATAGTACACGTTCTGATCAAAACAAAACGTAACCAAAAACTGGAATTTGCGCTATATGTCTGTTCAACCGTAATTCACCTCTTTCATATTATATGCACCCACACTTATTATATATCATTTTGTTCAGGAGAAACAGGGCTTTCATTTCATATCAAATATTTATGTATGAAACATAATTTATTATGAAAAAATAAAAAAAAACTGTGAGAAATTTTACATTTTTAAAAAAATGTGTAGTTCCGCCTCACATTTTGACTGTAAATGTCATAATACTGTTGGTTTTTACTGCAAAAAAAAAAAAGCACATATTTGGATTTAGCAAAGTCTCACGAGTACAACAGTACCCCCCATTAACAGTTTTTACAGTGTTTTGAAAAGTTAAAGGGTCAAATATAGCACATTCTATTTTTTAGTTTTTTCACATTGAAATTTGCCAGATTAGTAATGTTACCTTTGAGACCGTGTGGTAGCCCAGGAATGAGATTTACCCCCATGATGGCATACCATTTTCAAAAGTAGACTACCCAAGGTATTGCAAGTGGGGTATGTCCAGTCTTTTGTAGTAGCCACTTAGTCACAAACACTGGCCAAAGTTAGCATTCATATTTGTTATTGTGTGAAAAAAGCAAAAAACTAATATTTGGCCAGTGTTTGTAACTAAGTGGCTACTAAAAATGACTGGACATACCCCGTTTCCCATTGGGTTGTCTACTTTTGCAAATGGTATGTCATCATGGGGGTAATTCTTATTCCTGGGCTACCATACGGTCTCAAAAGGCAACATAACCAATCTGGCAAAATTTTATGTGAAAAAAATGAAATGCAAGCCTTATATTTGACTCTTGTACTTGGGGGGTACTGTTTTACTCAGGAGACTTTGCTGAACAGATATTAGTGTTTCAAAATGGTAACTTGTATTACAACAATAATATCGTCAGTAAAAGTGCCGTTCATGTGTAAAAAATGCAAAAAACTTAACTTTTACAAAAAATATCAACAAAAGTGAAGTTTTTCCCCCGCTGGCCTCATTTGCCGGGGGAGGGCTGCCTGGGCTGTCAGGCAGCCCTCCAGAAGAGGCTCGCGGCGGAGGTAAGTAGTTGGTGGCTCCTGGGGATGAAAGCCGTTACAGTGTTCTATGCCGCCGCAGCGGCTTTAAAGCCCATTTAATGCGGGACGGCATAGAACACCGTACCGGCATTAAGGGGTTAATGAAACAAGCTAAAAGATGTGAAGGGGGTAAGGGCTGCGCTAAGGGCTAATAGCAGTAGTCTATAACAATGGAAACCAGACCAAATGGATAAACAACAACAAGTAGGCATATGTAGATAATAAAAAAACGATAGAGAGTAAAAAGTCTCACTTAAGACAACAGAATAAAATAGGGGTTGATCCATCTGGATAATAAAATATAAAATGTAAAAGTCAATAAAAAGTCATGTAAAAGTCTCATTGATATATCTGGATAGGGTAGGGGTACAATCCTCAGGAGTTGATCCGTCCGGATGGTTAAAATATCCGTATATGTGGAGAGACAAAGGGAAAACACGGCAAACAGCCGATAGTGTGATATAGTTAAGATCCAATAGTAAAATAAATAAAAGGAAGATAATACACTCACATTTGTGAGAGCTCTAACCAGCTCCGGGGTGAATATAGTGGTATAATCCCCGCTAGAGGATATAGTGGAGAGGTGCGTCCGTCAACCTGGTCTGGCTATTCAGTGCTCCAGGATATATATATAAAAAAAAAACAGCAATAGTGCTTTCAATATATAAGGGATGAGTAATAAAATATATATAAAATATACTCACAAGTATAGAGCAGAAGGTACTGCTCTATTGACACAGCGTTGGTGGAATGATCCCCACCTAGGATTGCTTGAGTTCAGGATACAATAAAATGTCTTAAGTTTATATATCCATTGGGTTTCACGTTGACACACCTTTTTCACTATATCTCCCTTTCTACTTTCATGTTGAACTATGTCAATCCCAAAACATAAAAATTGCTTAAAGAGAAGATCAAAGAGAGCACAGTTTCTACAGTGTCTAGGTACACTGTGTTTTACATTTTTTTCCGTAATGGCCCGTTGATGTTCCAAGATGCGTTTCCTAAGGGTTCTGATTGTACGTCCCACATATTGCGCCCCACTGGGACATAAAAAACCCCCACATTTTTAGTGGAACAATTTATAAAGTGCTTAATTTTGTAGGTCTGTTTGGTTGCAAAAGCTTCTAAATTCCTTAATTGAACTGGGAAGATGTTTACATATCTTGCAGTGCCCACATTTGAAAGCCATTGGGTTTAGGAAAGAAAGTAGAGTTTTGTTTATCAACGGATGGTAGAAGGCTGGGTGCTAAATGAGATTTCAAATTCCTGGCTTTATTTTAAATGACTTTAGGTCTAGGAGGTAAGATTCCCTTTAAAACATCATCATGCAATAAAACTGGCTAACATTTATTAAGTGCTTTTTCTATTAATTTGGATTTGCTATTAAATTGTGTGTTAAAAGACAAACTAAAATCTATTTTATCTCTATTTGGTCTGTTAACCCAGGCTTCACGTTTTTTCCTACACAGTCGTACAAGGTCTCTAGTATTATTCAAGCCTTTTGGGGTAATGCCGGTCGGAGAATCTTCTTTCCAAAAATTCAGTTTGGGATTCAAAGTCCTCGCCCCTGGCACAGTTGCGACTTATGAGCATGAACTGACCTTTAGGTATATTTGTTAACCACTGATGAAGTGGCAACTTTTAAAATCAATAAAACTATTCTTATCAGTAGGTTTAAAAAAGGTCCTATAGCAAATTTTGTATTGTTCAATAAAAATAAAAATTAATGTGCAAAAAAATTAATGTTATTGATTTGGATATCCGGGTTAAATTTCAGACCCTGATCATTATTTATATACATTAAAAATTTAGACAATTCAGACTGCACCATCCCAAATAATAATGACGTCATCTATAAAACGTTTCTAGAGCACCAGGTTTGACGTCCAGCTATGCTCGGCCCACATCGTATCATTCTCCCATGTGTCCATAAAGAGATTGGCATAGCTGGGCGCAAACCTGGTGCCCATGGCGTTACCACAAATCTGAAGGTAAAACCTATTCTCAAATAAAAAATAATTGTTAGTAAGAATAAAATTGATGCAATCCAATATAAAGTTGTTCTGTTTTTCATCCATACTTTGATCATGTTCTAATACCTTCCTAATGGCCAGCAGACCTTTTTGGTGGTCAATGGCAGTGTATAAAGACGACACATCGGCCGTAGCCCATATGTAACTGTTCTTCCATTGTATGTCCTTAAAATGATGCTGAGGATGTCATGTGTCTTTAATAAAAGATTTTAATCAACATATTGCAATACCAATACCAACGCCACTTGCAATAGGTCTGCCTGGTGGTTTTATTAGGGATTTATGGACCTTGGCCAGTCTAGGATGAGGATTAAATACATATTTGAATTCATTTTGACTTAGGATATCCTGATCCTTCCCATCATTTAATAAATGAAGAAGTTTAGTGGTATATTCTACAGTGGGATCATTGGGTAACAAGCAATACGTGGAGTTGTCTCCAAGGAGTCTCATGGCCTCTGTTATGTAGTTTCCATGATCCAATATAACCACTGCACCGGCTTTATCGGCCTCCTTGAAGACAACATCACGTCTATCGCATAATCTTTTAAAAGCTGATCGTTCCCTATTGTTCAAGTTGTTATTGGGACATATCTTTGATTCAAAAGCCTCAAATTCTTTAAGAAGCATATTGCTGAAGACCTGTAGATATTCTCCTCTATCGTGAACTGGGTAGAACTTGGATTTAGGTTTAAAATTGGTGTGAAAAAATGGATCCCTATCAAGTCCAATGCCATGACAGGAATAGGTATTTTTAAAAGGTATCTTTTCATAGTTAATTTCCGCAAGTATTTTTGAGCATCCATGAATAAATTAAAACCATCCGGGTTAGTGCTGTGTGCAAATTTTAATCCTTTGGCTAAAATATTCAATTCCTGTGTGTCAAAATGGGCCTGGGATAAATTTATAATATCTCCCTGCATGGTCTCACAGATCTTTGTTGTTCTTGGGATCTGGCATCTCTCCCTCCTCATCCACCTCTGGTTGATCCATTCCTCTTCTCCTTTTGAGTGGGGACTAGAGTGCCAGAAAGCGGTTGGAGTGACGGAGAGACTCCTTGATCTGATTTGGTCTGGGGGGCGTGGAGCGATGATTGGTGTTCCTCTGGTCTAAAAAAATCCCTATTGCGTTGTTGGGGGATATCCATCCCTCTCACGAATAGGGGAAGGGGATCGATAATTTCTACTCCTTACATTTGTATAATTCCTGTTATATTTATTTCTCTTGGACTGAAAGCCTGGTGTAAATGAAGTTTTGGGTTTTATTCCTATTGGAATAATGGAATGGTCTATTGGTGTGGCCTGCTCTTTGTGAAATATGTCTTTTGGCTTGATTGTTATATCCCTGGTATCCAACATATTGTTTAACAGGTTTAATTAGAAAAATGCCTTTCAATTCTTGTTCTCTCTTTAATTTGTAATCATCCTTATCCCTAATTTAGAATTTTTATTTTCTATTAATGTATCTTCCAATTCTTTGATATTTTGTTTAATTTCACCATTCTTAATGTCTATCTCATCAGTAGTGAAGTGTGAATGAATGCTGAATGAAGCAGCCATTCACTTTGCGCATGTGTGACTACTTAGATGCCGCTGTACATGCGAGCAGCCATTTTTTGGGTGTCCATTAGTGGAGCTGATACCGGCAAACGATATTTATGTTGATTAAATGTTAATTGTTCATTTTTATGCGCATTTTATTATTGTGTTCTTCCCCCACACGATGGCCAGTCCGGATAATGAATACAATGGTTAGTCACTGGATTACATATCCAGAAGACATAACCTAATGGCTACCAAATTGGTCTCCATATACGATCTCATTGGCCATGTTTTTGGTCGGAATTTGTTTTTACACACACCTGATATGGTTCAACCCACTTGGGGAACCCAAGTGCACACAAATTGGTGGGGTTTATAAGTCTGAATGGTGTGGTCTACATCTAAGCTCTTCCTTGAAAACGTCCTGAGGACGAAACCGGTCGGATGCATACGGAGCCTCCATAACACTCTCTTCACTCTATTTGGGACATCCGTGTCCAGAACTCACTCATTTATTACCCCTAGGGACCTTGGTGCATTCAGGAGCTGATTCAGAACATCTTGGAGTCCCTTTGTGGCAGGTCTTTTAACCTATTGATGTGCCTTTCTGGCCACTGTTAGTAGAGGACCACTTGTGATGATTAAATGCTGGAATATCATTTCCTAACTGGAGTACTACCAGTATATTTCGGTAGACTGATAACCAGTGTATGTATATTATCTCATTGGTGATCCTCACACATGTAATTGCAGCACACCACACCACACCTTTTGCCTTTTGTGTTTATTACCTTTTTTTGGAGTTAACTAGTGTGTTGATAACAACTAGGAGACTTACTATACTTTGTGTGCTTTTACATATTAATAAAGAGATGTGTAGACTTAACACACCACAAGGTGGTAGTGTTTAAAATAAAATTGGATTAAACATGTAGCTTGTGTTCATACCAACATGAGCAAGAGTTCCATGGGGGAAGGAGATGGAGAGAAATCTCTATCATATTAAAGAACTTTTAAAATTACAATTAAACAGTCAAACCAAACAATAAAAAAAAGTTTTTAAAAATGTAAAAAATAAAATTAGAATTTTTTTTTTAATGGAATAACCCTGACATGATTTTCCCTATTAAAAAAAAAAAATTAGAGAAGTAAAGATATAAACTTATTTGCATGGGTGTGATCGGCCGAGCACCTAACCAGACATCTCTGGAGTTCTGCTGAGACTACGCAATACAGCAGAAAAACGTAACCAGCGGATAGAAAACTTACCGTACCCCTAAATGACACAATGGGGCACAAATACAGAAAGCAAAAATGCCCGGAAGGTCCCCAGATATCAGGCTCTCTTTCAAGAGGCCCGCGCCACGACTAGCACCCAAGATAGCATCCAAGGCCCAGAGCGAGTCGGAAACCTCGGAGGAATCCCAGAAGGATCTCTAACCACCAAGGGAGACATTAAGAGGCTCCTGAGAGAGGTCTGGAAAGGGGTGATTAATCAGAAAGTTAAAGCAGTGGAGGTGAGGGAGGCTTCCAGGGATGGCCAACTGCAGGAAGCAAAGTACCAGATAAAAGGGCTCACACAGTAAATCCAACAACTGAACCATGCAGTAGCCTAACTGGACTACCGACCCAGACACCGGAACGTCTGCCTCCGAGGAATTCCAGAGGAGTTAGGAGGAGAAGAGCTAATGCAATTTGCACAGAGGCTGATCTCCTCAGTGGGCATCAATCTGGCTCCTAACTTGTTTTGATGGCTCCTAGATTCCAAGCAAGTTTGTAAAGCCCTGTATCCAAAGAAATTAAAATCAAGCCCTAAGTTATAAAAATGCAGAGTCCTATTGAAATCTGAACTTTTATAAATTGAAAAGGAAAACAAGACACACACTAAACACATAAAGCATGTATATTATGTGTTTGCCATTATTAGGCATATTTACTATGGAGTGTTAAGATTGAAGCATGATCAAATAAGAATTACAGGTGAATACCAAGAAGTCCGTTCATTAACAGTGACAGTTTTTGGTTCAACACCTATATATGTTTTCTTCTAAATACATATTCTTTCTTTATAGAAACATTTCTGATTAGACAATAATTATATAAAATAAAAAAACAAACACTCTTCTAGGATGTTTCATATATAATAAATCTGTCAAGTAAAAAAACAAACAAACAAAAAAACATTTTGTGAGCAACTAATAGGAAACAATAACATTCAGTATATAAACAGCTAAAAAAAACTAGAAGTAATTTATTACCCATTGCAAGAGCTGGACATATTTTCCAAGTAAGTAACATGAGAGGAAAATTCCACGGAACAATCGCAGCAACAACACCTAGTGCAGGAAACAAACACGTATTTTAATTTTATTTAATGCAGGAGTTTACAGAACTACAAACATCCAAATTAAGGTCATGTTATGTTTTAATCTATAAGACAGGCATCTTTAGTTGTAGAAACCTAAAAGTGCCTTTTTACACTAAGAACTAGGAAAGGTCATGAAAAAACCTGGATGCCAGCTCACCAAAAAATATTGTGAGCATCTAATTGTCACAGTATTTGGATGAAAAAACTGAGTGGGCAGTCAGACCCAGTAAGGATTGGTGCATGATACAAGTGTATATCTGCACTCTAGGGGTATCAAGTGTAGTGTGATATGACTTCCATGTAAGTGAGAGTTGCGATATGGCACATGCACGTGATAGAGGGAAATGAGAAGCGACTAGTACAGGTTGCGTATCATATGGCACAGATTTTGGTTTTATTGACAGGCTCCAAGAACCAGATAGAAGTTGCCATTACCTCTATGACTCACTTACCCTGGAACCTTTAAAATATTGTGGAGTTGGGCATAGACATCAAAAATAAACATATAAGAATTACCTAAAAATGTTAGATTACATTTCAGCCCACTGCAATTACTTTCAACCCTTAAAGACTCACCAAGAGGCTTCCAACCATTCATTTCTGTGTCTCTGAGCTGTGCCCACCCAGCGTGATGATAAAAATGGCGAACAACAAGTGGCACATCACAGTCACGGGATTCTCTTATAGGCTTCCCATTGTCCATGCTCTCCACCACGCTAAGCAAACGCTGGTGTTTCTGTACAGTGCGGGCAATGCTGAGGAATAAATCGTAAATCAATGTCATCTTTAGATTTCATCTATTATGTGAATAACAATCCCGCCATAAACATTGAGAAAAATATTTGAATGTCAGTGGAAAAGCTTTACAAACGTATTACTACTAATAATAAAAAAATAAATAGATAAAAATAGAAAAAATAAAAACACCTCATTTACTTTTTCTTGAAAATGATAGCCAATTGTCCAAAAAAAAAAAAAAATACAAATAAATAAAATTTAAGAAACTAAATTGCTTATGTCCCCTGTTGCAGCACATCTAACATTGATGTCACAGGCTTATGCCACCTTAATTATATATTATAATATATAGATGTTTGTTGACTGGTTTTACAATGATTACCCTAAGTAATTGTAGTTTACAAACATCTTTACAGTTGAGCTTAGCAATCATTATGCTATAGAAATCAGGGGTAGACTGTGACATGCCATAGATTAGCTGTTTCCTTCTTGAGTATTTCTTTAAAAAATATTGATTGAGCGAGAATGAAAAGTAATATCTCAGAAATCTGAGTAACTACAACAAGCACCTGTTTCGTACTGGACCATTAGCAGGCAATCAAACAGAGGTACAGAGTTGCTCGATTCCTATGTGCCTAGGTTTTTGTACTACTACACACCACTACTACACACCAAAAAACAGTTTGTAGTCCTGGGTTACTCGGTATAACACACTGGCATAGTGATCATGCTAATTAATTTGTTTTACTGTTCCGATCCTTTTTTTTTTTATTTTGCGGATCCCTTTATACAGTTACAAATTTTACAGTTTCAAAATTAGGGTACGTGAATAAAAATCAGTTGGAATGCTATGTTTTACTGCAGGTACGGTCAAGAGGTAAACCACAAACTATTGTAGAACTACAACTCTCATGATGCTTTGTCACCTTTGTTGAAGAGATATTTTAAATTTGCAGCTCAATTTAGAAGTGTCTACTAGTGCACTTAATGCTTGACAGTTTATATTATTGCAAAGAATAGGGATAAGCAATAACTGCAACTCACATACAGATATAAGGAAAGAGTATCCTTTCCAATTGGGCTTACATTTAAAAAGACAATATCTAGTGCCATCAACAATTATCTTTTAAAGTATAGGACTCAACCTTGTAATGCAACAATAGCCGACGAGCTACAGTTTGACACCTGCTAGTTTATATTTGGTGATTGCCAGATAATGAATGTCACGGATTGCTTCTGGGAGAAATATCAGACCTGTAAAGGTAACGAGCACGAACGTGGCAGGGCAGCTTGCTCCAAGTCTCAAAAGCTTTTCGCGCAGCACTGACAGCAACCTCCACGTCTTCCTCATTTCCTTGAACGGTACTGGCCAGAGACTCTCCTAATGAACCGAAAAGAACACAGATCAATAATAGCAAGGCACATTAAGGCGGTTTCTTTGTCTGAGAACTACAGAAACTCCCTGAACTGATGGCACTTTAACTTATCCCTCCGGGAAAACCACTAAGTTGGCACTAATACTGCGACTGGGCTTCTAATTAACCTTTGATCAAGTAGAGTTATTGCCCTGTTAAAGGTTTCTAAATAAATGGCACATTAACTACAATGTCAAAACGGCAACAATAAAAACAGGTAAAGTAAAGGGAATCTTTTGAAGCTACATGTCAATAAATGAATGAAGGTTTCTAATGACATGTAGACGGTGTTCAAATGGATAAATTCATTGCTTTCAGGCTCATGTTGGTCAGCCAATATCTTCATGGGATTTATTCACTAAGTAGTAAGTCGAGGGAAGTTGACAAACATTTTCAACTTTCCTTTTTTTTCATAGCAGTGAATTTCCCATTTTTATTTTAAGTTTGGCCTAAAATTTGTCCGTTCACAACGTAGCAAATAACCGTGCATAAATACTGAAAAATGTAAATGCCATTTACTTTTCCATTATCGCTTTGACTGCCTCTGCCGTTGTCTACAATAAAAATTAACTAACAGGAAACATAAACCATGTATGTGTATGTAAACAGAGGCATTTTACTTTTAAAGGAATCCTCTCTTCCCTATGTGCATATTTATGTTTTAACATAATTAAAGGGATTCTCCAGTGCCAGGAAAACATATTAGTTTTCCTGGCACTGCAGGACCCTGTAGTGCTCCCTTCCCTCCCACCCTCCATCCCAAGTGTTAAAGGGTTAAAACCCCTTCAGTGACTTATCGGAGTCCAGCGCCGATGTCCCTCGGTGCTGGGTCAGGCTCTGCCTACTCTCCTCCCCCGCCAATGTCAGCCAGCGGGGGAGACCTAATGTGCATGTGCGGCAATGGCCCAAGCATTATTCAATGTTTTCCAATGGGGATTTCGGCGACGCTGGAGGTCCTCACATAGTGTGTGGACGTCCAGCATCGTATAACACACTTTTCGTGTTCTAAGAACACGGAAGTACCTCTAGTGGCTGTTTTATAGACAGGCACTAGAGGAAGCCTTAACCCTGCAAGGTAATTATTGCAGTTTATGAAAACTGCAATAAATACACTTGCAGAGTTAAAGGTAGTGGGAGTTGGCACCCAGACCACTCCAATGGGCAGAAGTGGTCTGGGTGCCTGGAGTATCCCTTTAAGTAATTTTATGAATTACAATTTGAGGGGCCTGGCTGACAACCCATGCAGAAAGTCCAGATAATTTGAAAGCCGTATATTTAAAGGGACACTATAGTCACAAGAACAACAGCTTAGTATTTTTGTTCTGGTGTAGAATCATTCCCTTCAGGCATTTTGCTGTAAACACTGTCTTTCCAGAGAAAATGCAGTGTTTACATTACAGCCTAGTGACACCTCCACTGGCCACTCCTCAGATGGCTGCTAAAGCTGCTTCCTTGGGCAGTGCTGCAGAGTAAGCAGCATTGCCATTCAGTGTCTCCAACCTCTGCATGCAGACACTGAACTTTCCTCATAGATATGAATTGATTCAATTAATCTCTATGAGAATATGTTGATTGGCCAGGGCTGTGTTTGACTTGTGCTGGCTCTGCCACTGATCTGCCTCCTTAACAGTCTCGACCAATCCTATGGGGAAGAATTGTGATTGGCTCATGCCCACCACTTTGGATGATGTCACCAGACAGAGGCAGACAGGGGCAGAGGAAGCAGCTTCAGAATACAAGTAAGGTTTTACTATATTTAGGGAGGCAAGGGGAGGTTAGACAATGGTTTTAACACTATAGGGTCAGGAATACATGTTTGCGTACCTGACCCTATAGTGCTCCTTTAACCCCAAGGATTCCAAAATACTGTAAAACGTGTACAAGGGGGGTACTGTTGTGTTTAGACTATGCTGAACACAAAAAGCAGTAAATGTATCACAACAATAGTATCATGAATGAAAGTGTAATTTGTGTATGGAAAAAAATGCAAAAAACAAATATAAACGCTAATTTTGGCCTGGGTTTGTGGCTACAAAAAAAGACTGGACATACCACATTTGCAAATAGTATGCCATGATGCAGGTAATTCTCATTCTTGGGCTGCCATACGGTCTCAAAGGCAACATAACCAATCTGGCAAATTCTGACAAAAAAACACGCTCTTCGCACATAAAGCATTGTGCCTTTTTGGTTTGGAGTGTCCCATGATGAATAACCCTGTTAATATTCTGGTTCCTTCCCACCCATGCACACTGGCTGAATATGGATTTAACAAAAATAAATAAATAAAAGTCCATGCGTTTGGTGACTCTCATTTGCTATAACCTCCTCCCTTTCTTTTTTTCCCTTTCTGTACCTCCTTCCCCTTTACTGTAAAACCCAATAAAATTTACATATGAAAATAAATAAATAAAAGTTTTCCACAACCACCTATAGGAAACAGCCTTCCTTGCCACGTGTTTATGTTCTACTTCTATAACATTGCTTCTTAATATTGCTTTACATATAACTATTGTGTTCTATCCCAGTAACTCAAGACTCGGAGAAAACCACTTTCCCCTTGCAGGCCTAACTGGGCCAACGACCTGACAGTCAGGACATTTACCTATTTTATCAAGGTACCGACATTCCTCTGGCACATCATGTGAACATTGCCCTCTTACTGGCATCATAGCACAATCTCATGAACATACTCCCGAGAGATCCATATTATTTGGGAGTTTTTTCCAGGGCCAACACCAAAAACTGGTAGAAATGATCTATTCCTGCCAGGTTTATTTTTCCAGTGTAATCTGTACCTGCTTGATTCTTCATGTGCACATAGCTGCATCATGGTACACTTGCATGTTTCAATCAGCCTAGTCATGCTGCAGTGAGTGACACATCCATGTGCGCAGGAATGGAATTTGAATTCATTGCTGCACTATGCTGATCACAATATTGTGCAAGTACAGAATTAAATGCACGGTTGTATTTATATATATTGTTCTTGTATCCTTTTTTTGGTCTTGTGGGTAGGCATCCCAGGTTGTGTCTTCTTTTAACAGGCTGCTAAGCACCCAGCATTGTTGGGTGCCATTATTACGTCATGCTTATCCTGTTCCAGTCATGGTACACACAACGTCATATTAACCCCTTATGGACCAAACTTCTGGAACAAAAGGGAATCGTGTCATGTGTCCTTAAGGGGTTAAGCTATGAAGAAAACAATTTAGCTACACATTGTGCTAGCTGCAATGCTAGCCCATGTACAGAGTTTAAATAAACATTTTCTTTTTTTAATAATTAGCCTCTACCCACCGGTTTATCAATATCATTCAATGGATTGTCTAAGTCAAACAAGACTCCAAATTTTTTATGTATTATAGACATTCAAAAAAAGAAATAAAGGGGAGTGTGGCCTGGATGCAGAGAAAGATGGCTGCATAGGGAAGGAGCGCTGGCGGACACCACTAACTACCAGATCTGAGAAGGTAAATAGGGAAATCTAAAAAGCCCTTCTCTGCTATAATGGGAGAAGCACTGCACCATGCTCATTCCTTTGCCACATACATCTGGATACAGGGCAACAAACATAGAAATAACAGTTTTGTTTTTTAACTCCTCAGGCCTCTATGTCCACATTTTGCACAATAATTACATAATTTAAACGCAGCAAAATTCAGTGAATAGATATGATGACACAGGAAATGGTTAACATGGTATCTGAACGATATGCAAGATGTATCTATTTATATGCTCATTAAAAAGGCACCAGTACAATGCAAGTCATGGAGAATGTGACATGACTGATGTAAAGGTGTTATGATCTACAGACAGGGATTGTTAAATGCTTACCAGTTGCAGGGTTCTTGGTAGTATAAGTTTGCCTTCCTTCAGGTTGTAGCCACTTGCCATCTACAAAATGCCCAAAGCTGCGATTATGAGAGTCGAGCCATGCCTAGAATAAACAAAGAAAAAACAAGAATTAACATCATCTGCTAAAAAGAAAAAGCTTTTTACGTACCGGTTTGCAATAAAACTAAATACAAAAATAAATCTGTAAAACTAAAATGTTTCCATAGCAACTACATTTCTTTGTCTAATGG
This sequence comes from Pelobates cultripes, assembly GCA_933207985.1. NCBI lineage: Eukaryota > Metazoa > Chordata > Amphibia > Anura > Pelobatidae > Pelobates > Pelobates cultripes. The sequence goes on from OW240921.1 coordinate 37,045,471, forward strand.
TAAAAAATGAAAGGTATGCAATACCACAATGGAACTGTCTGTTCAGCTATTTTATACCAGCTATCATTTACATGATTTTTTTTATTATCATTTATAGAGCTCCAACATATTCTGCAACGCTTGACATTTATAGAAAATGGATATTATAGCCAAGAATGCCCTGATCAAACGTGCTCACAATCTATATTGGCAATACAGAATACAGCAGGCAAGTGGAAGAAAAATGAAAATTAACTGTCAACTAACATCCTGCATGAGCCATAAACTATTAAAGAAAACAGTGTATCAAAACAGCACATACATATACCATTCACACAGAGTACCTGGTAATTAATTAAAGCATCATAGCATTATAATACATTGAATCAAAATAAGAGAAGGTTAATTCATTAAAGTGATACAATAGTCACCAGAACAACTGCAGCTTAATGTACTTGTTCTGTTGCCTATAACCTGTTCCTGCAGGTATTTTAATGTAAACACTGCCTTTTCAGAGCCAGGGGAGGTATGGCTAAATAAACAGAAACAAAAGTGATTTCCCAACTAAATGGCAGAGAATTGAGCAGTAAAACTTTAGAGGCATGATATATACACTACAACTGCTTCATCAAGCTAAAGTTGTTTGGCGACTATATTGGCCCTTTAATTGCTGCACTACGCTGGTCACACTATAAGAGAAAAGGCAGAGTTTACATTGCTGCCTAGTAACACCTCCAGTGCCAGTCACTCACACGGCTACTAGAGGGACTTCCTGGGTCAGTAACGTTCAGCACCACACTCTGCATGGAGGTGCTGAACTTTCCCCATAGAGCTGCACTGACTCAATGCATTTCTATGAGGAGATGTTGATTGGCGCAGAGCAGAGTTTTGCAACACATGCATGATAGCCTCCCAATGCTTTCCTAAGGGCAGTGGGAAAGCATTGGATTGGCTGAGATCATCAAATTGGATGATCTTAGCCAAGGGGACGGAGCCAGCCGCGACCGAACCTGTGCGGCGCTGAAAAAAGATCTGTGAATCACCTTTTTAACCGGAGGTAAGGTGGGCTGGGGGCCTGAATAGGTCTTTTAGAATTATAGTGTCAGGAATACACATTTGTATTCCTCACACTATAGTGTTCCTTTAAATAGTGATCTGTATATTGAATTTCAACATTTAGGCCAAAATAGCAGATATGGAAAAATTCTCTAATTATTATTATTATTATTTTTGGCATTTATATAGTGCCAACATATTCCACAGCGCTCTACAATATTATAGGAAGAGAAATTTAAAAATAAATGAGACAGGAACAGTAGATTGAGGAGGACCCTGATCAAAAGAGCTTACAGTCACTAATTAATTATTTTAGCCAGAACTTTGCAATGTGGTTTTTAGTTCACTACAGTGGCTATTTAGTGAATAAACCACTAAAAGGACACAGTAGTCACTATAACTATTTCATTTGTGAGAATTGGTTATAGTGCCTGGAGTTCTCTGGCGCTGTCCCTCCATTCAGTGATAAACTATTTTCGAGCACTTAAAAAAAAAAAAAAATCAAGATCCCTTGCTACCCACAGCCCATAAGAGGCGTGGCTAAAGCAAAAATAAAACACTTCCTTGTAGTCACACTAATTCATACCGACAAATGGTGCTCTGCAAGGCTACAAGCAGCCTGCTGACACTCTCAGCCAATCACAGTTGTCCATTATTGCTCAGGCTAATACTATCTCACTATCCACAGCAGCATAGAGGGAATGGGCTGCTGGCGACTACTTAGCAGTAAAAGATAAAACCATTAACAGCTGTTTAACGCTAAATAAAAGGACAGTGCCAGGGGCTTCCAGATACTATAATCACTTCAATGAGATGAAGCATATACAGCGCCTGCTGTTTTCCTTTAAGTAACAAAACTATACATTACTCAAAGATATTGATAAATTAAAGGGACTCTCCAATGCCAGGAAAACATTTTTCTTGGCACTGCAGGACCTTACAGTGCTCCTCTCCCTCCTACACCCCATCCCAAGTTGCTGAAAACCCCTCCATTGACTTACTGGAGTCCAGCGCCGATGTCCCTCGGTGCTGGGTCAGGCTCTGCCTACTCTCCTCCCTTCCTGGCCGCGCATTAGACCTCCCCATAGGAAAGCATTATTCAATGCTTTCCTATGGGAATTTCAGTTACGCTGGAGTGGTCTGGGTGACTGGAGTGTCCCTTTAACTGGTTACTATTTTGGGAGGTAATAAATAAAGAATTACATGTAGAATAATTAATTTCCAAAACGTATATGAGCACTATAACCAGTACCAGAAGATGTAGAGTGGTATTATTTACTAAATATCAAACAGTAATAAACCGGAAACTAAAATGCAAAATGTAGGTTAGAAGGTGAGCCATCATTACGTTGGAAGATATTCTACTGCAAACCACCTGCCTAGAACAATGATTAAAGGACCACTCAACTCTTCCAACTCACCCCCCAAAAAACCCTCACAGTTTAGTAGATATACCCCCAATGAATACATATATGCGTATTTTTATGCATGTATTCATTGGGAGTATCGTCTAAAATAGATTACAAAAGCTGCAGTTCTTATGACTGCAGCCTTATTCAGCCCCTCCCCTCCTTTTTCCCAGAAGAGACTTTCAGTCTCTTCACAGGGAAATAACTCATTGAGAAGCCAGTGACTTAGCCCCCACGTGCACGTGGGCTCGTTCGTGCACACTCACACACAGTGACGTGCATGCGCGCCCGCCGCTTGTGCACTTCTGAAGCTGGTCTGAGGTCTGTTAGGGAGCGCTCAAGTAGAGCGTGCCTGCCACTTCCATTAGCAAGTAGAAAGGAATCCTTCTTGGCCGTTTGATTGACAGCCAGGGGGAGTTCCCCATTTCATTTATAAAAGCGCTGATTTCTCATAGAAATCAGCGCTTTTATAAACTGGGGTTAAATGAGGGTACTAATTACCCATAAAGCACTTGTCTCCCTGTTATTAAAGGACCACTCCACAAGATGGATGTTCTAGGATAGAGGTGTGTGGAGTTCTAGGTTTAATTGTATTTTTCACACATCTCAAAAATATACAGTGTTTGTTAATAATTGGGGAAACATTATATCAACAATCCAGTGAAGTTACGGTTTCACTTTAAAGCTGTGAATATAGTTGTGATATTTTTCTGTAAATTACAATTCTGCTTTCAGTTTACTACAATGCATTGTTTAGTGAATAAGCCCCAGCGAGTGAATTGTTGAGGACAAAAAAAAATAAGTTAAAAAAGAAAACCATAGGGCATAGCAAGGATTAACCTTAAATGTTTATTCAAGAAGCTACGAACCTTCACAAATTAAAACCAAATAATGACTATAGAGGAAATTAAATGGATAATTTTTTTCAACACCAGCATTTCTTTTGCCTGTTTTATCATTCAGATTTAATTCACAAAAATTAGGAGCTTAGTAAATAACCCTTTAAGTCCTACAGCAGTGTTATTTTTTATTATTGCTATTTATATTGCGTCAACATATTCCACAGCTCTTTACATTATTATAAAGTAGAAATGTAACAATAAATGAGACAATTACAAAATATCAGTTACAATAATAGTAGTAATGGCGGTCAAACAGAAGATAAATAGTGTTCGGTATAAACAAAAACAGATTGCAAAATTAATATTATTTCAACTAAAGTAGGTCTCGTTCTTTAAAAATATCACAATACTAATTGCTGAAAAGCAAAAAGGGACACATGCAATAGTTTCCTGACGATTATTAACAACCTCGTCCTTTAAGGAAAAAAAAAAAAAAACACAAAAGGTTGCGTTGAGGTACGGCTTCCGCAGGGACCCAGTTAAAATGTAATGTGAATGGCAAACTATAAAGAAACCTTTGTACATTATTGAGCCCAGCACATTACTGTACAGGAGGTGGAGGCCCTGTAACAGCTCTTTAACCAATCACAGCTCACCCAGCTCCTCGCTGTTCTAATGTACATCACACAGTTAGAAAAGGAAACAATACGTAGCAGTGGCTGTGAAGCTGCTGGTTTTGAAATATATCTAAATTGCAGCTGGAAGATACAGGCTGTGGCAAACGTGATCTTGCCACGGGCTCCTTGCCAGCGTCCTGCCAAAAGACTATGGGCCCTGTAAATGCCATGGGAAAAGACTTGGTTCGTGAGATTTTCTTATCAGTTCGGGAACCGAATCAACTCCCGAACTAAAGACCACCCGGGAGCTTGTTAAACATTATTGACACATTGTAACGATTCTGCCAGGAGTGTTCTAACTGTTCGTCTGAGTGGCCGTCGTTCGTAAACCCGAACACGTGGTGGCGGCAATCTTGTTCGCGCAAACGCAGGCAGCGGTGTTTGGCCGTCGAGTGCACGGAACTAAAATCAGACACTCGACCTCGCGAATACCGCTGAACTTCCATCCTGTCTGCGTTCGGTACTTTAGATCCTAAAGTATTCGGTGGAATCGTTCATCTGAATGAGGTGAACAAGCTCCACGTTATACTTAGGGATTATGTTCGGTATTTTGGTCGCATGGAACTCCCGAACGGGACCAGCCGCAACCCCTGAATTCATGGAACTGTTTTGGGCATAAGACCATGTGTGCGGCCGGTTAGAACTTTACCCCGGTGACGATTCAGCTGTGTTCTTGGGGTCGGAGCATTTTTCGGAAATGTTGGGCGCTCAGATACATGCTATCCAGGGATGTATAGACTGTGGGGGTTCCTATGTGGGAAATGTGTATTTTTATGTGTTTTTAATATTTTGTATTTTATGCTGAGTCAAAATGACACTGTATTTTATGGCACGTGGTGGGTGTGTTTCAGAGTGTGTCACTGTGCTCAGATTTTGTATAAGTGGGCCATTTGGCTGGATTAAACAGATGACCCCCAGCATTAAGTCTCGACTAATGTCTGTGTGGAAAGCTATACCTGCTATAATCACTTGCTATACAAGCTATACTCTCTTGGAGGAGAGGTCTTCCCACTGAGAGCTGGATCCAGGTGTTTGGTCCAGGATGGGAAGGGAAAATGAGACCCCAGCCAAGCTGCGGCGGCTAAGTGGGCTACAGTGGTTATGGTGTCTGGTGCGGTGCTTATGGTACTCAGTGAGTTGTAAGAAGCATGATTGGCGGAGGTACCCAGTCGGGGTGCCCGGTGGTCCACCACACAGGCCAACACATCTGCTTTATTATTGCAACCCACATCCCCATTGCAGAAACATGAAAATGTATAAGGACCCCCAATAATGTTTTACTTTTTATCGATGCACACGGGTTGATTATATAGGGAAGATGTTCCATTTATTAGCCACTATTGCAGGGTATGGGACGAGGAACAAGCTTGGTACATGTTTGCCTCACTTCACTCCCCATAGGAGGTATACCAGTAGGTTAATTAAAACACTACACATGTCAGAAACTGACACCCCAATTTTTTTAAATGAATAAGGAAAAAAATCAAATGCAAAAAGTAAACAAAAAACAAACAACTTCCTAAAGCTACTGCACATGTACAGTTAGTAACAGACAGACCACTTGCTGACCAGGAGTCTCCACCAGTCAGAAGCCTTTCATTCTGATCTATGGGGTCTTATCGTATCCAATAACCACTGAACACCAGCACATTATAGGATAAGTAGTATATACCCCAGCTGCAGTTCCACTCATGAAACAGGATGAATGGGACTGATCTGTAAACTGATACCAGCAATACTGTGGCTGCAATCAGTTTACACACACTGTCTCACAGTTCTGTGGAGGAAAGAGGGATCCTTCCAATTTGCTAGACTGTGTGGAAAAGAAAATTTAGCATAGTATTATCAATGTGGCTGAGGAGGGAGGGGCAGTCTCTACATGGCGGGAAGAATCTCACGTTTTGTCAAACCACTGCTAAACAGTTTTAAGACTTACTCAAACCACTGTGACCCCTTCTGCTTTGAGAAGAGGTCATGGTCATAATCTGTATGCGCAGAGTTTCTGCTTGAAATTCTGCACTTTCAGACATATTTGCACATTTGTGCTGGAGACCATTACAAACTTGGCACATATGACTTCTGCAGCCCGGACTACCTTAGTCAATTCTGTGCACAAATCTGCTAGCGGCAGAGGTAGCTAGCTTCTCCCTTTGCAGGTAGCGCGCCTGCAATAGAAAGCCTTGATCTCCCCTCCCTCCATAAACTGAGCACTTTTTTTGGAAAAAGTCCACTTTAACCATTGTATATGAAAACTGCTACACGTACTCCATTGTTCCATAAGTGAATCCAGGCATTCCACTCGTAATAGATGCAATCATTTATGCAGAAACCTCAAAGAGGAAGCCACATTCTTGTATACTAAGCGTCATTGAGGACAGGAAAAGACACAATAACCTGTTTGATGGACAACAAATTGAAAAGGCACAACTGTCATATATACTGAAATATGAAAACAGTGACACAATTTACAAAACCAAAGTCATTTCCTAGATCAACGTTTACAACCTGCTGGGTCAATGACAATATCTTGAGTCATTTTAAAATTTTAATCAGGCCCTTTGAATTGAAGAATGGGTCACTGAGATAAAACAATGAACATTATTTGGGTCCTCATCATAAGAGGGATAAGAACTATAGGTCTAAATCAGGGGTAGGTAATCTTCAAGACTCCAGATGTTACGGACTACATCTCCTATAATACTCTTACAGACATAATGCTGACAAAGCATCAGGGGAGATGGTAGTTCAAAAGATCTGGATTGCCAAAGGTTGCCTACTCCTGGTCTAAATAATGCTGTAGTTAAAGGGGCTCTATAAGCACCATGGTGACAGGAGTACATTAGCTTTGTCAAAATATTAAGAGTCAGACTGGTTTCAAAGGGTTTGACACTTACCCGGGTCCTTTGCGTGCATGCAATCCAGCCACTCTTCATAGAGTACCTGTACCTAGTTATGTATCGGTGAAATCAGTTTAGCTTGTCTTCAGACAGAATTCATTGGCTAAGAGTGTCAGTTGATGCTCCTCAGCCATTGGATTCTGAAACTGAACAAACGTATTTTTGCTAATGTGGAAGGAAAACTTCAGCTTTGACAATCCCTGTGAAGAAGCTTCCAGTGGACCACAACATGTGTCAACCTGAAATTTGAATCCTAATATTAAGATGGTGTCAGTGGACTCCTGGCACCATACCCACTAGAGTGCACTGTAGATGTAATAATGCTTAGGTTTTAACTTTAAAGGGAGTGGTTATAGTACAAAGACTCTATGATTGATGTCCCTCTGCAACCAAATGCACATCCCCTCACATTGGGATATTAAATATTTGGATATTTCAACTTCCTCATACGAATAAGTGGAATTTGGCCTGGTCAAATTGGCATTAACCATTTGTCGTGGATAAATGGAATCCCCAAAAGCGTTATTCACCTAATAAGGAGCAGATGGGATTTAACCAGGGAATTAAACACTCAGATCAAAATAAGTGAAATGGAAATGTCACTAGAGCATTTATCCAGTTCAATTATTTTCGCTTCAAATGAGCAATTCCATGGTAAATGCCCATTTTGGGAAAAAGACCTCGAAATTATTCTTTGATCTGTACATAGCCTGCAATAAACTGCATGAGTTAATTCAATCAACACTGAAATGTTGCAAAAAGAATACAATATTGCTAAGTTTGAACCAAAACATAAAAGTTGTGACTTAATTCACTAGAATTTGGTGTTTTGTCAATAAACTCTATAGTATTTGGTGTGAAACCAGTGCACTATTTATGAACAGTGGGATCTGGAATTTTTACAGGATAAACCTGTCATCCCCTGCCCTGGCTACAGTCATAAGGAAAGCACAGCGCTGTTAAAATACTGCTGAAAAGTGTTTTTTTTTTTTTTTTTTAAAGTAACGCAGAAAAGAACTTTCAATCAATCAAAAGTAACTGCACTTATGGTTTAGTGGTGTTTAAGGTAAATGAACGTATATAACTGGGTGACTTAGTGGGTACCTGATTCCAGGATGCTTTTGACTGTAACTCCTATCAATTTCAACCAGAGTTTGTCTCAACCTGAATAACCACCAAACTAGGACCAAACCCTAATTCTAACCACCATGTATCATGCAGCACCATAGACTTGTCCTCAGTTTTAATTAGTAAATGCCAAATATCTGCAGTGCTGTTCAGCAGAATGTTGTCAACTCTGTAACGTTCTTCAATGTGACTTCCAAAATACAACTGAAGTAAGTGATGGTGGTGTAACAGACCAGTGCCAGAGATGGTCCAATCAGAAGGCTAGACAAATGACTTTAAAAGGACCACTCTAGGCACCCAGACCACTTCAGCTTAATGAAGTGGTCTGGGTGCCAGGTCCAGCTGCTATGTTTATAAATGGGTTAATCCAGCCCTCAAATCCTCTAGTGGCTGTCTCATTGACAGCCACTAGAGGCGCTTGCGTGATTCTCACTGTGAAAATCACAGTGAGAACACGCAAGCGTCCATAGGAAAGCATTGTAAATGCTTTCCTATGAGACCGGCTGAATGCGCGCACAGCTCTTGCCGCGCGTGCGCATTCAGCAGAAAGGGTAAAGGTAAGTTTTAACCCCTTTCCTCTCCCCAGAGCCCGGGGGAGGGGGACCCTGAGGGTTTCCTTGCACTATAGTGGTCCTTTAATCCAATTATATTTTAACAGTACTCAGTATAACGCTATAACTTCTCTCAGTAAAGTAATAATAAGGAACTCTGCATCCTAACAATTCATTCTTTACTTTAACATAATAAAAAGTTACACAGATGAACTGGACTAAAGCTGGGGATATATAAAACTTTTTTTTTTTTTTAACAGCAACCCAACTACAAGTTACAAATTCTACAACCAAATAATAGGGTAGCAACATGTCTAGTATATTATTAAAAATAAGCACAGTTTAACCCCTTAAGGACACATGACATGTGTGACATGTCATGATTCCCTTTTATTCCAGAAGCTTGGTCCTTAAGAAATACATGTATAACAGGCATGACATGCTGCATGTCCCCTTTAACCCCTTAAGGACCAAACTTCTGGAATAAAAGGGAATCATGACATGTCACACATGTCATGTGTCCTTAAGGGGTTAAAGCATGTGTCACCACCTAATAGAGGATGAACTTAGTTTGATATTAGTAAATGGCTACTAATCACCTGTGCAACGTTGGCAGCCTCAGGAGCTGGCCCATACTGCATGCTGGTGAAGATATCTCTCACTGTGGGCTTGTCAGACCCTGTACATGCAGCCATCACTGCAGAGAGGAATTGGTATCAATCAACCAGCAGCTCTCTGACACCAGGGGGCGTGCCAACCTGACGGATGTGTTCACCTCACTTCCGGTGCAAGAAAAAGTGTCACCCGGAAGTGTGCGTTCCAACAAGCACTGTGCGTTCCACCTACCCGGAAGTGGCTCCATGTGCTGAGTGCTGCTGCTGGTTACTGTTGCTTGGGTGAGAGATGCTGTTATTTTCATTGTTGGATTTGTACCGTGACGGGTGTTTGTTGGACCCTCCTGATATTAAATAAGACTGCCGAGGCAACTGGGAGTGAGGTGAATCATGTAATGTTTGGTTTGGCTTGGCTGTATTTATAAAGAGGGATTATAAGGCAATAAGTGCAAAACTTGGAGCAGTTATCAGGGGGATAGCGTTGGTTTCTGCGGGGATTGTGGTACTTTCGGCGTTATTCACTAAACTGAATTAAAGGGACACTCTATGCACCATAACCTTAAAGGACCACTATAGTGCCAGGAAAACAAACTTGTTCTCCTGGCACTATAGTGCCCTGAGGGTGTCCCCACCCTCAGTGACCCACTCCCGCCAGGCTCTGGGGGGAGGAAGGGGTTAAACTTACCTCTTTCTCCAGCGCCGGGCGGGGAACTCTCCTCTTCGGCTGAATGCGCATGCGCGGCAAGAGCTGCGCGCGCATTCAGCCAGTCCATAGGAAAGCATTCACAATGCTTTCCTATGGACGCTGGCGTCACAGTGAGAAGCGCGGAAGCCCTCTAGCGTCTGTCAATGAGACAGCCACTAGAGGCTGGATTAACCCATTTATAAACATAGCAGTTTCTCTGAAACTGCTATGTTTATAGAAAAAAGGGTTAAACCTAGTTGGACCAGGCACCCAGACCACCTCATTAAGCTGAAGTGGTCTGGGTGCCTATAGTGGTCCTTTAACAGCACAGTGTAGCAGTCATTTGCCTAGGGTTTCTGGGCTAAGTTTACATGTTTTATGTAAGACCGTTTAATTTACTCCAATTTGCAGTTTAGTGAATAACTACGTTAGCACTGCCCCCACATCACTTACCACTTATATTATCCATCAGGAATTATTCAGAAAATACTGAATTCTGGCAAAATTAAAACCAAGCTGCTTGATATAGGCAACAACAACAGCTGCTTTGGAGAAATTCTTCAGCTCCACAATAGCCGTAACATAACGAGTTTAGTTAATGCAATTACGTTTTCTGCTACATACAATTCAGTATTTAATTATGCTAAGCAGAATGTAAGAGGTACAACACTGTATGTTGTCAGGAAAAGCGGAGTAAATGTTTTCTCTAAACACATTTTATACAAATTGTCTGAAATATATATTGGCAAATAATACAGATATGTCGTTAGGACAGCTTATCATCTTCCTGGGTAAATTTCTTTACAGCAATCCTTCTGCACATCGTGTCATAACTAGTGCTTCCGCAATCTGGTTCATTCTGTCCCTTTTTAATTCTACAGTTATCCAGAGTACTTGGTTCCATCATCGAGATATCAGTGTCAACCTCTACTCTCTGTCATGTCTTTCTCCTAGATTGTCAGCTCCTTTAAGCAGGATCTGTTGGGTAGACATTACTTTGTTTCAGTTATCTGCTTTATATATACTGTTTGTAAAATTGTAAAGCTTTATTTTTGTTGATGTGAAACCTAAAATATAATATATCTTTGATAGTAAAGCATCGATACCTAGACTATTTACTTGTGAAGATGGAGACAGACAAATCTTTACTGTCAGCAGAACGCAACGCTGAGATGGAAGAAGCTTTATATGAACAGATGTTATTGAAGGTACGTTACTGGGGTTGTATTAGGAAAAGACAGATCAGTGTATGTTTACTGTTCTATTATGAGCTTGGTAGATTCTTGTGTCATCATCAAATAAATGGGCTATCAGGCTGAATGTTACCCTTCCTTTTTAATCCATTATGTACATAATTCATTAAAATATTTAAAAATAATTATATGACACCATAATCACTACAACTCGCAGTGGAGCTCTGGCGCCTTCCCCAACATATGGGATTTACTTTGAATGATTTGATTTATTTCCTGTAGTTCACAGGGCACTGTTTTTCTGAAACAGGGCTGTCTGATCGCTCTAAGCCTGTGAGCTAATGGAAGTTCCTGGTGAGGAACTTCCAGCCTTTGAGAGATGGTAGTAAAGGTGAGAGAACAGTACAGGGGGACCCTGAAACCAAACCATTCTAAAAAGGTTGACTCCATACAATTGGAGGGGGGAGTATGTGACATCCCTTAGAGGTGTCTTTACAGCTCAATGTAAAAGCTGCTTCTTCTTTTTAGAAAAGGCTATGTTTCCTTGCTGAAACTAAAGTGACTGTCTCTTTGCCCCAGAACCACTACATTAAACTAAAATGTTTCTGGTGCTTAGTGTCCCTTTAACTCATCACTCTGTATTGGATATTTTCTCTTTCACCTTTATTGTAATATCTATCGTTATCTGCAGCTGCACTGATAATGAAGAAATTACACATCCACATTGGTAAATCCTTACAACGTATCTTCTGTATTGATTGGATGGGAGCACTTTTGATGGATTTGCCTAGCGTTGTTAGCTTATGGTTGTTATCCAAGTTTGAAAGAATGCTTTATTGAAAATATAGAAATATCATTTCTGAATTATCCGTGCGAGATTTACTTATAGATAGCTGCCTATAGGCATCTGATTATAAGGGATGCCTAGCCTGACTACAAATTTCCTTTCACTGCTTCATAAATGTTTTTAACAAGCACATATAAAATAATTGTTGATGTGAGTATAGTTTCACATATATAAATGATGTGTAAGCATTGCACATTAATAATCAATTGAGAGTGTAAACAATTAACAAAGGTAAAGGTTTTCATTAGTTGTTAGCAGTGCCAGAGAGAGTTAAATAATGAAAATTGCATACTGAGAGTAATGTTTTTTGACAGCACATAGTGAATTATGGGGTTGACACATAGAATGCACTATTTCCCTTAATGGGCACTGTGTGACACTCTCATCCTATCATTTTCCACTGGAGAAAACCTTTCCTATACACCAGCGGAGGAAGGAAGTTGGAGGCAGCAATGTCAGACACCGCGTGACCAACTTTGGAATTAAACGGTTGCAAAAAAACACAACACAACTTTTGCTCCCAAAGCACATTCAATGTGGGGTTTTAAGAAGAAAAAAACTAAACTAAATTAGTAGAGCATACGCTCTTTACGGACTAGCCCATTTCTTTTAGCAAAGTATAAAATTTTGTCCTTAACAGGTTAAATTGTAAATATATGGTATGTAAATGTTGGCTTAACAGTTGATTAAAATTATATTTTATGGTTACTCTTTTAGGCTAAAGAAGAAATACAGAGCAGGTTGCCAAATCTTTCTGAATCTAAACAAATCCGGCCACAGCCAGGTACCTATTCATTTTACAGTATCATTAATCGAATTGAACATTTAGCTTTACCGTGCTGGGGTAATGGAAGGTGCCAAAATACAGCAAGAAATAAACGTGAACTACCTATACTCTTTGCATAGCTTTTGGTATGTATTTGCATTCACCGTATGGATTTCAGTACTTGCATTAACTTTAGTGCAAACGCTCTTGACATTAACGGAAAATTGTCATGGTTCTATTGTTATCAAAATTACCTATGGTTTAGGCTTACTCTTTGTTTTGGTAACCACTTTAACCATGTTTGATCAGAGAAACCACTAATCTGCTAAAACGATTTATGCCAGAGTGCATTTTTGATATGCCTGGTGCTTGCACGTGTTATTTGGTTGTATATTCTGTGCTCCTGACCAAATACAACTTAAAGATGGCTATTAGATGCAATGAAAGATATATCTACTTATTTGTATGCCTTATCTTTTATAAATTTGCGAATAATGATAAATGGTTACCGCGTTCATTCAATGTGCTTACATAAATAATTTTAGTGTGTGGGAGACTTCATTCACTTTCTGATCTCCTTCATCATTTCAGTATGGTTGCAGCACATAACTGCTGTTCAGTATTGCATGGTTAATGCAAATGTTCATTACAGCCATAGCTGACCAACAACATTGGCCAACAGGAGAGCCCCAGATTTGTCAAGCTGTTTGAAAATGATTTCACACACAAATTATATACACCGTAACCACTTCAGTGAGCTGCAGTTGTCATGATGCTTAGAATGCCGCTTTAAGAGATATGCATGAAAGCTCACTCCTGAATGCAGTATCCTGCTGATATAGAACCTTTTTCTTTTTAATATTCCATCATAAAATGAACACAGATATACATAATATCATCTGACATACATAATTTCTTTGTGTAGCTTCTTAAACATGGTTTCGTAGGATAAATATAAAAACAAGTTCATTGTGATGTTTGATTTTCGCAGCATTGATTCATACAGTATGAAGGTACAGTATATTCTGCACCACTGTTAACCACAGAGGGTGGAAATCTCATTTTCCTGAGTGATTGTATATCTGTAATGGGTTAACTGAATGGTTTCTGCAGCCTAACATCATTTAGTGTGTGTGCGGTAGCTTTGCCTTCTTAGTTTCTCCTTATTTCATTGTTTTTCTTTTTGGTTATTCTTTGAAATTACACATTCATGATAAAACATGAATGTAACGCAAGCAACCCACCAGATACCATGCAAAACTGAGCTAAACTGCCATACATGCAGTCCATTAAAGGTTCCTACACTATAGAAATAATTTGATGATTTCATTGTCTGTAGTAGAACAAAAAAGTACTTAATGAATTATAAACATTTTATTTTTCATTATTTATATGTCAAGTGTTTTTTTTCTGTTTTCTTATAGTGGCATGCTCAACATTGCATCTTCGGTATTCCAACAATATAAATCTACTTACTTTCAAAGCTACGGTTGTCATATAAAAGACTACGGGCTCTATGTAGCTTGTAGCCAAAAAAGCTTTAATAAATATAGCCCATCCAATCCTAACTCCTGGCAGCTTATTTTATATAGGATAAAACCTCTTCTAATGCTAACATTCTTTTTATGATACTCTTGAACTTTCTAACTCGAGGATGTTTGCCAGTATACACTACATATTTTTTCCTGTGCAAATGTCTGCCATAACACTGACAGCAAGAGAGCTTTGTCATGTCCCTGTCTGAGTCCTTGTCACCAGCAGAGTGGTTCTAAACGCCCTCATCTTGTCACATTGACTACACAGGGGAACACTGCTTATGATCTGTATCTATTATCTGTTTCATGTATTTTTCTTCTCAGGGTATAAACGTGCAATAGAGATTTCAGATGTATTTATTTATTAAGCCATCTATCTGTCCACAAGGGTTAGATTTGTATTCATGATGGGCCCTGCCTAGCATGGGTCATGCATAACATTTTCAAACACCACTGAAAAAAAAAAATATCATCTAAGTTTACTGCTCAGTGAGAACACTGGAGAGAAATCTGCACCTTCTAAAATTGACTCATAAGATGAGATCATAAGCTCTTCGCACCTGTGGGAAATCTAGCAAATCTAGTTTATTTATATATATATTTTAAATGTGGCTGTAGTGGTGTTTTTTCATTTATCTTTTTTTATTATTTTTTTTCCTTCTTTATTGATACTGACCAGGCTTCTGCATTAAGACCCGAACATCAAAAAACACAAAGATCTTTATCAACATCTGCAAATCAAGTCACATCCCTGCAGCTCCAGACATTAGCGAGGCGGAGCTGGTTGCTATCTTAGAGTCAGAAGACCCATCTGGTTATCGAGTTCCTATGAGCATCGGAGAACCGCATGTAGAAGTGGATAACAGTATGTTACACTGAATTGTTTAAATGGGCCAGTAACGTTCATAGATTTAAATGGTCATTTACTGCTTTCCTTTTTGCAAGCTCTTTCCATGCTGTGAAATGCGTGGAAGATCATACTTCGTTATTTCTGGTGTGTCTCTAAAGGTAACAGGGGACACTTATTATAATACTGCCAGTGGGCCTGAAAAAAAAAAAGGTTTACACAGTATATCATTTTGGCTGACATCGTATTGTTGTCCTAATTCTGGTCAGTTGAAGGGCAACCCTTTTGGCTGATTTTAGTTCATAAAATGGTTACAGGGAATGATCAGTTGTCTAAATTTCAATGTTTTGATTGGCATGTTAATCGCAGCATTGATTATTGACTTATAGCTTTGTAATATAATCACTTTGGGACCAACAAAATACTTGGACTGTTATATCAAGAGATTTGTCTGACTCTGGTTTTGTTCCAAAGCTAGAGAATATTGTTCTTTTCTTATCATATCCACGTAGCTTTCCTCGGCATGATGCTCACACTGTCGTGGTGTGCTTCTGTCTTCCCTCCCTCTGACCCTTGCGCAATGCCTCACTAGCAGGGTTTGAGGAAGCATTATGCGCACTAACTAACTGTGTTGCTCCGCGCTGAAACTTTGTTTCAAGTTACACGTGCGGTCAGCAGATGGAGATGTGGTCAGCGCTTCCAATCTCATTCAGGCCGCACGTCGATGTCCAACAAGCTGCATTTTGTATGCACCTGCTCTATGCAATTACTACTTTCCTTTTAAGTTTTTAAATGGTAAAGTCAAGCCTTCTGTGCCTATTGTAGACTACCTCAATCCCCTTTTTAAGAATCACTGGTAGGGTTATTCACTAAAGTCCAAATCATACCAAATTTAAATCCGAAACTTGGTCTGAAGTAGCTTAATATTAGGAATTCAGATTTAATTTGATACAATTCAAAGTTTATTGAATAACCCATTAAGGGATCACTTCGTTCATTAAGGTTGTCTGACTGTTCGTTCTCAAAAGTATTTGCATTTTCTCTACCCTGCTTGAAAATTCTGTAGATGGTACTGTATTGCGTTGATTTGATGAGACTTATCTACAGTAGAGCTACACAAGCTTTTCAATACTCATCGGCAGGATAAAAGTAAACTTTTGCTGGGATAAAGAGAGGACAACTGTGTTTCACTTTCCTTGTTTGTTTGTCATTGCAGGTGGGAGCGGATGCACTGCCTACGACATTGTGATAAATAATTCCTTCTTTGACAAGATTAAGGTACAACCAACTTCGTGGCCACCAGGCAGGAGATAATGAGATATATATGTCAGAAGTACTATTCCTTCTCGAGTTTTAATACTGCACAAGCGTATTCAGGCACAGCATTTTTACTAACTTCCTTCTTTCCTTGCTCTTTACTCCATTCACCAGGATAATGAGCTGTTCAGGGAATTCTTCGTCACAGTAGCAATGGAAGGACTTGAAAACAAGTACGAGATGGAACTCTCTAGAGGTACAATATACTGTAAGATGTTTGTGATTTGATCAAATGGTAAATTGAGCAGAGGTGATTGGTATCATAACTGAGTTTATGGAGCATAAAAATAGCCAGAATTAATAGAAATGATAGGTCATTAAGAGGGACAGAAGCAACTCAGTTCTGGTAAAATATTTGACTGCTCAAAATATTATTAGGAAAAGTAAATTGCAATAACGTTGTTTTTTTTTTTTTCTATTTTGTTTTATGTCCTCAATGATTCAATAGGAACCAGGTCACAGGACCTATAGGCACATCCATGTCTGTTTGTTTGTGTCATAGGAATGCAGGTAAATACTCTTGCAGTCCTTATTACACATTGGTTGAGGGTTATGAACTTATCTGGGACTATGTCCATAATGATTGCATGAACATTTTGGGGTCCCTAATTATCTGCATTATGACAGTTGAGCATCCCAGGTGTATATGACCCAAAATATAGTACCACAAGTCAGTAGTTCACAATACTGTTGATGTGCCTCGAGGACTGGTTTTGGGACCACCGCTCTAAAAATTATAGACTACAGTCAAAGCTTTATTTTGATTTGTGTCCACATTTTTTAAATTAATTTAAACAAAGTGTGTGTGTGTGTGTGTGTGCTCATAAAATCAAATACCTTGTTACCGTGTTAAAAGTTCTTTCCTTTAAAAAATTGTGTCATTGGTACCATTCAAGCAGTATCTAATTATTGTCACATTAAAAATGTATTGAATCATCATATAAAGGCATTTTAGAACAAAAACAAAGACCCCCATGTTCTTGTTTGACAGTTTATAAACATGTACCCCGTGTTTTTCTAAAACACGATATTTGTACCCTTGGTGCTTTATGCATAGATCACCAGGTTAAAGTGGAACTAGTGAGATTTATCTACAAGCCGAGTGTGCTGTATCTTTTATTTTTTAAATTATGACTAGTTTGTGTATTTAATGTATATGCCCTTTCTGGAATGGCACTTGTATAGTCTTTGTCTGTATTTGCCCTATTGCACATGAGCCATGGCGGAGACCTCATGGGGCAGCAAACCTGTACTGAACACAAAACTGTGGTGTAGGTAAGTTTTTTTTTTTTTTTTTTTTTTTTAACCTCCACTGCATTATTCACCTCAGTAAACGCTTCCATATCCGCTACTGGAGTGTGGAAACGTTTAGAGAAGTGACAGTTCCCTTTAACCCCTTAAGGACACATGAATTGTGTGACATGTCATGATTCCCTTTTATTCCAGAAGTTTGGTCCTTAAGGGGTTAAGCCATATAAACCTTTATATGGGAATTATAAATTGACAAATAACAGATTGCGCTAAATAAACAATATTTTTAAAGATGATGAGTCACTGTGGAACAGCTGGTCTCATGTTTGTTACACGTGTTTAATAGCTCAGCTTCTTGTATTTTTCTGCCTTTCTTTCTTTTTTGTGCTATTTTATTTTAAAAACACAGACCACTCCAGGTCAGTCATAAGTAAACAGCAATGTGGAGGAGGTTGGAGACAGATAGTGTGGCCTTTGGCTAAGCAGAGCAATAACAATTAAGCAGCAATATCCTGAATTGAGCAAGTTAAACCAGACTCTGAGGTCAGGCCCAGAGTCAAATACTTAAAGGGTTACTTCAACCACCTTGACCACCACAGCTTTGCTTTCCCAGCCATCCCTTTCTGTGCTGCCTCCCACCACCCTCTATTGCTGTTAATTGATTTTTTTTAATCTCTTCCCCTCTCTGGCTCAGGATATGCACATGCACTCTGAGCCGGTAAAATAGGCTAATCATATGATTCTCTATGAGAAGCATTTGATACGACCTTGCGATGCCCTTGGGGATGTTGGATGGAGACGTAGATTTAGGTAAATGTCATTCCCAACAGGGCATGCTAAATTTAAAATCACGTTTAAGTAAAAAGAGTTAGAGTAACCCTTTTTGAAGTCTAACTGTAGAGTAAGGCAGGCAGGAAGCTAAGTAGAACCAACAGCTTCCAGTCAGGGTCACCATAAAATTGCAGTTAGAATTAGGTAATTTTCATGAAATCAGGCACTAATTTGTGAGATTACTGTCAAACAATGAAATCTGTAGGCAGACAAGCATACTTAAAGAGACATAATCACTGGTAAGTCAGTGCTTCTTTCCAGTTGACTATGCTTGCTAACATATCCGTACACAGGGCGTACTTCCCCGTATTCCTCTGGTAAACCATGAGTTGCAAAGCTTTAACAACCACAAGATGGCATTAGTGTGGGAATAAAACTCATACTCATGTTGCATTAAAGAGACACACTAAGGTCAGAACCAACTTTAGTTCAATATAGCAGTTTGTGTGTATAGATCAGGCCTATGCTGTCTTACTGCACTATTCTCAAGTACCTTGTTTACACAGCCCTAGCCACAGCTCAGCCACGCAGCCTGAGCCTACCTGCACATTTCCTGAGAAAGAGTTCACTTTTAGCTTCTATATAGCACAATGCAATTTTATTTAAAAATTCTTCTCTCCTGATCTACTACTGCGTAGAGTGTGCAGCAGCCCTCTGTGTTTGAGTAATGTTCAATTAACATAGCAGGAGATAAGAACTTTTTTCGACCGAGGGGGGACTACTGTAGGTACTATATGAAACCAAATTTAGATGAAGTTGTTATAGTGAATACATTTTTCCCTTACGTTAGTTTGGTAAAACCAATATGGGGTGTTTGTGGTTTTATTTTTTACTATACCTTATAGTGACTCCCTTCTCCTAAGCATGTGCTTAGATGAACAATTCGATTTTAAATGGTACAAAGTGCTTTCATGCATTTAATAGCGAATGTTTTATGAAGCAGGTCAGTAATGGGGTATTTTATGAACACTTACAGAGTGGAGAATGCTGAAGAATCGGAAATTCATGGGATCTATTTTTGATCAGAACATCAGAACAAAATCCAAGCCTATCATCCAGGAAATTGATCCAAGGTACATATGAAATGCTTTACATCGTGTGATGTTTCCTCAGAGTCCAGCAACAACTCTGTCGGATCACTGGGGTGGCTGCTATTTATCACTGTACCGCTATGATATCTTCATGCTGTTGGGAGGCAAGGGATTCTCATACTGCTGGATATCTTATTTTCCTGATGGTGAAATGTATTGTTAGAGTGTTCTAAAGCAGTGCCTATAGGTTCTCCTCCATGAAACAAAGATTTTCATTACTATTAATGGAATGAAAAAAACTATATTTGCTTTATTTAATGTAGCCTTTTAGGTATTGCAGTCACATTACTTGACTTAATATGTAAATATTGGCTAGGGACCAGAACTTGAAAAGTAATGTGCTCTTAAAGGAACTATCTCACATTCAAATTAAATATGTTATTTTTTAATGTTCATGTTCCTTGATCTCCTAAGATTCAGGGCCGTATTTTTTTTTTTTTTCTTAAATTTTAAATACTATGGGAAAAAAAGCTGTAAAGGAACACTACAGAGTTTTAAATAAAAACCTTTAAAACACTAGATTGTTTAAAAACAAACACCATTTATATTATTGTGTCCCTCCCCCAGTGCCCTAAAAGACAGTTACCTTGCCTGTAATCCAAAAACAAGGGAGTCCTTTGCTGCAGTGCCCCTTTAGAAGATCCTCACTACTGATGCTTTTCTGGCCAATCCAGTGCTTCTAAGAGAATCATTGGGACATAGGGTACATGCGCTGCAGTGTTTCACGCTGCACCTTCAGTAGCACAAAGCAGTGAAGCACCAAGTTAGAACATGCAGTTATTTGATCTTCATGAGGCATCCTCTGGTAAGTTCTAGCATTCAGTCATGGAATATCGTGTTTATGTTGCGATGCTTGGGATGCGATTTGATTGCTAAACTTAGAGTATGTTAAATGTAGAGCAATGCAAAGCTAAGAGGTAGATCCTCAGAAACTGTAAAACATTAGAGATTTTTCCTTTTTCAGTGTGTCTCGGAATCCCCAGACCAAGCCGCTGATTTCAGAGATTCAAAGGTAAGTGTATCTTTTTGTTTGTTTATATACAGATTTATAACAGCTAATTTTATGATTATTTAACAAAAATAAAAATAGCAGGAGATACAAACATCTGAATTAACCACATTGTGCTGTAAGATGTGAAATGGAAACCATTTTTTTTAAGGGCAGGGCTCACAATTTCCACTGGTCATTGACAAACTGATGAGTGTTGTATGGACCTTCAGACTTGCAGTGGAAAGTAACTTTTAAAGCTTAGCTAGTGACGTAAGATTGGAATATTTAAGCTCTGATGATAGGGATACGTTAACATTATGTCACATAACATAAACCCTCGGAAGTGACAGTTCCCCTTTAAAATATGTAAAAAAAAATAAAAATAAGTGTTCTCCAGAGCACCATATTGATATCAGAGAGGACAAAGAGAAAAAGATTGACTGCCCATAGCTCCTTCTAGTAACCAGTAATGGTAGTGTTGTTTTTCACCTTATGTGCAAGGAGAATTGATAATTTAAGTGAGGGGTGCACAGTATTCATGTCAAGGAATTTGGGGTTCCCATCTTGTTGGACGCCTTGTGCCCCTTCAACCTTTTTTTGTAATATTATTGATATTTTTGGTTATTGATATCTTTGTTGGTTTAGATACAGCCATTGTTATTCTCCAGTGCAGTTCAGACAGATGAGTCAGGCAAGCCACGATTACCAAGGCTTAAGAACTGATGGCCATGGCCATTAAGTAGAAAAGAGAAGTGTTGAGCATGTTTAGACTGACTCTCAACTTTGCTGAAGGACAATGAATGGATTTTTATTTTATTTTTTGTATCCTGTTGGACTTTAGAAATGGACAATGTAGAAGTGTTTCGAACTGATAACCATTTGTTATTGCATGAGTTCAATAAAAAAGAAATCCCAACATTTTTTTCTTCCTTGGTTATTAATAAATGTAATTGCTTAAGTCCTTAAAATCTTAGAAGATACAAATCTGGAACTTAAATATGCAATGGCTGAGAGGATTTACTCTGCAGATGTTTTCTAACTGCAAATATGGGAATGCATTTTTAAAACATATGTCATTCGAAAACTAACTGTCACTATGTTGTACCTGTGAGGTTCATGGAATTGTCTTTTTTTCTTATGTTTTTGACATATATTTAAAGTTTTATATCCAAACATAAACCGTGATTATCCGAATGGTTTTAATACCAATAGGGGGGCACATTTTTATGGGCAAATGCAAATATTACAAGTTTTAGAATGAAATGTTGTATTTCTTAAACTGTGTACTTTGTCTTTAAGAGATATTGAAAACTGACAAGGTGTTAGAAATGGAACATATTGTTTTTCATAACTGTTTATTTAAGCAATAACCTCAGTTCCTAATATGTTTGCGCCATTTTGTCCCAGACGAATTACAATAACAATAATGCATAAACAAGCTTCAAGGCTATGCTACGACTCTTACAGTACACAATATACTGTGGTAACCTTAGTAGATAAGGATGTCCAGACTTTAAGATGCCATCTTGAACTAAGTCAGGAAAATTTCCATGACGTGTACACCCTTTAGTTATGGCTTTGTATGTTTGCCAAGTTAAGGGAGGTCCTAAAATGAATAAAGTAAAAGAAGTGTTACTTTTTTATATATGAACTACGGTAACCCTAAAATGGAGACACCTAAGGTATAAATAGGTGTACTTTAAAAAGTTAAGGGACAGAGGAGAGACCTGGAGACAGACGTTGCTCCATCTTAAAATGACAGAGAGACTGACATGATGACATGTTCAGAAGGGTATGTTAACCTATTAATGATATTTGCAAGCATTTAGTTTAATCTTACAAACTCTGCTATAATGGATTTTAAATGTCTATATTTATATTTTTATATAATAAATATCAAAAAGACAAAGCTATTGCTTCCAAGACAATCCTTATTTTATTTTGTAGTCTCAATTATTTATATATGTTAAATAGAGGATCTCTTACTAACTATATATAATTATGGCTAAGATATCTGTATGGTTAGCCCTACTAAGTTCTATGCTTTAAGACATAAGGGAACCACCTGCGGTTAGAACATGACTTCTAACAGATGAAATGAGATTTGATGTTCTTTTTATACTGTACCACCAACCAATGATTCTGAGATTAATGTTAATTTATAATATTTTATGGGGTATATGTTACAGTTCATCAGTCGTTCCCGAGTATACAATTGTGGCAGAACCGTCTCAAGGGCATCCAAGCTTTCTTGTGGCAGAAATCTCTTTACCCAAAGTAGTAAGTACTTCCATATTCCAGAATATGTACAGTGCTATTGCTTTTGAGTTTTAAGTCATAATTTCTTTCTTTTTTATTATAGCCAAGTGTGTGTGTTTTTTTTTTGTGTGTCCATACTATCTTTTTATAACCGATTAGTCTTCCTTAGTCATATACATTTGTGCCTCATTTTTTTTACTCCTTAATTCCTTTCATATTATCAACATGATTTACATTTCCGAACAGCTTGGGTATAATGTGAATATTGAAGGATCAACTAAGGAGACCTTTTTACATCTTTACTCAATTCATTGAAGGTAGACTTAGTCTATGGCAAAAGACACGGGGTATTATTTATGAAGCACCTAACTAGTCATTTGAAAAATTTGCTAATGTTACTAACATGTGACGGTAACTTAGTTGGGGAGTTTCTCACAGTCATCTATTTTTTTATTTTTTATAAATCAATATGGTACACTGTGGTATCTACATGTCAGCCTTATTTTGTGAGAGCCCCATTCTAATTTTTTGCATTTATGCAGAGAGACTGTAAATTTCAACCACATCTCCCTTTCCGCACATTCATCGTAAAAAATCGTCCGGCGATTGTCCATATTGCTGTTCTGTCATTCATTATTGCTCTAGCTACGTATGGAGCTTTCAGGCAATTATTGATCATCTCAGCAAATAGTGAATCTTATTGAAGACTCCTACTTGACTAATAGGTGAATACGTAACTTTTCCACTCACATACACATATAAAAGAGATGTACACGCTCACATTTTTCACTTGGTGTTACAATAATGTGATGTTGACGTTATATGTACAACAACAAAACAATTATCTACTTTTTGTTATTGGAAATGTTTTGAAGCCTGTTTAGCCTGGACTACGCTAGTACTGTTTGTTAAAAGCCTTGAATGGTTGATCCATATAAGATTTCACAATCTTCAATATTATTTCTCTCTTCAGTCATCGGTTCGATCTCTTGTTCTTGACCTTGGAGAAGATCGAATAGTATTATTGGCAAGGCCTGATCTGTACCATTTGGACATCTTCATCCCTTACAACATTATCCAAGAAGAGAGTGGAGCCCAGTTTAATAAAAGCACAAAGGTAAAATTTAAATCAATTACAAAGTACCAGAACTACAGACTTAAATGGATGATTACAGGGTTATTTACGAAAGTGAAAATTAAACTGAATTTCAAAGTTAAGGTAAAATAACCAAACTGGAAACATTCTCATAGTCAGCAATGCTTTAATTTCTGCTACTTCAGAAATTCACTTTCAATCCTATGTGTTTAGAGTAGTTGCACACTGAATGTGCAGGGTTTGGTGTAGATTCATTGTTATGCCATTATTGCAAATGTTATGTAAATTAGACAAAAATGCTGCACTTTGTTCTGGTAAAAGGGAAACTGTCCCTTATCTGGAAATTACGCCAGTGTATAAACCCATTGAAAATGACTTGTAACTTGTGTTAACCTTTTCTATATCTGTTTTGCTATATATGTATAAGGTTCAAGAATGCAGGACACCAGTTGAGTGGGTGAATAATAACATTATGTATTA
Source organism: Pelobates cultripes (assembly GCA_933207985.1). Taxonomy (NCBI): domain Eukaryota; kingdom Metazoa; phylum Chordata; class Amphibia; order Anura; family Pelobatidae; genus Pelobates; species Pelobates cultripes. Next base: position 37,069,813 of record OW240921.1, read on the forward strand.
CATAGATTAAAAGTATCAATGATTGATAGGAAGGAAAAGGCCTTATGCAAGTCTGAGTTTTAAAAGACCACTTCTAGCAAACCTGAACAGTGCTCAGATCACCTACAGCTGGAAGGAAAAGGCCTTATGCATGTCTGAGTTTCTGCAAGGTAGACTATGGAGGAAACTATCTACCTTTAATACTGGACACTATAATTGTATTGAATTTTAACCACTTGCATATTTTTAAACTAACGCTGGACGCGGCTAAGGTACTGGTTCATGCTGTTGTTCTCTTTAGCCTTGACTATTGCAATCCCCTTCTCACCGGTCTTACATGTTCCCAGCTTGCACCGCTGCAGTCTATAATGAATGCGGCTGCGAGGCTTATTTTCCTGTCCGGTCGCACCTCCCACGCCTCCACGCTCTGTCAGTCCCTGCATTGGCTTCCAGTTAGATAAAGGGCCCAATTCAAAATTCTTGCGCTTGCTTACAAATCCCTACATAATGCTGCTCCAACATACCTATCCTCCCTCATACACAAGTATGTCCCGTCGAGACCCCTGCGCTCAGCCCAAGACCTCCTATCCTCTGCCCGGATCCCCACCTCTGATGCTCGCCTTCAAGACTTCTCCAGGGCTGCACCTATTCTGTGGAACTCCCTTCCCTCCTCAATCAGACTTTCACCCAGCCTCCACTCCTTCAAAAAATCTTTGAGAACTCACTTCTTCATTAAAGCGTATCAATTAAACTGTCAGCAGGTTTCTCATCCCCCACCCCATGACTCCGTTCCTGCACCTGTCAAAAATGACCTACCAAGCACTCAATAAACCCCTCTATAACAAACTATTTAATTCCCCTACTTTAACCCTTTGTGTCACTATACCCCACTCCCTCTAGCATGTAAGCTCATCGAGCAGGGTCCTCAACCCCCTCTGTTCCTGTACGTCAGTGGTCTGATCTCAATTATGTGTCTGTTAGTCCACCCATTGTACAGCGCTACGGAATTTGTTGGCGCTATATAAATAATAATAATAATAGGCAGTCAAAATTGAGGATTAGAGGTAAATAGAGTGGTATGGATTTCCACAGTTAATTTTTAAACACATAAATACTTATTTGTTAAATATAATCTATTACATAGTAAAATTTATTAAAAATCCTCAAAATGGTGGTGTCCTTTACATAATTTATTTGCCATTTATGAAGAAGAAAAAGCTTATCATTGCTTTAAAAAAAAAAAAAAAAAAATTGAAAACAAAAAGTTGAGTCTTTCACTCTAAATCCTGCCAATCCAAAAATAAATGCTTGCCTTTCGATTTCAAAACACAAAAACCCAATATGTCTATTTTTATTATATGATATTTCTGTTACAGGTTCTTACAATTACAATGCCAGTCCAGCCATCCTGATGAGTGCACTGCTAGAAGATTTGAATACCAGTCCTTCATCAACATACTGATCCAGTGGATCCGAAAATGCATATGTTTTACATGTTTTGTGTTTGTGTTCATTCTAAAATGCTGCTTACTCCTGAAGTAGAAAAGACTCGATCTAAGGGATTTTGAGACTTAAGCCTATTTAGTAAATCTGGTTTGGATGTCATTGTAGTACTGTGATTATTATATGTGGTTAAAGGTCATTTGGGAGGTTTACACTAAGGGCATTGTTTATAGGTGGGAGCTCGCCATGCCCCAAAGCAGAGGTAGGCCACCTTTGGCACTCCAGATATTGTGGACTTCATCTCCCATAATGCTCTTACAGCTACAAGGCTGGCAAAGCAACAGAGGAGATGTAATCCCAACATCTGGAGTGCAGAAGGTTGCCTACCCCTGCTTTACAGGGTAATTATCGTTTGTTTGTTTTTTGTGTGAATATTTTATTGGTTTTCAACAAGTAAAATAAAGTAAACAAAATGAGACTCACAGGTCTCTATTATGAGCAGCATTTCGGTCATGCAAGACCTGATAAGAGGTTCAGTTTAGAGTAAAATAGGATGCGCAGGGGAAGATTGGGCCATACAGTTGTTTAATTTGTAAGACAGTCTTTATCAGAAAGTTTAAAGAATGAGGGTCTTACTGTTTTTTTTTTTAAGTTTGTTGATTGCTATTATTGACAATCCTCTTATGGCAGTATGTTACACAAGGAAAAAGCAATATAAAAGCAAGAGCACAAAGGAATGAATTAGGACGTGTTAGTGACACTTGCTAATTGCATTAGGAGCAGATATTGAAAGGGACATGCATCACTTTGATACAACTGTTTCATTCAAAAGCTTTAGCTTTGAATGAGAACATTGCCTCACTCTGCAGGCTGAAAATGCATTTAAATATGATTATTTTCTCTACTGCTGCTGCACATTGATGCCCTGTTTCTGTCAGACCTCTATGATCCTTCTTTCAGTTATTATTTTTTACACTATCCTTTCATCTTCCAGTTACCAGTATCTACTAAGAGTACTCATGAAGTATTTTATTATTTTCCAGTTTAGCCTTACTATTTATTTTATATTTATGAACAATGACCACCGATACTATGTTAATTTTCTAGTTCTTTAAACGTTATAAAAAAACTTACTTTATGAGATATCTATATATGAGCAGTGAATATGCTTACTAAGCCTGGTTTTATCTCGCTCTTATTTAGTACTGTGTTAGACATTAAGTAAAATATTAATTGTGATATACACTGCCTGACCAAAAACAAAGTCGCCAACTGGATTGAACTAAGCAAATAGGTAAAAGCCTCCTATTGGATAGTTACTGCATGGGCGATTATCTTTCAGCTGGTAACAACTTATTTAACCCCAACTGATGCAATGAGTAGCTTCTCATTTCTTAAACAACCATGTGGAAAGACACAACCTGTGGTCATGGAAAAGATGTTACTCTGTTTGAGAAGGGTCAAATCATGGCATGCATCAAGCAGAGAAAACATCTAAGGAGATTGCAGAAACTACTAAAATTGGGTTAAGAACTGTCCAACGCATTATTAAAAACTGGAAGGATAGTGGGGAACCATCGTCTTCGAGGAAGAAATGTGGTCGGAAAAAAAGCCTAATTGATTGTGATCATCGATCACTTAAACGTTTGGTGAAATCAAATCGTAGAAAAACAACAGTAGAACTCAGGGCTATGTTTAATAGTGAAAGTAAGAGCATTTCCACACAAACAATGTGAAGGGAACTCAAGGGACTGGGACTGAACAGCCGTGTAACCTTAGGTAAACCACTTATCAGTGATGCTAGTTTGAAAAAAAAAAAAAAGGCTTCAATTTGCTAGAGAGCATAAAGATTGGACTCTGGAGCAATGGAAGAAGGTCATGTGGTCTGATGAGTCCAGATTTACCCTGTTCTAGAGTAATGGGCACATCAGGGTAAGAAGAAAGGCAGATGAAGTGATGCACCCATCATGCCTAGTGCCTACTGTACAAGCCTGTGGGGGCAGTGCTATGATCTGGAGTTGCTGCAGTTGGTCAGGTCTAGGTTCAGCAACATTATGTGCCCAAAGAATGAGGTCAGCTGACTACCTGAATATACTGAATGACCAGGTTATTTCATCAATGGATTTTTTTCTTCCCTGATGGCAAGGACATATTCTAAGATGATAATGCCAAGATTAATTGGGCTCCTGAGACACCATTTTCACATATCGATTGGCCACCACAGAGTCCAGACCTTAACCACATTGAGAATCTTTGGGATGTTCTGGAGAAGGCTTTGTGCAGTGGTCTGACTCTCCCATCATCAATACAAGATCTTGGTGAAAAATTAATGCACTGAAATAAATCTTGTGACATTGCAGAATCTTATCGAAACAATGCCATAGCGAATGCATGTTGTAATCAAACCTAAAGGCGGTCCAATGAAATTTTAGAGTGACATTTTTTAGGGGTGCCAGGTAGTATAGAAAACATAAAAACAGGTGAGGTTGCTTGGCTAGTGACTGACATGGCCACCATTTAAGTGAGCTCCAGGGGCACTGGGCTTACTTTTATTCATAAAAATAGCTTTTAAATTAATAGCCTTATTTGGTGAATCTCACTGAACATAATTATCAAGAAGAAAAACAGAAAACCTGAAGCTGGGACTTAAATTTCACGATCTTTATCAACTCCTGACAAAGCTCCAGCAGGCCGGAGCACAGCTAGAGTATCATGTGCGGCAGTTGCTCAGACAACAACTGCTCACAGAGTGATAGAAATGGGCTCCTCCACAGCACTATTAAGGAATGAAGTGTGGTTACAAGTGCCTCAAGTGAACCAGGCTGAAGTTCCACTGCGAGCTGACCCAGCAATGGAAATTAATATTGAAGCCAGAGCTGCTTCAATAGATTTAGGATTGTGACAAATGCTCCTTCCCTCGTATTTTTGCCATGGGCTCCTGCCCACCAACTATGGTCCAGGTCTGGGACACCATTTGGGAGCTACTCTGCCCAGCTGCCATTAGCAACTTTTCCTGGGGGCCCCTGGTTTGGCACTTTCCCTTCATGCAAATGGAACCGACCGCTAGCTCCCTGGCGGCCGCTCTCATTAGCTAAACTCACCAATAGTCCTCAACGACTGCTATGGAACTAATTTCGGCATGAGGACTTTTTGGGTTCCCGGTAACCTCAGCGGGACTTAGCCGCGAATGTTATGGAACTGTTTTCGGCATGAGGTGACCATGCGGTTCCCGGACAACTTGGTTTGCGGTTTTGAACCACTTTGAAATCTGCTAGGAGAGTGCTTTTTGGAGGGAAGGTGCCTGAGACTAAGGGGAATAAATACTGCCAGACGAAGTACCCTGTATTGCGGCCGCAGGAGCTCCCGAAAGTTGACTGGCAAAAGCACCAAACGCGCTGGAACTATTTTGGGCATAGTGAGAAATGAGAGGAACTAGCTCTAAGCCCTAGGGTATATAGGATAGATTAATAAAACTTAACTGAAAATATGTTAACAATATTTGTGAACATTTTAAAAGTTAAGTTTTATTAATCTATCCCATGTCCCCAGGGCTTAGAGCTAGCTCCTCTCGTTTCTCATTACTCAAATAATTGGGGCCATGCCCTTCTCAACTAGCCCATCCCTCATACTAAACATTCTCCCATTTCTTTCTTTATTTTGGGCATAGGACCACGTGTGCAGCCGGTAAGAACTTTAACATAGTGGCGTTTCCCCTACTACACTGCATGAATCTGAGCATTATTTGGAGAACTTGGGCACTCAGGTCAGGGCTATTTAAAGATGTATTATTTGTGGGGTATTTTATATTTTTATGATGTTTTGGGGTACTTTTGTGTTTGTGTTTGGCTCTCTGTTCCGGGAGATCATTAGCTTACCGGTCTTTAACGCAGTTATCTCTCGGGTCCAGAAATTCCTGGGAGGGGCTTGTGCTGAATACAATGGAGACCCCCTGCTGGGGTCTGTGCATAAAAAGCAAAGTTTGGCCCATTAACATCAGTTGTACTCCCAGAACTATGCGTCGTCTAGTTACTGGGAGGGGAACGGCTATAATTACTTCTTAGCACCTTGTTGCAGCTCGTGGAGGATTCGGCGGGGAAAGTCCATGTAAGGACTAGAACTCTCAGGACTGTCTGTTCTCCAGTCCCTGGGAGGGAATAGAGATAGTCGCCTTATCCTGTTCCAAGAGGACTCCAGTCAAGCCATGATGATTGGGGCTGAAGTACTGAGGTTTTCTACTGTTCCAGATAGAATGCGGTCCTTGGCGGAGGTATCCAGCTGGGGTACAGGGAGCTCCGCTACAAGGGTCTCTTCCCTCCATGACACAGAACAGCTCCTTGCTCCCCTGCCTCATATGACCAAATCTGGGAACTATTACAGGAGATGAGACAGGAGATGAAAGATTTTAAAAAGGACTTTGCAACAATGAGGCACAATGTAACAGTGCTTGAGCATAGAACTTGTACTACTGATAATACAGTACTGCAACATGCTTCTGATTTAGGAGACCTAACTAAACGTGTTAAATCTTTGGAATTACAATTGCAATCTGCTAATACTAAACTGAGTTACCTCAAAGACAGGAGTAGGAGAAACCACATCAGAGTGAGGGGGATTCCTGACTCCATTCAGCCCAGTGAATTGGCTGATTATTTAAAAGCCGTGATGAGGTCTGTTACACCAAACCTTACTGATTCAGATTTATTTATAGACCGCATTCACAGGATCCCCAAGCCCAACTCTTCCCCTAGGGATGTAATAGTCAGACAATTTTTTTCCAGTGAAAGAAAATTTCCTGCTGGCATTGAGATCCTCTGATTTACCAAGCAAATTTAGGCATATAGAGGTCTTCCAAAACTTTTCACCAGCTACAGTGCAAAAACGTAAAGAATTTGGACAGTTCACAGCTGAACTGCGCCGTAGAAATATCAGCTACTGATGAGGATTCCCTGTTAAAATCTTATTCCGCTTAGACGGGCAACAGTATGTGATTACTACATCTGAATAAGGACTGGAAATTCTGCAAACTCTACATTGGCCAAATCCAGAGGCTCGTTAGGCCCAAGTTCCGCTGACTCCACAGCCACCAAAAAAATGAGGAGAAGGGAGGCAATTCCTCATTAAACATGATTGATAGAGACTCTGACTCTTGTTCTTTGGTTCCTGGTCCCTGGTTTTCTTTTCCTGGTCCTTGATTCCTGGTTTCTGTCACCTGGTTCCTGCTCTCTGGTTATTGATCCTTGGTTTATGTTTCATGGCTCCTGCTTTCCAGTTCCTGGTTCCTGTCCTTTGTGTTGGATGTCATGAACTGTTGTATTCTGTCTCGGTGGAATATTGATTTTTTTTTTTTCTTCTCAATTTTGTGATGAACAATGTTCCTTTTCTTCAAAATTTTTTATTTCTATTTTACTTTTTTTTCTCTCCCCTTTATTTAATATAAGCCGGTGTCCCTGGTAATCTCTTTCCCCCCAACATAGGCTTTTATATTTTGAAGGTGGGGACATTTTTTACTTCCCCTCTCCAAGCCTTATTTTTTGTATATATTTAATTTTGTATTTTTTTTTTACCCTATTTTTTTGGATTTTACCCATGTTTTTTTCCGTTTTGTATTTTTTTTTGTTATATCTGTTTTAACTTTTTTAGTTTTTCTTTTACTAATATTTCACTTTCCACCATAGACATTTCATCCGTCCTCTACATGTGTCGTCATTGAATGTTTTTGTTTCCTATTATCGATTGTTAGTATATTGGCTGTCCAGGTCGATCAGGTCCTTTTGTCTTTTCCCTCCTTGAATTACTCTTGGCTTTTTTTTTTTTTTACTGATGTTTGTTGTGTTTAGGGCTCCTCACTACTTTTGGTTTATGCTGAGCAATACCAATGGTACTGTCTTTTAATGTGAGGGGCCTGAACTCACCACATAAATGTAGATTGTTGTTCAGGGAGGTGAAAACCCAGAACTGATGTTCTTTTTCTTCAGGAGACACATTTCAAACATGATAACATTCCTTCAGCTATGTTAAAAGATGTTGCTCAGTTCCATTCCATGTTTAGATCAAAGTCCAGAGAAGTTTACATTTTTTTCATAAGGGTGTGGCTTGCCATACCGACGAGGTGACCACTGATCAGAAAGGTAGGTTTTTGATCTGGAAGGGCACGCTGAATAGTGTGGTTTACACGTTACTGTGTACTTCCCTAATTCTGGGCAATATACATTTCTGAAGAAAATTGTCACAAACGTTTCCAAGGATATCAGATGTAGATTATAATTGGTGGAGATATGAATTTTGTATTTGATTGTGATCAAGATATTGCTAGAGATAGTGATCACACTTTTAAAAATTATAATAGTACAAAATTGGCTAGTTGGTGTTCCAAATTAATTTTTTCTCAGGGCTTATTTGCGCGGATCCAACATAAAGGAAAGAAGGACTACACCTACCACTCATCACCTTATAATATGTATTCTAGAATTGACAGGTTTTTGACAGGTGAGCATAATGTTCCATACATTCTCAGGTCTAATATTTTAGACCTGACCTGGTCAGATCATGCCCCTATAGCAGCGTTACATATACTGGAATCTTTCCAACCAAACCCTAGCAGATCATGGAGACGAAGTGACTATCTGGTTACGAATATGGAAAATAAGTCACTAGCTGCGAAAGTGTTTACTGAATACTTTAGGGACAATTTGACTCCAACTATATCAATATCTTCATTATGGAATGCCCATAAAGCTGTCTTATGAGGTCATTTTATACAGCAGGCTTCTTATTTGAAGAAAATTTGATCCAAAAACTTAAGGGAACTAGAAAAGGAAATATATAAGCTAAATCAGGTGAACACATTTGGTCCTCCTCCCTCTCTTGTTGCAATGATTTCTAAAGTGAAAAGTAAAATTGACACTATTCAGTTGGAGCATACAGCCTTGATGTTAAAGGACCACTATAGGCACCCAGACCACTTCAGCTTAATGAAGTGGTCTGGATGCCAGGTCCAGATAGGATTAACCCTTTTTTTTTTTTTTATAAACATAGCAGTTTCAGAGAAACTACTATGTTTACACTGAGGGTTAATCCAGCCTCTAAAGCCTCTAGTGGCTGTCTCACTGACAGCCACTAGAGGCGCTTGCGTGCTTCTCACTGTGAAAATCACAGTGAGAAGACGCCAGCGTCCATAGGAAAGCATTATGAATGCTTTCCTATGAGACTAGCTGAATGCGCGCGCTGCTCCTGCCGCTCATGCGCATTCAGCCGATGATGTCGCTAGGAAGAAGGAGAGGAGGAGGAAAGCTCCCTGCCCGGCGCTGGAGAAAGGTAAGTGTTTAACCCCTTCCTCCCCCCAGAGCCCGGCAGGAGGGGGACCCTGAGGGTGGGGGCACCATCAGGGCACTATAGTGCCAGGAAAACAAGTATGTTTTCCTGGCACTATAGTGGTCCTTTAAAGAGATTTAAAGGACCACTATAAGCACCCAGACCACTACAGCTCAATTAAGTGGTCTGGTGCCAGGTCCATCTAGGGTTAACCCTGCAGCTGTAAACATAGCAGTTTCAGAGAAACTGCTATGTTTACATATGGGTTAATCCAGCCTCTAGTGGCTGTCTCATTGACAGCCGCTAGAGGCGCTTCCGTGCTTCTCACTGTGATTTTCACAGCCGTCCTTAGGAAAGCATTGAGAAATGCTTTCCTATGGACTGATTGAATGCGCGTGCATTCGGCGGATGACATCGGAAGAGGGAGGAGAGTCCCCAGCACCGAGGGAGCCCGGCGCTGGAGAAAGGTAACCGTTTAACCCCTTCAGCCGGGCGGGAGTGGGACCCTGAGGGTGGGGGGGACCCAAAGACCCTATAGTACCAGGAAAACTAGCATTTATTGACTGAGAAGTGTTTAAAAGTGACTCATCCAGTCAAGATAAGTAATACCTTTGCTAGCTACTATAAAAAACTTTACAATTTGGCATTTGAGCCTAACGTGCAGCAGCCTACCATGGAATAAATTAGCTGTTTTCTGGATAAAGTCCAGCTGAAGCAAATCTCAATTGATACATTGGATAAACTAATGCTCTTATATCTCAAAAAGAAATTGTGGATGCAATTGCCATGATTCCTGCTGGCAAAGCTCCGGGACCTGATAGGTTTACGATGGTATATTATAAGTCCTTCTCTGGTGTTTTGGTCCCCCATTTAGCTAAATTATTAAGATACATATGACATTTTAATTTTACCACTTTTTTTTTTATATATATTACTGGGTTATAATTATTTTCTCTTCTGTATTGTTATTGAAACATGTATTAATAAATACTATTTGAATGAAAACATAGCCAAGGCAAGTGTATTAATGCATGGAATTTATTGCTTCCAATAACATTTATTTGTTGTACAAATTGAAGCATATTTAGAACATCAGCAGAAAGATATAACTTAAATTAACTTATTGTGAAATAATTTTACATCTATTTCTTGCTGTAGACATCTTTGTAAGCACTCTTCTCGAGGGTGGCCAGAACCTAGAACATTCTGCATGTATTGTAAAGTTGTCCGATTTGGGCAACATGGCACTCCAACTTTGAGCTATTACAAAGGTTGGGTACTGCACTTCTAGATTTTAGATTTTTCTAAGCTTTACATAAAATCATTTAGGGTATTCTTTTCTGGACATGTTGAAATTATCTAATTGAAGCACATTCTAAATTCTAGGCTCATATATTTTGTAGTGAGGTGTCATAGTTGTCGAGTCATGATTATAGCCTAGCAGTTGTTTGCATGAATCATGCGGCAGCGAAGGATCTTCAAGTAGTTGTCTATCTTGTTAGAATCTCTTCGGAAACAATGCAGGAGGTGGTAGACCGAGAAGAGCTGTGATTCTCCATTGGGTACAGCAGTATCCACGGGCCCAAACCATGGGGGGTAAACGTCAGCTTCCAGATTAGTTTGCATCTGAAAAAAAAAAAAATTAGTCTGCCTTCTTGGTATTTTCTAATTCTATAACATGATTGGGTTGTGATAAATACTATTGTTTGCCACAAGTGATCAAACCTTTGAAAGCCTAATGCTCAACACTGTGAAAGGAATAGTGTTTTGAGGTTATATTAGTAAGGCCAGTTTATATATGCATAGTTTATATGATATATAAATATACCTGTATACATTTTCACATGTTATTAGGCTTACATTATATTGTGTGTTTGTATTGGTGATTCCATTCCTTAACAAAAGCATATATTTTTTTTTCTACTGTGAAATATTCCCTTGAAAGTAAACATCAAGGTAATTAAGATGAGCTATCTCTGATCTATGGACTCTCTTGACTAGATAATGAGTTAAGTAGTGGAATTCTCATTCAGATTGATGGAGTCTAGAAAATTCAACTGAATTCACTACTTTTTCCTGTGCCGGGGGCCAGAATTATCTACATGGCACTGGATGGCAACCCATTTCCCAGTGGAAACTATCTCAATGACTTGTACTTCAAGCTTAATTTAATTGACTTAAGAAGAAAATATAAAAAAAAAAGAAAATATGAATTAAACTCACACAACTGCAGTGGTGATTTCAATAATGCAATGAACAACTGATTGTGAACAGGTGCCTGTTCCTACCAGTAGGGGATCCACTGAAATGTCATAGGGACCCATTCTAGGGTCCTAACTCAGGGTTTGAGTTCACTGCACAGTTTGAAAGTGCCTTCATACTGTAGATCAGTTACCATGTATTTTATCCATAGACTTTAGACAGAACTATCACCATCTGGAAACGCATAATTTGCAAAGACCCCTGACAGTGACATCACTGCTGAAGGTCTGGTAGCTGGGGGGCAGGGAAATATGAGTTCTGCTTATCTGAACCTGTCCATTGTGGGCAACACCATTCCAACAAGTCTTCTGCTCCTGGCGATTCAGCACTAGGGGTTGATGTCACTTCTGTACAGCATTGCAGTCTGTAAGAGTATGGCATGTATGGATGATCCTGTGAGATCACGGGATCCTCCACATATAGACCCATTTCCTTGCGGCTGTCACTGGTGACGGCTGGGGAACTGACACTTCTTGACGGTGGTAGCTCTGCCCAAGGTCAATTGTAGGAAAAATACTGAGACAAGGTAGTCCCTACTTTGTCTCAGTATATGTTTTGACTGGGTTGGGATTTCAGTGAAAAATAAATAAATTTAATAAATAATTTATTTTTGTGAAACCCATTTTGCAGGGTGTGTGGGGGTTGACAGTGCCTCTTTAAAACTAGCCTGAGCTAAACTGAACTAAAGACCAACACAACCCATATTGTTTAAACACAACTGACATAAAAATCTTATTCAAGCATGTTTAAAGAGTGTAGCTACCAATAATACTGAAAATGATGTTTACTGGCACTTGCATAGAGCAATTAATAAATCAATTGAAAGGTAAATAGTATGCACAGTATTTATAATTGAGATATATACAATATGTTTTTCTACCTGTAGCAGTCATTCCTTTTGCAGAGTTATGCGACTACTTACCCTGCTCGCGATTCTGTCTATTCCTCCCTGCAGGGATTTGGATTGTTCCTCAATTTCTTTCACTTTCCTGGCAATATTATCTGGGACCTCCAAGACCAAGTGTTCAAGAGGCTTGTTCCAGGAGCGTAATAACGTTTGCACAATACTCATCAGATTTTCATGCTGCCCAATCAGAAATAAAACAGTGTGGTGTATAAATAAGACCACAAGTGTTAAAGAAATACTTTAATGTTAGGCATACAAAGCAGTATTCCGAATGCAATGATTTTGTGTCCTATTAATCTAAACATGTAATGCTTGCATACCTCCTGTGCAACAAAATATTTAATCAATATCAACTTTGTAGTTATGTTTGTTTTTTTAATGTTGTCAATCATTTCATATATATGGATGAAAATATCATGGTCGAACACTATTAGTAAATGGGTTCCTGTTTTCAGCAGTGCCAGTGAATTAAAGGGATCCTATAATGCCAGGAAACAAATCCGTTTTCCTGGCACTATAGGTTTAAAAGGTCTCCCTCGCACCCGCCCTCCCACAGGGCAGAAAAGGTTAAAACACATTCAGCCACTTACCTTAATCCACCGCCGATGTCCCTCAGTGCTGGGTCAGGCTCTGCCATGTTCCTCCCCACCCCGACGTCAGCTGGCGGGGGAGACCTAATGCGCATTGGCGGCAATGGCCGCACTTGCATTAGACCTCCCAATAGGAAAGCATTATTCAATGCTTTTCTATGGGGAAAGAAATTACGCTGGAGGTCCGTGAGGACGTCCAGCGTCAAATAACAGACCAAAAGTCAGTTCGGATTCTGGTAGCCTTCTAGTGGCTGTCTGGTAGACAACCACTGAGGGTAGACTTAGAGCTGCAATGTAAACATTGCGGTTCTCTGGAACTGCAATGTTTTACATTGCAGAACTAAGTGCAAAAGGGTCACAGCACCCAGACTACTTCAATTTGCAGTTTCCATTTAATCTTAAAATTGTTTTGATGTAGAGATCATGCCCCTGCAGTGCCACTGCTTAATTCTCTGCCATTTAGGCTTTACATAGCTTTGTTTAAGTAGCCACAACTCCCCTGACTGAGACTTACACAGCCTCTGTATTCATTTCCTGTAAAGAGAGGTTTAATATTTACACTTTCTTTATTGCACAGTATGTTTAATTTAGAATGTCCTATCTCTTGCTTTGTTAATTACCTGCTAGAGCCTACTTCAGCTTATGTGTGTTGTTCAATTAACAGAGCAGGAGATAAGAACTTATAAAGTAAGCAAACTGTGCTGTAAAAATTAAACCTTTTTTCCATGGATGTTGTGTGAGGAGGAGAATGTCTAGAGAGTTGAGCAGTGAGACTGCAGGAGCATGACCAAAACAGCTTTATTAAGATAAAGTTGTTTTACTTAGAGTGTCCCTTTAACCATATGGAAAAAAAAACTATATATCAATTGACTTCAATTGTCTTAGCATCTTCATCAAATTATCATGCAACTTAAATTCATATATAGCACAAAATGCATGGATGATTAGCTATGCAGCATCTTCCTCGTAGCAGCCCATGGGTGGTGAATATTTTATCCAGTAGATTGGCAAATTTTGAGTGAATCCTATTCTGGCTATAAAAAAGTAAGCATAGACATGATCCAAAAGAGATGATAAATTGAGATTTCATTTATCTTTCAATGATGTTTTGGTTAAACTGAACGGTCGTTTTATTTATTATTTTCTTTTAATTACTGTTTAATAAAAACAACCATAATCAATACACAATCTGTATGCTTACTTTTATCTGTAATGCTTGGTCCTTGTCCTCTGGTGTAGGCAGTGCAGATGTATGGCAGTTGTTCATGGACTTTGTTATGAAATGGCGCCCCTGAGAATAGCGTTGATCCTGTAACAAACATTTTTCACCAATTTATCAACAGAATTGCTAGATGGGCAGTTATGATGTGAATTCACAACTTACTCTCTATACTCAACATAAGCAACTGTCTGGGTATATTATTTGAACAAGAAATTAGACAAGAAGACCTATTGAAAGTCCTGGTTTCCAATCATGGCACTCTACTGATATCACTCTACTAATATGTTCAATTAATTACTGTCAAATTATACTACTACTTTTTATACTGTGAACCAATGCAATTTTTCTCGCTTTCTTTAACCTACGCTCTGCAACACTGTTCTTTACTGGTTAACTTTACATCTTCCACCACACTTTCACTGCCTCTTTTTCTGAACCTTCATCGTACTTGTCATAAGCCCTTGTGAGATAAGATCCCACCAACAAAGTACTCACAAAATCTTCAAACGTTTCCGTAGAGAGAGATTGGATATAGTGTGAGAGTCTGACTGCCCGGTCAAATAGGTCACTGATGAGAACCTGGCATTGGAAACTTCCCGGAGTGCAAAGAGGGTAGGAGAACACCATCATTTTCATCACAAATATGTCAGATATAAGAAGTGTTAGCAATATCACACCTGTTAGAACAAAACAGAAATAATGTATTTCATTATTCCAAAGTGAAGGCTATGGTGGTTAAATGGTAGTATTTTGTCAACCATTGTAACAACTTTGTGTTATCAAATTTCCTGCTGACTTAAAACATCAGAAACACTTATATAGAAATGGAAAGCAACATGGAAGTCAAAGTAATCTACAATCACTTATGAAGATCGAGGTCATCCACATGACATGCAGACGTCAGTAGACACCATGCCCAGTGAGGTCCTTGTTAAGCTTAGCAGATTGTGAGTTTTTGTGTTGTCATGTGCAACTTCTAGAATTCTTTGAGATTATATATTTTTTAGAGTTTTTCTTTCAGAACTTGGTGGTAAATACTAAATACAACAGTTTAATGTTCTTATTCAGTCTAACCATGTGTTTGTTATAAATTATTATGCTCCTGTCTCTATTTCATTTCATAACATTTCTGTTAAGATAAAAAGATAAAAGACTGTTATAGCAAAAAACACATTAGGTTATTTAATTTCATCAAAGGTTATGTTCCAATAATAACACATTTTTACTGTATTCAGTAGCATGTAAATTAAAGATGTTCCAAATTTTGCATAAAGGCAACAATAACATTTTAAAATCCATCAGAACTGTTAATGGCCTCCCAGAGTGTCAAGCAAGTGATGACTACATAAACCTCTATCATACACCGATAAAATATAAATGGCTTAAACATCTTAAAAGTCCTTATGATAACAGTTTGTCATTCATTATTACGTTTTAAGGGACTACTTTTGATTTAGATAATTGTTCACTTCATTTTTGATCACTTAACATTGTATCCAAAAATAAAACACTGATCTGTTTGTTTGTCAAAGAATTTCAAAATAAAATATGTAACATGTACAACCAGCAAAAGTGATTACGACAAAAAGTCTTAAACATTTAAGAGATGTTGATTTTATCAACAGAAACATCAATAAACTGGTGGTAATGTGGTAACTTTGATATATTAACTTTTAGCCCAAAGAGGCACTTTCTTTCCAAAAACATTTATTCTGATTTTCTTTGTTTTTTTGTTTTTTTTGAAACATATACAATTTATCCATTTTTCAGCATTTTAAAAATCACAGGTGAAGTTGATTTTTGAAAAATGTAAATATATATAAATATATATTGTAATAAAAATTATGTAATTCAACTTTGATACATTTATGCACTAACCCCTGTGAATTAGTTTGCTAAAATAGTAGGCAAAAATAGCCAAGTTGTTGAGGTGGAGAATTTTCAAGATTAGCTACACTTGCCTCCGTTTCTCCATTTCAATTCTCAAAAATTCTGAGTTTAATGAATAGCCCTGCATTTGCTATTTCTTCCATCTTGCTATAAATGTAGACTTATCCAGATGTCTTTACTTTACCCCAGAATTATTTGCAGTCACCAGGCATTAGAACCCACACATTAGATGGGGATATTTTACCGAAACTCTTCCACATACCAGTGTGTGAAATTCCTCTTGTGTTGGCCATGGTCACAGTGTGTCTTTACTTGACGTTCTTATTGGGCTGTGCTCTTTTCTATCTCAGAGTGTGCTTTATTTATACTCTTTGCCTATATGATCATGTGATCCACACGCTTTCTTTGTCCCCACTGACATCATGCTGGTAATCAGAAACATGGAATCCTAATTTGCTAATATTTATATGTAGAACCCATCTGGGATTAGTGGTATCATCTTTGTCTTTGATGCTGTAATTTATTTTATTAAGCATATGGAATATATACAATTCAATTTCTTAAATGTCACTTCTTTTCATTAGTTTTAAAAATAGATAATATATGGACTTTGCTTCCTTATTTTAATGAATATTAATATGTAAAACCTGTTTAGAGTGGGTATGTTTGCGGTGTGTTTAGCCTGTTTTTAAGTTGATGATAATTACATTCATTATAAGAAGTGGATGACCTACACTTCCACTCAAGGCTGATGCTTCTTGAAATATTAGACTAGTCATTTTTCAGATGGTAATAATCAAAGATTTGCTTTGTTGTCAACTGACTCTTTTTATTGTCTTTATTGCATAGATATATAATATCTATTTTCTCATTCAGAAGCATGCATTGAGGGTGTAGAATTGAAACAATGATAAAGAAAGAAATCCCTTAAGATATAGCCATGGCCAAATTTGTCCAAAAATACACAGCCTATGGGTTCCTATCTACTCGGGCCATAGTTAGGTTTGAAAAATAACCAGAACTTGAGTCAAAGTCTTGGCACAGGGTTGATAAAGACAGAATCTCAATACAGATTATCTCTATACAGTTATTTTGGTTGGCACATCAAAGAATTATATACTTCTACACTTACAATATTACACTGGAATACTGGCAAACGTTTTTTACTAATAAAGAACCAAAAAGCTTATTAAGGTGGTAGCTCTTCCCTATATGGCTTTCTGTACAATGTGAGGAATGAAGAATGAGGAAATTTAGAGGTAATATTAAAGGAGACATTGTCCTTTCCACAGCATTGTTTGATAAAAAAATAAATACATGTAGGTTGAGATAAACTTGTATGATCCTCATGATTCAGGTTCAATGGGCGTGCTGAGTGTCATGCATGACTGTGTACTGTTTTATAATGACAGTGTTCCTTCAAGGGGGCGTTTGGTGGAAATGCTTAATTGAGTAGATCTCCAGCATTTTGCTGAATCCTATTTGCAATAGATGACCTAGAAAAAAAGGATGTGTATTGTCTTCTCTTCTAGGTCAGTAATTGGTTGCACTGCATAGGTAGTGCAGTGTGCAGACTCTGTCTTAAGTGTTGATTGATCAAGGGCCAGAAGATACTGGCTGTCTATCACTCATTTCATTATACCATGTCTAGACAAGAAAGGTGGAAGCTCTGGATTGCCATGCTTCTCTCTTTGGAACTGTTTCCAGGGACTTTCCAAACTCCAGTGGCATAATGTAGGCACGTTTGGTGTAAGTAGCCTGAACACAAAGTGCTTTCTTAGGCTGGGTCCTCCAGAGACCAAACTCTACTGGCCAGTAGTTGGTTTGTTCATATGTGTAAACACGTATTTGGCCACTAACTGGCTCTTCCAGGGGAAACGCGCGTTGGGACGGTTCAGTGTTGGTGTTCTGGTGACATTGGACGATGCTGCAGTATTTAATGACTATACAGATACACACCATACACTATTTCAGATATTTTAGCTGCAATCTCTACTTTTTGTTTTAATATTTATATTCCTTTTTTTTTCCTGGAGGGGTTGGGTATTAGTCTATTCATCCTGCTGTTTTTTCCTTCTACATTTAGACCCAGCTACTCTAATATAGAGCTGGTACTCCCTTTCTGGTTATAAATCCTATCCTTATAGACTATACAGGTTTGCTCATAACCCTTTCCCCTTTCTTGTTATCACCCCAGGAGTGTGTGTTTTGCAATATTTGGCACACTATTTGGGTATCTGTGGGAATACGTTTATCAGCGAGATTAGACAGATTTGTATCAATATAATGTTTTCATTCTATCTATGTTAAAGGAACACTATAGGGTCAGGAACATAAACATGTATTCCTGACCCTATAGTGTTAAACCCCCCCTCAGCCCCCTTTAAAAGGAATTAACTCACCTTATTTCCTGCAATGCGCGGGTCTGCCGGCGTTGACCCCGTCCCCGATCTGCCTCCTTGATGACATCATCAGAATTAGCCAATCCAATGCTGTGCCTATGGGAAAGCATTGGATTGGCTAAAATCGGCAAGGAGATGGGTTTGGGGCATCTGTATTAGGATCTCTATGAGGAAAATTCTGCGTCTCCATGCAGAGCGTGGAGACACTTATCGGCAGTGCTGCCTACTGTGCAGCACTGAGCCAGGAAGCACCTCTAGTGCCCATCTGAGGAGTAGCCACTTGGAGGTGTCTCTAGGAGCAATGTAAACACTGCCTTTTCTCTGAAAAGGAAGTGTTTGCATGAAAATGACTGAAAGCAATGATTATACTCACCAGAACAGCTACATTAAGCTGTAGTTGCTCTGGTGACTATAGTGTCCCTTAATCTTAGCCTATACTTACAATTTTATTAAAAAAAATTCTATATAATGGATTCATAAAAATCATCACTTGATCTACAAATTCTTAAGGATTCTAATAAAAGTTAAGTTTTACTTTATTTTTGGGTTGCTCCTCTTTCTATAGGGATTTTCTATATCTTTTTATGCCTTACTTATTTTTTCAGTTTTTGCTTAAAATTGTTACCTTTAGGGGTTACCCTCAATTTCTTAAAAAAGAGTAACCTTACACTATCACCCTTAAATATTTGTATCTATTATGTTCATGGCATCACAACATCACTACTGAGCCACAACTGGGACCATGCCACAGAATAAGCAAGTAGCAGCTAATATAAGCATAAAATTAACTATAGGGGGTTATATATGTTCTGAAAAGTGGTCTCATGAACTAAAAGAACTCTAAATAACTAAATATGGCGCAGTCAGAATGGAAACCAGTAGGTACAATGCATTGGTGACTCTGCCCATTTTCCATGTTTGCACAACACACTATGTTTTGTATTTTTTTAGCTTGGATCAGTCTGAACACTAAATGCCCAGCTCCATGTGGATCTGTGCATGAGGGAGCTGTGCAGTCATGGTACAGACTGATACCCTAAGTCTAAATCTTCAGAGCAGACACTTGTAGGTAGGTGCCTGCTCTGGTGAGAGAAGGGTACTCTGTGCACCCGCCTTCCCTCTGCCATCTGGTGCAGACTGCTCACCTCCATACCCAGATTAGAATACTTCTATATATGTGTATAATGCTTGCTTAACTCAGATGATATTAGCCATGTGAAGATCATACATTTGTAGGATTGGATTGAGAGTGTGGAGTTGACTCCTATCACTTAAAGGAAATAAAAAAAGATTTGCTTTCAAATAAACTAGATTGTGACAGAACACCCTGTCACTGACAGTACTTGTTCACATGCTTTTCCCATTCCAGTTCGGTAACCAATTCACCCTTTTTATACCTCCCATACTCAGCCCACCTTGGAGCTTGTTAACTGACCCCTATTGACTGTAATCGGTTCACACCTCATTATTGCAAGTGTTCTGCTGGGAGGCCACCATTAGCATGAACGATCACTTGGGAAATGAGTTGGGGGCCATCTTGTCACATGAAAGCAGCGGTTTTCGGTTGTCGAGTGCATTGAACTGAAATCGGAGAGACTAACTTGCGAACACTGCTGAACTTTCGTCATCGCCTGCTTAGTTTCCCCACATCTCAGGAAAGCGGTGTTTGGTAGGATTGTTCGAATAAACTAGGCAAACAATCGCTACCTAGGAGCTAGTGAATATGTTCGGTTCCTGAAAGAGACCAACCACCACCACTTTTCTCCTGGAACTATTTTGGGCAGGCGCCATGTGTGCGGTCGGTCAAAACTTTATCCCGGTGGCAATTTGGATGTGTTTGTGGGATCTGAGCGCTATTTGGACACTTTGGGTGCTCAGATCCAGGCTATCTGGGGATATAGGACTTATTGGGGTCCCTTGTAATATTGTATATGTTTTGGGGTGTTTTGAACATTGTACCTCTGTGCCTGGGAGATAATTTGTTTATGCAAAGTACACTCAATTATCTCACAGACACAGGGCTACCGGGGAGGAGTTTGTATTGAACTGTATGGAGACCCCCTACTGGGGGTCTGTGTATAAACTGTGTATAAACTGTGCATGTACCATGTCCCATTAAATCAGTTCACTCCCAGCATTAAGTCTCGGCTAATGTCTGTGGGGGGGAAAGCTATAATCACACCAGAGCTCTAATCCCTTGTCAACTATAACCACTTTGAAGCTACAGTATCTCACAAAAGTGAGTACACTTTATTATATCTATTTATTAGATCTTTTCATGTGACAAAACTAAAGAAATGACACTCTGCAACAAGGCCACCACCAGACATACATGCATACTGACATCCATTCACACATACACACAGACATACGTTCATAATGACATGCAGACATACATTCATACTGACATACATGCATACATACATACAGACATATATTCATATATACATACATAATGACAGGGGTCCTCAAACTTTTTAAACAGGGGGCCAGTTCACGGTCCCTCAGACACTGTTGGTGGCGGGACAATAAACAATATGAACGAATTCCTATGCACACTGCACACACATGCATAAGGACATAAATACACACACACACAAACAGACAGACACAAACATATACATACATATTGAAATACACACAGACAGACATGCATACATACACATACTGACTTACTTACACACACAGACATACATACATACATACTGACACATACATACAAACATACATACATACTGACACACACACACACAAACATACATACTGACACACACACATACATACATACTAACACACATACATATACATACATACTGATAGACACACACACATACATACATACTGACACACATTGCATACATACATACATACACACACACACACACATACATACTGACACACATACATACATACATACATATTAACATACATACTGACATACAGACATACATACATACATACTGACATACATATTAACATACATACATATTAACATACATATTAACATATATACAGACATACAGGCATACATACATATTAACATACATACATACATATTAACATACATACTGACATAAATATTACCATACATACATACATACTGACATACATATTAACATACATACATATTAACATACATACATACATACATACATACAGACATACATACATATTAACATACATACATACTAACATACAGCTAATTTTGCTTACCTTTTTTGCAGGTGGAAGGCTGTGGCTGATGGGAGTCAGTGTGGCTCCCGCGGGCTGGCTTTCTTTCCTCCCGCACGGCACGGCCACTTCCTCCAAGCAGTACTTTGTGGCTGAGATTTTTTTTTAAAGGGGCCCGGTTGCGCAATTGCACGGCCGCAGCGCTGACCGGGCCCCAGAAGACACAGGGCCCATCGGGTGGCCCTAAGTGCATGGGCCACCCGATGGGCCCCAACAGCGTGTGGGCCCCGGTGCAACTGCACCGGCGGCAGTTTCGCTGCTACACGTGGGGTCCGGGCGGCCGGGCCCCCCAGGGCCGCGGGGCCCGTGATAACCATCATGGTTGTCACCCCCTGATGGCGGCCCTGCTCTGCTACAATGTAAAGCAGTAAGTGTACAGCCTGAATTACAGTGTAAATTTGTTGTCCCCTCAAAATAACTCAACAAACAGCCATTAATGTCTAAACCGTTGGCATCAAAAGTGAGTACACCCCTAAATGGAAATGTCCAAATTGAGCCCAAAGTGTCAATATTTTGTGTGGCCACCATTATTTTCCTATTTTCCAGCACTGCCTTAACCCTCATGGACATGGAGTTCACCAGAGCTTCACAGGCTGCCACTGGAGTCCTCTTCTTCTCCTCCATGACGACATCACAGAGTTGGTGGATGTTAGAGACCCCTATCCTTAAACCTTCGGTTTGAGGATGTCCTACAGATGCTCAGTAGGGTTTAGGTCTGGAGACATGCTAGGCAGTGGTTGTCTTAGAGGTGTATTTGGGGTCGTTATCATTTTGGAATACTTGATTTACATTGTTATACAGGCTTTACAATTACTACTTTACATTGTAGCAGAGTGTCATTTCTTCAGTGTTGTCACATGAAAAGATATAATAAAATATTTACAAAAATGTGAGGGGTGTACTCACTTTTGTGAGATACTGTATATCACTGAATCCAGCGCAGCAGAGTTCCAGAGAAGGGAAAAAGAACACCCTTGGCGGCGACACCCGTGTCCTTATCCGGGTGGCCGCCACACAGATGTTATCTGTAATATAACTATGCTAATAAAACCAAGTTGAAAAACAACAGAACATGAGATTTGTTTTCCCATCACAGACGTTTTTGCACAGCACAGGTTCAACTCATTGTTTACTAAAAGGTTTATTCACTGAAATGAAAGTTATTAGGAATACAAAGTGAATTCAAACTCCGTTTCAAATTCCGACCTTCATGAAATAGGCAAGAAGCACCTGTTCCAATTGTAATGTATGGACCATTTAAAGTTAACTATGACAACTATATTGAGAAAGAGAGGGATCTGTTCTCTATGTACATTGTTATTATTAATACTATTTCAATCCTGTGCAGTAATCATTTTATTAGCACTTTACCTACCATTGTATTTGTTAAAATATATTAAACATTAAAATTACATTTTAATATATACATATATTGTACCCAGTCCTGATGACTTGTTTTGGATAGTGTATGAAAAATCATAATTACAAAATAAACAGTAATAAATAATAACCTGAATTTTCCTTAATGGACATTAAATAGAAATAATTGTGACACATATGCAGGAGACTAATTGTGGCGTTTAGCTGATTATGGCATAGTATAAGCAGTACATCATTAATAATCCTAAACTTGTTGTCGGCTGGTAATGAGATACAGAGTTTTTTTTGGAACAATATTGCGCATAAATGAATATTTCTAACTAACCCTAAGGGTTTTATCTGCTTATGAGATCTTTTTACTTGCCAAGACTGGCATTAATTAAGAATAAGGCATGAATTGCAAATGGAGTTGATCATGAATTTTAATTCTCAAAAATACTAAATACTCGTGTGCTGGGTAAATTAAAATGAATTACCACCTTCCTTATGAAAATAAATTAAATAACAGACTTTTTTTTTATCTGTAGCCGTATACTAAGTTTATAAGGGTATAAAGGTGTTTTACAAGTAAACAGAACTCAAGGTGGATATTTCACCTTTGGGGTTATTAAACCAAATTGTAAATTATGCGCGTGTTCTCAGACCTGCATGAATAAGGCAAGAAACACATGCCGTCCTCCAAATTTCAATAACAAAAACATCTTTGAAAACACTTATATTTATAAAGTGCCATCAAATTCTGCAGCGCGATATAATAGGAGGACTAACAGGCCTGTTGCGACAAGGCAAGCAAACCAAGCAATTGCTTGGGGCCCTGAGCTGGCCTGGGGCCCCAAGACAACGACCAGGGATGTATTAGCCACGAGGCAAACAAGGCATTTGCCTTGGGCGGCACTTTCCAGGGGGTGGCAAAAAAAGCCGCCCCAAATGCCCAGGGCAAATGTCTTGTTATCCTTGCGGCTAACTAACAATCCGGTCGGGCGGGCGACGCTGGCGAGGGAGCACTTTCCCCTGAGCGCTCTGCTCAGCTCCCTCACGCGCCGCAGTGTGATGCCGGGAGCCGGAATATAACGTCATATTCCGGCTCCCGGCATCACTCTGCAGAGCGCGAGGGAGCTGAGCAGAATGCTCAGAGGAAAGTGCTCCCTCACCAGTGCCGCCTGACCGACCACCCAGCAGCCCCATTAGACCCCAGGGAGAGGGAGAACCCCCCTCCAGCATTCCCAAAGGTAAGGAGGCTTGGGGGGTTAAATAAAAAAAAAAGTGAGTGTGTTAATGTGAATTAGTGTGTGTCTATGTGTGTCTGTTAGTGTGTGTGTCTGTTAGTGATTGTCTGTTAGTGAGTGTATGTTTGTCTGTTAGTGTGTGAGTGAGTGTGTGTCTGTTAGTGAGTGTGTGTGTGTGTCTGTTAGTGTGAGTGTGTTTGTCTGTTAGTGTGAGTGTGTTTGTCTGTTAGTGTGTGTGTGTTTTAAGTATGTTGGATTTAGTTATTGTGCACTTTTTTAATGTATATTTGATTTTAAGGGGCTACGGTGCTTATGGTGTCTGGTGCTTATGGTACTCAAGGCTACTGGGAAGCAGCGATTGGTGGAGGCACCCACTCTGGGTGCCAGGCGGTCCGTCACAATCGGGTACAGGGGAGATCACGAGATGAGAGGTATCGCTCTTGGAGCTCAAGCACTTACATGAACAGACCCATACAAATCCACAGACTGACCCATACACATACACAGACTGACCCATACACACACACAGACTGCTCCCCCACACAGACTGAACCATACATACACAGACTAACCCCCCCTTCACACAGACTGACCCACCTCACACAGACTGACCCACCCCACACAGACTGACCCCCCCACACACAGACTGACCCCCCCACACACAGACTGACCCATACACACACACACACACACACAGACTGAACCATACGCACAAACAGACTGACCCATATACACACAGACTGACCCATACACACACAGACTGAGACCCCCACACAGACAGACTGACTCACCCCACATAGACTAACCCATACACACAAACTGACCCCTCACCCCCACACACAAACGGAACCCTCCCCCACACCTATACACACACAAACTGACCCCCACAAACAAACAGACTGAGCCCCCCCACACACACAGACTGACCCAGCCCACATACACAGACTGACCCATACACACACACACACACATAGACTGCCCCATCCACACAGACTAACCCATACACACACAGATTGCTCCCCCACACAGACTGACCCATACATGCACAGACTGACCCCCCACACACACAGACTGACCCACCTCACACAGACTGACCCACTCCACACAGACTGACCAATACACACAAACTGGCCCCCACACACACGTACTGATCCCTCCACACACAGACTGAACCCTCCCCCACACCGATACACACATAGACTGACCCCCCCACATACAGACTGATCCCCCTCCACACAAACACAGACTGACCCATACACACAGACTGACCCATACACATATACAGACTGAGGCCCCCCACACACAGACTGCCCCCCCCCACACACTGACTCACACTTACCAGCAGCTGCCTGAATGTCCTCCCAGCACAGTGCCCCCTCTGGTGTGGGAAAAGGGTGGAACACAGTTCCACAGTGATGGTGCTGCTGCAGCTTGTGAAGGTAGACTCAATGCTCCTGACTTAAATTTAATTTGAGAGGGCACAAGAGGGGCACTGCATGATGTAGGGAGGCCATGGGCCCCTATGACCCCACAGTGATGCCCCTGAAAGCAAGTGAAGATGAGAGTACAGATGAGATACAAGGGACTAGGTTTAAGGGAGCAGGTGGTGGGGCGGGAGGACTGGAGCAAAGCAGAAACCTCTTCTGCTACAGCGGGTGCAAATAAGCATAGAAAAGGGCATGGAGTCTGGTTGGGGGAAGAATTGGTAGGGGCAGAAGAGAGATCACTTTCCCTATTGTAGAAATCTTCTCAGGAAGTGGGTTGCAAAGTTTGGGCATCAAGGTAATAGGTGGAGGGGAGCAACAGGAAGAACAAGAG
The DNA here is from genome assembly GCA_933207985.1 of Pelobates cultripes. Classification (NCBI taxonomy): domain Eukaryota; kingdom Metazoa; phylum Chordata; class Amphibia; order Anura; family Pelobatidae; genus Pelobates; species Pelobates cultripes. The sequence goes on from OW240921.1 coordinate 37,095,474, forward strand.
AGTAAATTGTGTGAAATCGACATGTGGGTTTGTGGGAGAGCACTGAAGTAAAATTAGTACATTTACTTTTGCAGAGAAAAGAGGCAAACTGTAGGAGCACAGCACAAATTTAGAGTGGAGGAAGTCACATGCAGAGTGAGCCTTTCTCCAGCAGCATTCAGAAGTCCTGGGACATTTTTGGAGGTATTGGGTCAGCTTGGTGTGCCAGGGTTGTAATGGTAGAGGGAGGTTGCGGCGTTAGGACAGGTGAAGTTTAAGATGGGTGAAAAGATTTTTTTGTATCATTTACCATCAGTTACCATAAGTTACCTGACAACATTTCAGCAAGTGATGGGTTTTTATTATTTGTCAAAACTTTTCAAGGCTACCCTGACAGGGCTATTCACTCAACTGAATATTCCAAATAAATTCAAAGTGAATTTCAGATTGAATTCAAAATAGCTGGACAGGAAAAAAAAATCTGTAAATCGGTTGTAATTTCAGTTTGACTACTCTGGCTTTAAATTTGAAATTCACTGTGAATTCTCTTTGAATTCTAACTTTTATAAATACAATTGTTAGTGACCAAATGAGGAAACCAACTCTGCCAAAAGGAGTGCCAAAGGCTTTCTTTTTCTATTTGCTTTTGAGTTTAATTTCAGTAAGTTTACAAGTTACAAATACCTTTTCTTTCCAAAGTTTATAATGATATTATGGGTGTTTTGGTTTGTATGTACGTTTTTTTTAAATAAATTCTTTATTTTTCTAGTTTAGGTGAGGTATAGGGTACAGAATGAAGGTAGAAATAGGGTAGTAGTTATATCTAATACTTTGCAGTTTCATTACGTTTCATTAGTATCATTGTGGTTTATTGCGAGACCTCATGTCAGTACTCTGGGTTGAGTGGTTCGGTTTTTGTACGTCTCGGGTAGAGGAAGTCACTTGGTCATGGGTCTTGTTGTCCTTGCCTGTGGGTGCGTGTTTGGTTCCTCTAGTTTTATGTTCGTCAGGTTTGTATCTCCTTCGGTTTTATGTGGATCTGGGGTTTTGGTTTGGTGTGTTTGTTTTGTGTGTTGGTGTGGTCAGTGGGGGAGTTTTGGTGGTCTCGACCTGTAGGTGGTCACCTTGTTTAAACTGTTGTTGTGGGTCATTTCTGGTGTGGTGGAGTTCGATTCTTCTTCGTTTACCTGAGGTTGTTTTCTTATGTATATCTCTGGTGCTGGTGATCGCGTTTTACACAGTATGGTGTTTTATCTTTTTGTTGGATGGATTCTCTAGTCTTATGATTGTGCCTTCACTTGTGAGGTTGGTGTCGGGTAGGGGGTCTGTCACGTCTCGTTCCTGGGTCCTCCGTTTATAGTGCCAGTAGGTGGTGTAGGACCCATGGGTCCCATACCTTATGGAAGTTTCGTGTTGTATCATGTAGTAGGGCTGACAATTTGTCCATTTCCGTGGTTTCTTGTGTTTTGTTGATCATCGTGGTTAGTTGGGGTGTGTCCTGGTTGCCCCATTGTTCTGCTATCATCCGTCTGGTGGCCAGCGCTAATCTAGCCACCAGTTTATTTTGTGCTCTGGTGAGAGGGGGATGGGGTCTGGAAAGCAGCCATATGTATGTATGTTTTTATAACTAAAAATGATACTTTTGTGTCAGTATGTTTACTTTCAGAATATTCTAATGGATCTATATATGTTAAAACTATTTTTTACATTCTATCTTTACCGCTGAGTAGTTTCACCATGTTTGGAAAATGTTGCACATATATTTGCTTACCTGTTCTGAACACACCTGTCTTATATTTACTCCTCCCCTTTCTTTAGCTGCCAGTATATATCTTCTAGTTAAATGTGCATTAATCCCACTGGCTACATATTAAATTATTTTTAAAAAACAAAAATGTTTAATTCTGTTTATTTATTTAAATCATGACTGAGTAACAGTGGCGGAATTACCGCCAGTGCAGCTGGTGTAGTGGGGGCCCATCGATTGACCCATGCTCTTAGGGCCACGCGATGGGCATGTTTAAGAAGATGGGTAGAGTTGAGCGAACATTACGTTTTTTGGACCCCGCACCCGAACACGGACATATCACTGTATGTTCGGGTTGAAGTTCGGAGTTTGGCAATTTAATGACGCGTTTTGAAAGGCTGCAGGGCAGCCAATCAACAAGCGTTTGACTCATGTGTCCGTAGAAGCCATCACGCGCCGCGCAAGGGTGGGGGCCAAGGGGGAGGACCTTAGGTCCCCCCTTATTGTTATTTAGGGCCCCACCTTCCATGCAGGGGTGGGAGCGCAGGTGTGGGGGCCGGGAGGAGGACCTTAGGTCCCCCCCTTATTGTTATTTAGGGCCCCACCACGCAGAGGTGGGGGCCGGTGGGGGGACATTAGGCCACCCTTATTGTTATTTAGGGCCCCCACCCGCCGCTCAGTGGTGGGGGCCAGGGGGGAGGACATTATGTCCCCCCTTTTTTATTTATGGTCCCCATCCACCGCTCAGGGGTGGGGGCCGGGGGAGAGGACAGTAGGTTCCCTCTCCACATTCTTATTTAAGGCCCCCACCTGTCGCACAGGAGTGGGGCAAAAGGTTTTGTTTTTGTTTTTTTACAGTGAGCAGCCACTGACTACTCACTGTTTACTAGACACGCCCCTACTCGCAGGATAGCGAGTAGGGCCTGAATTTACTAATAATAAGTAATCTTTACTTAGTATTAGTAAATGTGGCTGAAAGACCAATTTAGGTGACCAATTTAGGTCTTTCAGCCTTTTGGTAGATAGCTCCCTAATACCATGGTAACTACTAAGTGGCTGCTTATTTTATGTTATTTTTAAGTGATTTCCCTATCCACATTTGTTTGCAGGGCATTTTACCCCCATTTTACCTTCTTTTACCTTCTTTACCTTCATTTTACCTTCTTTTGCAGCCCTCTAGTCCTTTCCAGGAGTTTTTTAGAGCCATTTTTGTGGCCAAAAGTACGGGTCCCCATTGACTTCAATGGGGTTCAGGTTCGGGGTCAAGTCTGAGCCCGAACCCGGACTTTTTTCAAAGTTCGACCGAACCCGCTGGACCCGAACATCCTGGTGTCCGCTCAACTCTACAGATGGGCATTCTTATCGGCAGCTTGGGAGGAAGTGAGGGCCTACCAAAGAGACAGAAGCCATGCTGGGACAGAGGAGGAGGAAGAAAGGAGGGGGCTGGGCCCCCTAGCTCACAACAGCCTCCAACTGCTAGTGCACCTCTGGGAAGCCACTCTCCCGCAAGAGGCAGGAAACTGGAGGGTGGCTATGAAAGTGTAAAGTTTGATGTGAGTGTGTGTGTGTATTTATGTTTGTCTGTCAGTGTGTGTGTCTGTGTATCTGTATGTCTGTCAGTCTGTGTTTCTATATATGTATGTCTGTCAGTCTTTGTGTCAGTGTGTTTGTGTATCTGTATGTGTGTCAGTGTGTGTGTATCTGTATGTCTGTCAGTGTGTGCATCTGTGTATCAGTGTATGTCTCTGTGTATTTGTATTTTGTGTATCTGTATGTCTTTCAGTGTGTGTATCTGTATGTGTGTCTGTGTGTATATGTGACTGTATCAATATGTATATCTATGTGTGTCAATGTGTGTATCTGTGTGTCTGTTTATTTGTATGTCTGTCAGTGTGTGTATCTGTATGTGTGTCAGAGCGTGTATCTGCATATATATACAGTGGGACCTCGGTTTACGAATTTAATGCGTTCTCCGGGACGTTTCGTATTGCGAAAAATCTGTAAACCGAAACACGGTTTCCCTTTAGGAATGCATTGAAAACCAATTAATTCGTTCCGGAGGTGAGAAAAAAGTCAAATCAAGTATTTTATCTGTTCAAAGCTCTTTATCAAGTGCACTTTAAAGGCATAAATACTGTACAGGGACATGATTAATCAAGCAATAACATTTCAAACATCCAACTTTATGTTTTAAAACATCACACATCAACTTTTAAAACATGGCAGACTGTTGGTAACATGGTACAGTATACTTCAACTGTACATAAGTCACACGTCAACAGGGAAAACATGGAAAATTTCAAAAAATTTCAACACTTTTTGGAAAATGAGGAGGACGAGGGCAATTGGGCAGCAATAACACAAGCAGGTTCTTTTTCATATCTAGGCTGTTTTTGTAGGAACCTATCCATTGTCTGCTGCCTCTGGCGCCTTTTAAGCATCCCTCGGAAAGGGGACATGATGTCTGTGTCAAAACTGCTTACAAGTCTATGGGCTAGAGCCTTATCTGGGTGGTGCTGCTGTACAAAAGTCTGTAGGTTTACCCACATTTGGCATGCCTCCTTGAGTTCCGTGGAAGAGAGCTGTTCCTCACTCATTTCCTCCTCCTCCTCAAATGCGATCTGCTCCTACATCGCCTCCTTCTGCAATTCCACCAGCTCCTCGGTGGTTAGGTCATGGTCGTGTTCCTCCACCAGCTCGTAGACATCCTCCTCAGTCACCTCCAGGACCATGGTCCTCCCCAAGGAAACAATTTCCTTCAACACTGTTGACTCTGGTGCAGGTGCAGAAGCACTGGAGGCAGGTTTCACAACGCAGTCTGGCCACAGGTTGCGCCAAGCAGAATTTAGGTTTGTCTGGCTGACCCCGGCCCAGGCAATGGTGATAATCTGCAGACAGCTCACAATGTCAAAATGCTCTCTCCAAAATTCATGGAGGGTGAGGCTTGAGCGATCTGTAATCTCAAAGCATCGCCGGAAAAGCTCCCTTGTGTAGAGTTTTTTTAAAATTTTAGATGACCTGCTGGTCCATTGGCTGGAGTAGTGGAGTGGTGTTAGGCGGAAGGAACATGACCTTGATGAAATTAAAGTCCTCCAGCAAGTCTTCCTCGAGGCCTGGAGGATGGGCAGGAGCATTGTCCATGAGCAGCATGGCCTTGAGTGGCAGGTTATTGTCCACAAGGTACTTCTTCACAGCAGGACCAAAAACCGCATTGACCCACTTCACAAACAAGAGGCGTGTGACCCAAGCCTTTGGGTTAGACTGCCACAAAACGCTCAACTGCTCCTTGTTCACCTTGTGTTTCTTGAAGGCCCATGGGTTCTCTGAATGGTACACAAGCAGGGGCTTGATCTGTCCCCACTGGCGTTGGCACAGAACAGGAGGGTGAGACGGTCCTTCATCGGCTTGTGGCCAGGCAACGAGGTCTCCTCTTCTGTGATGAAGGTACTGTGACAGATTCATCTGTAGGACTAGTATTGCTGGTTCATCTAGTTTGCCTCCCTTCACGGAATTGCCTGTCCGTATGCCCCTATTCGTCTTTTTGAACTCATACCGAATGAAACTACCAAACGGACGGCCACCCAGAAGAGAAGTGTGCTGCTGGTTAACCTCTCGGCCCCAATTAGAATGTTGTGGTTAACTGCAGACACCTCTTAATTACAACCGAATGCCGGTAGGTCGTCGTTCGTATGCCGATCATGAGGCGGCGGCCATTTTGGAACACGCGAAAGACCAGCGGTGTTCGGCGCAGATTCTATGGAACTAAAAACTGACACTTTTTCTACCGAACACCATTGAATCTACCGACTGCCCTTCTCATTCGTCTAGGCATGCGAACACCGGTCCGTTTATTGTTCGGGAGTTTGGAGAACCCGTACGGATACCGTTCGGGAGATTGGCGCATTCCCCTGGCTTCAGTTCGTGCGGTTGAGGTATACACGAATTGAGCCTGCATTACTAAGGAAGGGGAAGCTTAACTAAACAGCGGTTTCACTCCTCTGTGCCAGGGGTGTCTTAACAGGTACGCTTTGGCATCCTCTTCCAGAAGAGTCCAGTCTCGTTGCAGTTGAAGACCTGCTGAGGAAAGTAGCCCTCTGAAACTATGACCTCCAGGAACTCCGTAGCAAATTCCTCAGCTGCAGCAGCATCGGAACTTGCAGCCTCTCCATGCCTGACCACACTGTGGATGCCAGATCTGGTCTTGAACCTTTTGAACCACTCCCTGCTGGCCTTGAAGCCTTCTGCATCTGCTGACGTTCCTGGCTGTTGTTTGAGGAGGTCAACGTGCAAGGCCTTGGCTTTTTCGCAGATGATCGCCTTGGTCACTGAGTCCCCTGCACGCTGCTTCTGTTCAATCCAGAGCAGGAGCAACTTCTCAACCTCCTCCAGAACAGGTGGCCGTTGCTTGGAGACCCTGGTGACTCCCTTGGCTGCATCTCTCCCACTTATCTTCTCTTTCATTTTTAGGATTGTACCAATTGTGGATGCACTCCTTCCATACTCTTTGGCAAGGTCAGTCAGTCACATTCCTCCTTCATGCTTCCTGATGATTTCTTTCTTGTCCTCAAGCAGAATCATCTCCTTCTTCCTCTTCCCAGCTTTCGCTGCTTTCTTGGGTGCCATGACATCACCGTCACTAAGTATGCAAAAAAAAAAATGCTTTACACCCACATGGCAGTAAAAGGCATGCACAGCACATGAGCTGGCATGGAAACCACAGTAAAAGGCATGCACAGCGGATGAGCTGTAACAGGCATGCACAGCACATGAGCTGGCATGGAAACCACAGTAAAAGCCATGCACAGCACATGAGCTGTAACAGGCATGCACAGCACATGAGCTGGCATGGAAAACAACCCCACATTGCAAAACACACAGTACAGTACTGTAACAGGCATGCACAGCATATGAGCTGTGACAGGCATGCACAGCACATGAGCTGGCATGGAAAGCAACCCCACAATGCAAAACACACAGTAACAGGCATGCACAGCACATGAGCTGGTATGGAAATCACCCCACAATGCAGAACACACAGTAAAAGGCATGCAAACAACTAAGCTCAGCTCCCTACCTTTCCACCTCTTGAGATGCACCAAAAAGGCTACAAAACTTGCTGCAAATGGCTCCACAACTTGCTGCAAATAGCTCCAAAACTTCTCCAACACCTCCACACTCCACACTCATGTGCTACCCAGACTCCAGTATGCAGGGGGTGGAGCTATAAATTGGGACACTTGTTTCGCATTGCAAAAAAAATTCGTAAACCGACGTATTTTTAATTTTTTTACGAATTCTCATTCGTAAACCGAATTTTTCGTTAACCAAGGTTCCACTGTATATATATATATATATATATATATATATATATATATATATATACATATCTTGAGGAAGACCTGAAGAGGTCGAAACGTCGATCAGATGTATGTTACCTGTTATTAAATAATATCAAGTTTTTTTCTACAAAGACCTGAGAGTGCATCTCTTTCCTTTTTGCTTTATATATATACATATATATTTATAAACATATCTATATACATCTATATATGTATATCTGCATGTGTTTCAATGTGCGTATTTGTCTGTGTATCTGTGTGTGGCAGTGTATATGTGTATATGCATTTGTTTCAGCATTCAAACACCAACACTACCCACAAACACACCCTTGGATTCAAATGTCAACGCTACATACAAACACCCCTGCATTCAAACGTCAGCACTACATACAAACACATCTCTGTATTAAAAAAAGTATATATAAATACAATTACATACAATTACATACAATTACACACCAATGCATTCAAAAACCGCACTAGACACAAATGCATTCTTGCATTCAAACACCAACACTACATTCACACAAACATATTTTGTACAAAAACATACTTACATTTAAACACACAAACACTGCTCAGTGCTAAATATAACCCTGCAAGCATGGGAAAATAGTAGATCCCCAGCTGTCAAAGCATTGTAGGAGTTGTATGACAGATGGAGATCTACCAGCTTTGGGCCATCCTTGTGATAGGGGGGCACAAAATTTTTTTGCACCATGGCCTCCCTCTATGTTAGTTCCGCCACTGCTGAGTAAGAAGGATATTATGAATCCTCAGGGGTCATTGTGAGGTGTAATGCATAGACCAATGCCGTACAACATTCTGGTTTTGCCTAATGCTCAATGCCATATTTTACCATATTAACACATTATACAGAAATGCTACACTACCCACATAGTACACATTTTACAGCCACATTGCCCCCTTACATCCGTTGCCAACTCACGTTTGTTGCTAGATTGTCAGTATTCATGCCATTTTATTTCTGCAAAAAATCATGAATAATGTAAGCATATATATATATATATATATATATATTTTAATAATATTAAAAAAACTGCTGATTTTATACTGGAACCTGCTGTTATCTCGTAACTGTATGGTGTTATATTTGCTTCACATGTTTCTAAAATCAACTTTGTATTGAAGGTGTTAAAACCACATAACTGTGTCTAAATCTTGTTAAATCCTTACATGTGTGATTAATCTCTGACGATAGTATTGCTATATTAGACTTTATCAGCCTCCAACTACTTTCATTCTGGGTACTTAATGAGAGTCATATGTTTAACACAGCATCTACAGGTTAGAGGCATGACAAGGGTAAGACATTATCTCTGACAATGGAATATAGAACTGCTAAAGAGTCAAGCCACAGGGCATAGAATTGACTTACATTATTGTATTCAATGACAGTTGTGCATTGGTTTAAGGACATGATACATTTCAGCATACGAATTGCATAAGTATTGCATTTTTTTCTGGATTGCAGATTTATTTTTTTATATCTTGAGTTGACGCATTTAAAGCTTGATCGGTTCATTAATCACCATGTTTAAAAAAAAATTAAGGGTTGTTCAATATTCCATCGAATACTAATCCCATTAATTCCAAGCGAGTTGTTTGTTCTCAGTAAAAACTGTGGTTAGGATACAGCACAGAAAAAATCTCTCAAAAATACATGCAGGCACATATTTCACAAAAAATAGGATCTACGTTACATAAAATGGTCATATGACCTGATATATTCTGTATAACGTTTAGTAATTTAAATACCCGATCTAGGAATGCTTTTAATTTGCTCAAGTCTTTACTTTCTTTACAGACATAGGCCTCGATTAAATAGGCTTCCCAAATGATTCAATACTGCTATAAAATCCTTTCCAAATGATTTATCTGCAAAAATTCTTATAGGATTTAATGGTGACTTCTGTATATTGAATCATTGGAAAAACGTATGCAAAAATATTAAAAGCTTTTCAGATTATTTAATATTTTGGATACATTTTACAATTAGTTTTTCTTTTTTTTTTTTTGCAAATCAATTTTTATTAATATTAGTATTAGAGGAAATAACATTTTATAAGACCAACATGTTCCAACAATTACAATTAAGATTACAATAGGTAACGCAGGGCATAAAGGCGTATTATCATATTAAAAAAACGTACAAAAGCATACACCTTAGGAACAGAAATAGCAAATTATTTTATCTTCATATATATCAGAGAAAATACAGCCCCTCTGCTAATTGTTAAAATTATTTATATAAAAATGTAAAAAAAAAATCATATATAAAATAATATTTCAGTAAATCAAAACATATCAAATCATTTTTATAAATATTAAATCATTTAAAATATTTATTCAAAAATATTAAGCCATTTGAAAAGCTTAGAAAATACATCTATAAGGGTAGGCCTGACAAGTTTTGTCCTGGGAAAAATAATAATGAAGGACTTTTTTTCCAACCCACAGCCCTGCATCATCCAATCTATTTACTTTTTTTAGATTGCTGACAAATATCTCATGAACAAAAGAGTATCTATCAAAACATTAAAGGGACACTATAGTCACACGAACAACTACAGCATATTGAATTTGTTCTGGTGAGTAGAATCATTACCTTCAGACTTTTTGCTGTAAACACTGTCTTTTCAGAGAAAATGTAGTGTTTACATGACAGCCTAGTGATAACTTCACTGGCCACTCCTCAGATGGCTGTTAGAGATCCTTCCTGGGTCATGGCTGCCTAAAATGCATCCAAATATTCAGTATCTCCTCCCTCTGCATGCAGACACTGAACTTTCCTCATAGAGATTCATTGATTCAATTCATCTCTATGATGAGATACTGATTGGCCAGGGCTGTGTTTGAATTGTGCTGGCTCTGCCCCCTCTCTGTCAGTCTCAGCCAATCCTATGGGGAAGCATTGTGATTGGACCAGGCTACCACTTCTGCTGATGTCAGCAGACAGTGGGCAGGTCTAAAGGAAACAGGGACAAAGCCAACAGCTCCAGATTTGAATGCAAGTAAGATTTTACTATTTTTAGGGAGACATGAGGGGACCAGGGTGGCTAGATCTTGGTTTTTGTTTGTGTTCCTGACCCTATAGTGCTTCTTTAAATTCTTCCCTGGCAATTTTGCCATGCATAATAGACAGCCTAGCATATTTAATTACACAGGGGTGAACTGGTAGGTTTTGGCGTATGGGTCAAGTAAACGGGAATGACCATTCAAGTGACAAAATCATACCATTCCACAATCCTTTATACCTTTTTGGAGATCATTGCCACCAAACACAAACAGGTTGCACATTAACATATACAATTCCATGATTCCTTCCTATGATTCCTTCCTCTGTTCTGCAACCTCCATACACACTTACTGAAAAATAGACAACATTGTTTAGCTTTCCTCATTGCACAGTGTGTTTCAAGTTCTTTCCTCTTGCTCTGTTAACTGCCTGCTAGAGCCTGCAGAAGCCTTGTGTGTGATAACAATTTAACTAACAGAGTAGAAGATAAGAACAATACAGAAGAGAAAATAATCATAACCAAAAAAATGAGGGGTATACAATGAATAACTATCATCCAATAATATATTTTAAGTATATATTAAAGCAGAATTTTAATAGCAATATATAACAGTGGAAAAATTAAAATGTCATATGTGTCTTAAAAGGTTGGAATATTTATTAAAAAATACAATCAAAATAATGATATTTTACCATCTGGTGCAGGTCTAATGAAAAAGATATAGGCCATAACAGCCCCTGACTCCCTCTTCCCAGAGTGTTCATTCATGTTTCAGTAAGTCCACAGCAGCAGAAGTTGTCCTATAGGCCAACACACACCTCTTGGCTTCAAAAACATTGCGCAATACCTCAGTCATAGATGAAATGGTATCAGACTTCCAATACCGAGCAAGACCTGAAGTTGACGAAGCCAAGAGATGAGTCAAGATAATTTCTGTAGACTTGGATAAATTGTCTGGAAGCTTCTTCAGGAGACACAATTCTGGTGTACTAGTATAGACCTGATCTGTAATGGTGTGCATTAGTGTATGAATGTTAGTCCAGTAGGTGTTCAGCTTAGGACAAGACCAAAACATGTGGAATAGTGTACCTACCTGCTCGCACTCCCTCCAACATGCATTAGTTCTAGATAAATGTTGTTTAAAGAGCCTGAAGAGAAGTTTATAATGAGCTTCAAAAAACGCCACTCCTCGACACTATACTCCGTGTTCAGTTTTCGTTCCCATCCTGTCATATAGTCTAATTTTGGATCAAGAATCCCAGCAAAATAGGCATAGCACATAGAGAAAAATCTTTTCTCTAGGACCCGATCAGAAACTTTAAAATGTTCACTAATTAAATCAACCATCTGTCTATGTACAGGGGCCAGACCAAATTTGGCATGTAAAAGGTCAAAAAATAAAAAAGAATTAGACAAAACTAAATCATTAATACAGATGACAATGGGAAAGCCAATAGTCCATGTCCAGAACAGGTAATGCAGGTTGCAACACAGACAAGGGGGTAGCTCTGGACCAGGTAGTAGAAGGGTTTTTATATAACACATCCCAATCCTTAATAGTGGCTTTGGTAGCTGGAAACATGTTCGCCACCCACGGTCGCTGAGCTGGAGGCAACCATAACACATCTTTGATGAGAGTAGGTAACATTTCCTCCATCTCGAGCCCCAGGGGACGACCATGCACCAAGCTGAATTTAAGTGCCATAGCCACATTAGTCGGCAAACCCATACCTCCACTAGTTTTGGGCTTTTGTAAAATAGCCAATTTAATCCTGCTCGGTTTCTTATTCCATATGAATGTCAGTAAGGCAGAATGAACTTTCCAAAAAAGGAGGAAGGAATAGTTAAGGGAATTGCTCTTGAAAAATATTACATGTGGGGAAGGAGAGTCATCTTGACCGAATTAATCCTTCCAAACCAAGAAATATCAAGTCTATACCACCTCTTAATATCATCCCTAAGAGATTTTTGCTAAGTTATTAGTATGCATCTTTGACTGGTTGTTGCACAGATTAATGCCCAAATAAGAAATATAGGAATCTCTCCAGTTAAAGTTAAAAGTAGCTTTTAAAGCATCCAGTTCATGCCATGGGACAAAAAATGAGAGTGCTTGGATTTTATTAGTGTTCAATTTCTAATAAGAAATTTTGCAGAATTCTTGCAGGATAGACAATAATGTCTATAATCGAGGTCGAGTGATTTTTAAGAGATAACATAATGTCATCCGCAAAGAGACCTATTTTATGTTCTCTATCGCCTACTGCAATGCCCTCTATATCTGCACATTGCCTTATTGCCACAGCCAAGGGTTCCATCACCAGCACAAAAAAAGAAGCAGCGACAATGGACACCCCTGTCTGGTCTCATTGGATAGAGAAAAACTATCAGAAACAAACCCAGTTGCAGATACTTGAGCAGTTGGGCTACAGTATAAAGCAAACACAGCCCCAATAAAAGAATCAGGAATGTTAAAACGTGACATAACCTTTTTGAAGAAACCCCAATGAATTCTATTGAACGCCTTTTCCGCATCTAAAGATAAGAGCAAAGAAGGTGTATGATTTAATTTAATTTGGTGAATCACATTTATGAAACGTCTTGTACTATCTTGGGCCTGATGGTTTAAAACAAATCCCAATGGTCATAGTTAATCAAGTAAGGGCAAGATGATTAGCCAATATTTTAGAATATAGTTTAGTTTAGTAATGAAATTGGGTGATAATTTGGACAAGCATTGGGCACTTTAACAGGTTTGGGCAATGTAATAATTTTTGCACATAATTCCTCCTCCAGTATCTCACCAGATGACCAATAATAATAAAATAAGTTTGATAAATGGGTGACCAAAACACTAGAGAAGAACTTATAATATGCCATCGTATTCCGGTTCCGGAGCTATGCCAGCAGGAATCATGGCAATTGCATCCACAATTTCTTTTTGAGATATAGGAGAATTTAGTTTATTTAATGTATCAATTGAAATTGGCTTCAGCTGGACTTTATCCAGAAAACAGCTAATGTTTTCCATGGTAGGCTGCTGCATGTTAGGATCAAATTCCAAATTGTAAAGTTTTTTATAGTAGGCAGCAAAGGTATTACTTATTATGACTGGAAGAGTCACTTTTAAACCATCTTTAGTCAATAAATGCTCAATCCTGGACTGAGAGAGTCTATGTCGCAGCTAAGAGGCTAACAAAGTGGAAGCCTTATTATCTTTAGAATAAAATAATTGCTTAAGTCTCTTTAACATCAAGGCTGTATGCTCCAACTGAATAGTATCAATTTTACTTTTAACATCAGAAATGTTGCAACAAGAGAGGGAGAAGGGCCAAATGTTTGCTTGATTTAGATTATACAGTTCCTTTTCTAGCTCCCTTAAGTTTTTGGTTTGAATTTTCTTCAAATAAGAAGGCCACTGTTTAAAATGACCTGGTAAGACAGCTTTATGGGCATTCCATAATGAAGATATTGATATATTTGGAGTCAAATTGTCCCCATAGTATTCAGTAAGCACTTTCTCAGCTAGTGACTTATTTTCCATATTAGTGACCAGATAGTCACTTAGTCTCCATGATCTGCTAGGGTTTGGTTAGAGAGATTCCTCTATATGTAATTCATATCTGAACCAGTTATTAATCTACCTCTGACATCCTTGGAAACTTTTGTGACAATTTTCTTCAGAAATTTATATTGCCTAGAATTAGGGAAGTACACATTAACCAAAGTGTAAACCACATTATTAAGTGAAATAGAAAATTACAATGGATGAATCATCTAAGAGATAACCAGAGGCTTCTAATTAGGTGTTCGAGCGCTCGGGAGAACCGATAATAAAACCACAGGCTTACATCGTTGTAGTTCAAAAATCATTGCATATATAAAATGGCATTAGTCTACTTCGCATGTGTACATAAAAAGAAGCAACAATTACTTTTAACTGAGCATGTGTGTGTGAAAACAAAGGACAATTGCTTATTTGAGAACGTCTTATCTAAGCTGTTAAAATACCAAGGTTAACAAAAAGTAACATTTCAAGAAGCAGCTGCAGAAATTGCTGACAGAAGCAGAAGTAAAGAATTTAGCTTTTTACCCAAACAGACTTATTTAAGGTAAAGGCTTTAACCTTTTATTTACCTTTATCTGTGACATATCCTGATCAGTGGTCACTTCGTCAGTATGGAAAGCCTTATGAAAAATTATTTAAACACCTCTGGACTTCGATCTAAATGTGAAATGGAACTGAAGAGGATAGTGTTTTAACATAGTTGAAGGAATGTTATCATGCTTGAAATGTGTCTCCAGAAGAAAAAGGACATCAGACCTCTGGGTTTTCACCTCCCTGAACAACAATCTACGTTTAGGTGGTGAGTTCAGGCCCCTCACATTAAAAGAAAGTATTTTCAATACAATCGCTCAGTATAAACCAAAAGTAGTGAAAGGCCCTAAACACACCAAACATCAGTAAAAAAAAAAGTCAAGAGTCATTTAAGGTGGTAAAAGACAAAAGAACCCAATCAACCTGTACAACTAATATACCAACAAATGATAATAGAAAACAGAAACAAAAAACATTTAATAACGACACATGTAGAGGACAGATGAAATAGTGCAGATAGTAATTACATTTGAATATTTGTTTTTGAAAATTGGGTCACTCACATGTAAAGGAGCTTATATGTGTTGGCTCCGTAAAAAATGTTTTTATGCTCTTAGAGAAGCATGACACCACTCCTCCATTCTGATACTCACTCTGGCAAATATAAAAGAGAGAGAGGCATTCAATGTGTAAAAAAAAACATAAAAGTATAAAATCGGTATTATGTTCACCTTACATAGAGCCTTAAAATCCTGGCTCTGAGGTTAACAGGTATAGTGCCAATACAGAGGGGATGGTACCATCCCAATGAAGATTATTGAGGCTCCAGAGGACTTATAAAGTACTACTAAATTTATTGTGCAAAAACATATAATTAAACATTTCAAATAAAACATAATATAGGCAAATAAAGTACACTTGTACAAAGAAATTCCTAAACGCATTTCACTTCTCTTGAGGTTCCTCAGTCAGCTGTTCCGCCTATGCCGTAACTTGTCTTGATTTATGAAATCACCCTAGAAATTACATTTTCCATTGTGATGGGCAATTGTACAATAATATACATTGCTAAATATTAATTCCATCAGTGTTATTAAATAATACCAATAGAAAAACGCAAAGTGAACTGCTGGGCTGATTTTAGCACTATATAATTACTACAATGCTAGCTGTGTCGAGGAAGGGAAGCATAAGGCCATAAGGAGGCATGTCCCTGAAATGACCCAATCTGGTCCATACATGGCAACTCCTGTCCTGGGTTCATAAATCTGAAAGTCTTAATATCTTTTGAATGACAGAAAGGTTAGCTATAGTTTTTATCTTGGTCAAATTATTCCCAGAAAGGTCCAGGTTCCATATTCTACTGAGAGGTCCATCAATTGTTCTCGCAGAGGCATGTAAAATCCACATGCTTCCAAAGACAATCAATGGATTGATCAATCATGTCAATTCCTATGAGATCCTGGTGAGAACAATTAATTGATTTACTCTGGTCCGACAATACAATTTATTAATTTATAGCTGTATGGCTTAAAAACCTTAGAAAATAAATCTTTAACTTTAACGAATTGTATACTTTTCTCTAATTTGACTATTTTAGAAATTATAATTTTCTAGTTGGTTATTGATGAATAAACCTAAAAAAAATAGTAATCTTGTCCACTGTACTGAGACTTTGTCATCTCATGTCAATTTGTTTCCCAAGTCACAAAATGGAAATACTTAACTTGGAAAGCAATAGGTGAAAATATTAGTAATATTTTAATTAGGGAATTACTATCTGATCCATCATAATCTTCCCCACTCTTACCTAAATATATGTAGAATTTAAAAAAAATGTTTTTATGTGTGCTCTGTTCCTTAATCTGTATTATGTATAAACTGGAAATGATGGCGAAATGACAAAAGAATTGCAAATCCTCAGCCTAAATCATTGAACTGGACAAAAATCACCAGCACAACTATTGCCAGCTCTACTAATTTGGCTTAGAATTTGCAATTCCCTTGTCAGCTCTCCACAGTTTCCAATATATTGAAAAACCCATGTGTATGGCTGGAGGAACCTTCTTTAAATATAAGAGTGTTAAAGTAAGGTCAGACCCTGTTTAACATTTCATTAAGTCATTGCCACAGGGCCTCGGTCATGTCACTTGTGTAATGAATGAATGGATTTGCATCTCATTCTAACGCAGGCATTATTTCCTGCAGATTAATTTTCTCATGCTGTATTATTCATTTTGTATGATTTTTTTTCTGTCTCTCTCCACGGAGTTTATGCTATTTAATTTAAACCCTGATCAGCAAAATTAAAGACTTCATTTAATAGCTCTGTCTAGCACTTGGACTTTTGCAGATGTTTTATAGGACAACTCGCCTTTTGAGCAAAAAAACTCAGGTGCTGTGGTTATGTTACTGTGGTTAATATTTACTGAAGTAGGTATAATTTTGTTTTTTAATTATATTGTGTTGGGTAAAAAGCCTGCATGGGGGATTCACACAATAGTTTGTAGTCAACAGAGTAAGAGACTCTGTCACAGTCTGGTGTTTTTGCATAATTTACCAAGACACCCCAAAGGTGGTACAGCGGTCACAGGGAGCAGGGAAAGATGAACACATCATAGGGTCTTCCCTACTGGCCCATGCAGAGCGGGTGTCAGCCACGATTCATACATTCTGTCGAATAAGGTAGGACTGTCGGGATCCCGCGGGCGGCTGAGAGGGGAGGCTGCACTCCGCTCGCGGTACTCACCCTCCAGCCGTCCGCGGTCCCCTCCTCCTCATGGGTCCGGCGAGCGGCATCCTTCCAGCCTCGGATGCCGCCCGCCGTTCCCTCCACGTCCCCCAGCGGCAGCATACATGACGCTGCACGCTGGGAGACCGCCCAGGTTTATACACGCCGGGGTCAGTCACCTGACCCGGCATTAAAGGCACAGTGCCTTAATCACAGTGGGAGGTCTAGATATCTCCCACGTGTGATTGTTAATTCTGATTGGAAATTATCCAATCAGAATTAACCTTATGGTTTAAATACTTACCTTTCCTGTTCCTCCCTGCCCTGTTGTGGTCTTTGCTTTCTAGTATTGCTACTTACCTTGTGGTTCTGGTTACGTACTCTCTGGCTTGTTTATCTGACTCTGTGACTTTCTCCTACCCTTTGACCTCGGCTTGTTTCACGTTATTCTGTCTTCTGGTTCCCCTTACTCGGCTTGTCTCCTGACTATTCTGTGTGTGCTTAGCCCAGCCACTCTAAGGTCCGGTACGGCACCTTTTGTGTGTGTGTGTGTGTGCCAGCGTGTTGGGTTCCCCGAATCGTGACATTACAACAGGGCCATAATGGAACCTGCTGACATACCACAGCTCCTAGTTAATCAAGAGGCTAGAATGGATGGCTTGGACCACCGTATGGATCAGTTTGCTCAAGCTCTGCAAACCATACTGGCTCGTACTGCACACTTGCAACCTGCCGTTCAGGAGGCTGCTGTTGCTGTGCCCGAACCCATTCCCACTCCAGTACCTGTTCCCGCTCATGTAGTTCACATGACGCCGCCACAGCGCTACAGCGGTGACCCAGCATTGTGTCGTGGTTTCCTCAACCAAATTGACATCCATTTGGTGATGAATCCACGTTCCTATCCCACTGACAGATCTAAAATTGCCTTTTTGATAAACCATTTGTCCGGGAGAGCTTTAGCATGGGCCAACCCCATTTGGGAAAATACGTCTCCTATGTCATTTGCAGATTTTCTGACAGCTTTCAGACGCACGTTTGATCAACCCGGTAGGGTTGCTTCTGCTGGCAAGGCTCTGCTTAGGGTCCGACAGGGTAACAGATCTGTAGCAGATTACACTATCGAATTCCGTACTCTAGCAGCTGAAGTGGTTTGGAATAATGACGCCCTCGTAACAGCCTTTCAGGAGGGTCTGGCCGCTTATATACTGGATGAAATAGCATCCAGGGAATTGCCTGCTCTTCTAGATGATGTTATAGACTATGTGATTCCTATCGATAACCGTATTAGAGAGAGGCGTAGCCAAAGACGTTTGGATACACGGGTGTTACCTGCTCTACCCAGTACTTCACTGCTAGCGTTACCCGCTCCTAGGCAACCATCCCCTGAGCCCATGCAGTTGGGTGCTACGGGGTTAACTGAGGCTGAAAGAGCGTACCGTAGAAGGGAGGGCTTATGCCTTTATTGTGGGAAGAGGGGGCATCACTGTAAAGCCTGCCCTAAAGTACAGGGAAACTGCAGCACCTAAGGCCTAGAGAGGGGTCGGCCTCGGGTGTTATGACTTTGTCCCCTCATATGTCCATCTCCAGACCGTTTATTACGGTTTCTCTTTTGGTCAATAAAACCACTATAACAACCAAAGCCCTGATCGATTCGGGTGCGGCAGACAACCTTATGGATGAGACCTTTGCCAAAACCGCAGCCCTGAATTTGATCCGAAAGGAGACACCCTTGGCCGTTGAGGCCATAGATGGTAGACCACTGGAGAAACCTCTGGTGACTCATGAAACCCAGGAAATAGTTATGTCTGTGGGTGTTTTGCACAAGGAGAAGTTAACCTTCCAAATAATTGACTCCCCTACAGCCTCCATCGTTCTGGGTTTTCCCTGGTTAGTTAAACACAACCCTGTTCTTGATTGGGGTTGTTTAGATATACTCTCCTGGGGGGAATCTTGTCAACGAGACTGTATGGCTCATGTACGTCCTGTTTGTTTACTTAACGTGCCCACGGCTAAACCACTCTCGGTTTCTGTTCCTTCTGTTTATGCAGACCTTGCCTTGGTTTTTGAAAAGAGGGAGGCAGATAAGCTACCTCCACATCGTGAGTATGATTGTGCCATAAACCTCTTACCGGGTACTATGCCTCCTAGGGGAAAGGTCTACCCTCTTTCTGAAAAAGAGAACCAGATCATGGAGGAGTACATACGGGAATCCCTAAGAAAAGGTTTTATTAGAAGGTCCTCCTCTCCTGCTGGTGCTGGTTTCTTTTTTGTGGCAAAGAAGGAGGGCGATTTGAGGCCATGTATAGACTACAGGGGTCTAAACAATATAACGGTTAAAAACGCCTACCCTATCCCCCTCATCACAGAGTTGTTTGATCGTGTTAAAGGTTCTAAATTCTTCACCAAATTAGACCTCAGGGGGGCTTATAACCTTGTCCGTATAAAGGAGAATGACGAGTGGAAGACAGCGTTCAACACACGCAGTGGGCATTACGAATATCTGGTCATGCCTTTTGGACTGTGTAATGCTCCTGCCGTGTTTCAGGACCTCATAAATGATGTCCTTAGGGATCTATTGCATGTCTGTGCTGTGGTGTACCTTGACGACATACTTGTGTATTCTCCTGATTTGAAGTCACACCATAACCATGTTAGGATGGTGCTCAAAAGGCTATTGCAGAACGGACTCTACTGTAAGTTAGAAAAATGTTTATTCGATCAGACCTCTGTGCAATTCCTAGGATATATCATTACTGAACAGGGTTTCAGTATGGATCCTGCTAAATTGGAAGCTATACTGTCCTGGCCACTTCCCCAAGGACTGAAGGAAATTTATAAAAAACTTTTCACCACTTATCTCTCCTATAACGAAGCTGACAAAAAAAGGTCTACACCCTAGGGTTTGGACTCCTGAAGCCCTTAAGGCCTTCGAAACCCTCAAGAAGGCATTTGCCTCTGCTCCAGTGCTGCACCCCCCGGATCCTTCTCTTCCCTTTGTTATGGAAGTAGACGCTTCAGAGTCAGGTGTGGGAGCCGTACTGTCACAGAGGTTGTCGTATGACAAACCCCTCCATCCCTGTTGTTATTTTTCTAAAAGGTTGTCTGATTCAGAGAAGAATTACGATGTTGGGAACAGGGAACTATTAGCTATTGTGTTAGCTTTTAAGGAATGGAGGTACTTATTAGAGGGTTCTAGACACAAAATTATGGTTATAACAGATCATAAGAACCTATCCTATATAGCTGATGCTAGAAGGTTATCTGCCCGGCAGGCTAGATGGTCTCTATTTCTCTCACGCTTCCAATATGTTATTACCTATAGACCTGGTTGCCGTAATGCCAAAGCTGACGCTATCTCTCGGCAGCATGAACCAGTAGAATTTGTTAACCCGACTCCTGAACCTATTGTACCTGCGTCTCAGATAATAGCTGCTACCTGTTTGGTTGTTTCTTCACCTTTCCTTGATAGTATTAAGACATACCAAACCCAGGCACCCCCTGAGACGCCGGTTGGTAAACTATACGTTGAAGCAAATGACAGAAAAAAGTTGTTAACTTTATTTCACACAGCCAAAACTGCTGGTCATCCGGGGGTTACCAAAACCTACAAGGGCCTCCTTCAACAGTTCTGGTGGCCTTCACTCAAGCGAGACGTAGTGCATTTTGTTCAGGCTTGTCAGGTCTGCATGCAGTGTAAGTCCCTTAATGTGAGACCCCAGGGTTTTCTGATGCCTCTATCTATACCCAAGAAACCATGGACCCACTTATCCATGGATTTCATTGTAGATCTGCCTCTTTCTGATGGTCAGACGGTGATACTGACTGTGACGGATAGGTTCTCTAAAATGGCGCACTTTATTCCGCTTAAGAAACTGCGTTCTGCGGTTCAGTTAGCTCAGGTGTTTGCCAAAGAAGTGTTCCGATTGCATGGGGTACCTCAGGATATCGTATCTGACAGGGGTCCTCAATTTGTCTCTCGGTTTTGGAGGGGCTTTTGTGCTGAGATGGGGGTCTCCTTGTCGTTCTCTTCCTCCTATCACCCGCAATCTAATGGTGCGGCCGAACGTGCTAATCAGTCTGTGGAATTGTATTTGCGCTGCTTCACTAATGCGCACCAAGATGACTGGTCTCGCCTTCTTCCGTGGGCTGAATTTGCCAGGAATACGGTGTCTCATTCATCTACTGGCTTAAGTCCTTTTGAGGTTGCTTATGGGTTTCGTCCTTCTGTCCTTCCCGGTGCGTTCTCCGACAAGGGAATGCCCGCCTTGGACCAGCACCTCGCCTATGTGCGGAAGACGTGGGATCAGGTCCATGTTGCGCTGTCTCGTTCAGCAGCTGCTCAGAAAAAGTTTGCTGATCGCCGTAGGGTTGCGGCCCCTTCTTATGTTCCGGGTGATAGGGTATGGTTGTCCTCCAGGAACCTCCGTCTCAAGGTACCCTCGATGAAATTTGCCCCCAGGTTTCTTGGTCCCTTCAAGGTGTTACGTAGGGTTAACCCCGTTTCCTACTCCCTTGATCTGCCTCCTTCCATGCGTGTCCCAAACACGTTTCACGTCTCGCTTTTGAAGCCCTTGCTGTGTAACCGGTTCTCTCGTCCCCTCG